>OU015491.1:50799447-50911773 GCA_907164885.2 Dolomedes plantarius | reverse complement strand
ACAGGGTGTACGCGCACGTCTTAGAGACACAAAAAACATTAAAAAATTAATTTAAAAAAAACTAATTGAGCCCCAAATTTCGTTTTTCCTGATTTAAGTTTCTCGGGTCCTAAACATTAAATGTGCCGAATTTGGTCCCAGTGTCTATTATTCTATAGCGGACAAACAAACAGTCAAGCTCTTTTATATATATAGAAGATATATATATATATATATATATATATATATATATACAGAGAGAGAGAGAGAGAGATAAATAGATTCAAAAATTTCGCATTTATTAAAAAAAATCACAATTTTGCTTACTTGGTTAGGTAAGTATCGAAATTCTTAAAATTTAATATTGTAGTAGTCTCCACATTATCTTCCTTAAGTTTTAGCAATAAGTAATAAGTAAATTTCGAGAGTGATATCTCTCAGTTAAAGGCTGTAGATGGTCTTATATAAGTAATTATGTTAATAAATTATGACTATTATTACCTAATTTCGCTTAAAGAGCCATTTAACACAGAGTTTTCCCAAAAAATTAGTAAAAAATAATTTTCGCATTTATTCGCTGATATCGGCAAATTTCTCATTTATTCGCATCTATTCGTAAATACGAAAATTACGTATCCCTATTAAAAGCCCTTCCGTCTTTTAGCCCACAGAGGTATCGGTTAAATAGTGCAGTTCAAATTCGACAGTGGAGGATGTCCCATTTTTGGTATTTTTCACTAAGAAGCAAATAGAGGTAACGAAGAACTTTTAAGCGATTAGACGTTTAGATAGACAATCGTGGCCAGTCAAAAGTCGGGTTAATGAAAAGGCTCATGTCTTTCGGGCGTTTGGGATGTATATATAGTTAATAAACCAAAGTTTGCTTGAGTTTCTGGTTGCCACTTCTTGTTAGAAAAGCTCTATAGATTTTCATTGAGACACTGTTTTATGGAATTTATATGAGATAGCTCTACGTGGAATTTGAACGACTGCAGTACCTTATTTTGCCAAATAATCCATCCTTCAAATGTGCAAATGGAAAATTTATAGACATTACCCTACTCACGAACGAGTTACGTTCCATGCGGCCGTTCGTATCTTGAACTGTTCGTAAGTCGTGATTTAACTTCATATTAAAATGGCCGTACTCTTCACCCCCATTTAAAAGTATGCTAAACTGTCAAGTCAATAAAATACTATTCGTTTTTTCTTCCTAAAACATAATGCACTATGCAGTATGTATTTTTGAACTTAGAATGGTTGGCAAAGCGAGCGATGCGGACAAAATTTCACCTGCAAACTGATCTGTTTGTATATCTGAAGGTTCGTTACATAAATGTTCGTAAGTCGGGTGGTGTCTGTACAGGGATTTAGGACGCCTAGTCGGATTAGGAAACTTTTCTCCAAGTCATTTGCGTTCAATAAGAGCTATCGGACGTGCAAAATTAAACTAAACAGGAAAGGGGTAATCAGTCTTTTTTAAAATACCCCAATTTGTTCATAAATTTTCTCTCCCCTTTACCGGTTGAGTAATTTATCAGTTAATTTCGTTGTACAACTAAGCTGACGGGCGAAAGTCCCTTTTACATCTTTCCTGTTTTACACATTAATCCTCAAAGGAAAGGTCAGTCGTCGCATTCCCGATTAGAATGGTTAGAAAGTACTCCAAACATCTTACGTAAAATTTCCTTTCCTCAACCAAATATTTTTTGAGGATTTCACAAGAATTTATCAACATAATACGTAAACAACTGAAATTCTAATTAGAAAGTCCTCTCCAAAGTCTCTCCTATTCTATATTTATTTTTCAGTTATAAAATTTATTAATATAAAGTGTTTGCTCTATTAATTAAAATATACTTATGAAATCGCTGTCTTAAAAAAGGCCTTAATGAATTTTTGACCAGCTGTTGAAACAAATTTATATATATGTAATTAAATAATTTCTATCTCTTCATTTTTCTTAAAATATAACTAATGGCTATAAAGTTCAGGTTGAAATGATTAGTTTTCTGAAATGTTTTATTTTAGCTTTTACCTCTTTAGCTTAATTTCAAAGAACACGGAAAACTCTCTCCATCTTGCTTCATTCTCATAAAGAAACGTGACACTAAAATTAAGTTTTAACTCAAGAGAACTTGTCCATGTCTTGTCCAAAGTAACTTGAAATTCTCATTTACTTCAGATAAAAGCTTAATGGAAACTTTGTCTCTTAAAAAATTCTTTAGTTGTTTATATAAGTTTTTGCAGAGAATAGCTAAAAGGATCATTATAAATTCATATTCATTGCCATTTATTAATATTTATCTTTTGAAACTTGAACTTTGAATTTTTTAGGAGCATAAAATTAGAAAGGCTTTAAAAAGATGTGATTTCGGAGATTTCTTTAAACATCGTTAATTCAAATTTTGTGACACAAAACAAAACAAGATATAAGAAATTATTCTTATGCCTTTAACGGGGCATTAAAATTTAAAACAATATAATTTTAAAAGTTAGAGTGAATGACGTTTAAAATAATATAATTTTAAAAGTTCAAGTTAAAGTGATTAGTTTTCGGAAATGCTTTATTTTAACTTTTACCTCTTTAGATTAATTTCAAAGAACACGGAAAACTCTCTCCATCTTGCTTCATTCTCATAAAGGAACGTGACACTAAAATTAAGTTTTTAACTCAAGAGAACTTGGCCATGTCTTGGCCAAAGTTACTTAAAATTCTCATTTTCTTCGGGTAAAGAGCTTAAAAATTTCTTGAGTTGTTTATATAAGTCTTTGTAGAGAACAGAAAGAAGGGACATTATAAAATCCTATTCATTGCCGGTCGTTAATATTTATCTTTTGAATTTCCGATTTTTTTTTGAACGCATCAAATCACATAAGCTTTGAAAAAAAAGGTTGTTTACGAGGTATTAACAGAGCATCAAAATTTAAAACAATATAATTTTAAAAGGATATTTATAACAATTTAACTAGTAATAAAGAATGCCTTCAAAGATATGATATAATTGTAAGGCATTCCACAAAATTATTTTTTCCTAAGCGAATTATTTTTTCCGAAGCGCTCTTTTTATACATTTTACGAGTTAGATATTACTGACTTTTTAGATATTACTGACAAAAACACATACACACACAGGAGGGTGGATAAAAAACTAATGCTAAGTGTCTTAGTTTGCATACACTTGAGCACATTACAAAGGAAATTGTGTCTGTACATGCTTTTTCGATCAATTATTAGGAAAATATGGAATTTCTCAGTAAAACCCTTGGAATACATTCATTTAAAAAAGCCCTAAAATAGAATAAAATAATCTTCGGATAGATTAAATGCCTCAGTGAGCATCAAATTTTAAACAAAGCTCAATGAACGTTTTCCCATATCATGCAGCTCTATAACTATGGTTTTATACATTTCTGCACATTAATAAAAATCTTTTTCTGTATATAAAGCATCTTAAGAAAAGGTGGAAAGAACGCATAGCGTAAATGAACTTAGGGAGGTCAGATAAGAATATTTTTGGAACTGTTTTACTTGATATCGATGAGGTGACCTTGACAGAATTTCTCCAAAGACACAGGTTGATCACAAAAACTTATGAAGAAGCTTTAAAGCTTCTATATCTGTATGCTCTAAGAAATGTAAAAAAGTACATAGGAGGGACAAGCCAGGAAATGGCCACATGGTATTTTTTTAATTACAAGAATGACCGCGTTGATTGTTTGAAGGCTATGATGGACTACTCTGTGAAACTTGCCTTTCTACTTTGCAGCCTTATCTTACCACTTTGTTAATTTCTTTTTGTTCTTACACTTAATACACAAAATTTCATTTCTTTATTTACCCGCATTTCGTCGTCCGACATTGAAACTAAAATCTGTCTTATGTAAGAAAACATCATACATATAAAATCTCTGAACAACTTAAAATTTGTTTCAAACCTGTTGCAAAATTTACAGCAGATTAAGTTTTGGTTATCCTGACCAATAATCTGTTAGGGCATATATTTTTTTTCCCTCTTTCTCATAGGAAAGATTTAAAAATATTTTCATGAAAATTTCTAAAATTTTGATTATTATAAAGGTTGAAAACGTTATTGTTTTAGAAAGTATTTGTACGAGAGAAAATATGTTTAGACGTTTGCACCAAATCAAAAATCCTAAAACATTGAATGAATCATCAAATAAACAAAATTTCATAGAGATAACCATGCAAGCTATTTTATGCATATCAGTTTAAATATTACATATCATAAAAATAATACTCCGAGGTAAGTAATTTAAATCACGGACCTTCCGTAGGCTACGCATTAACAATACAGTACGTAAAATGCTGCTAACAAGGAATCAATGGGAACAAACAATTTGTGTACATTATTATAAAACTGCTACAGCATTTTTTAGAGAAGAAAATAAAAACGCACTTTTTATACGGAGAATTTTCTGTCTCCTTAAATACGATCGGTGCCCTCCAGAATGCCAAAGCTGCCGTTTTGACGTGTGTAAATCGAATGGAGCAGATGTCTTTAGGGAAGAGTTTGATCAGTAACTTCCTTTAGAAGCGTATAAGCTTAGGTGAAGGTTTTATTACGATATTCATTTCGGTTATATACTTCGACAATCGGTCGATGAAGGTTTTCATATTTTAGTACAAATAATTTTTTATTTATCATCATATGTGGGATTATATGATGTCAGCCATCATATGTTATATTTAATTTCATAAGGTATACCTTATTTTACGTCAAAAATCGTTCTCAATTCTCTGTAAATTCTTCAAAATGATCTTATATAGCATTCAAACAGACACATAAGGAAGAAACATGCCTATTGTGACCAAGCAATGCAAAAAAGATGCAAGTACCAGCCGCAGATGTATAAGAAAGACTAAATGCAGTTCAAAAGAACAAATACTAAGACGTCTGTTGCCAAGGAAACTGAGTTAAATACTACCGTCAGATGTCTTGATCTAAAATCAATTGATAGGAAGCTTAGCTTCTTCTTGGTGAGTTATGGAAATCGGAACATAGATTCAGCAGTGAAGTTTTACTTAGTGTGTAAAATGCTATTGTTTAACTATATAATTTAAGTCAAATACATAAATATTTTTATTCGTTAGTTCATGCTTCCCTTCTTCTCATCACATTTAGTTCAGGAGTTCCAATCAAGTTATTAGTAAAGTAATAGGTTGAAAATACTTTACAGCGGCATAAAACAGCTCGTTTCTTGCATTAACGATTGTAGATGTGTGAATTAACCAAAATTTCCTACTTAATAAGTTCCCAAAGATAAAAACCTATAATTACCTGTAATATAAATTATGATCTAAATGTCCTCAGACCTGTTGAACATTTATAGCACAATATATAAATGTCATCGGGTCTGAGAACAATTATACCATAATAATGTGGTATAAATCCCGTTTCTCACAGAAAAAAATCATTTCTTCATTTATGACATTTTGAAAATCAGAAAAAAGTGATGTAATAAATTTCTCTTTGGCTTCCTTTTAATGTTATATGAATTAAATAATGCGTGTTAGCCATGATTTGGAAATTCGAATTTTTATAATAGATTAAGTAATAAATGATCGTTTGTAACGACAAGAAATATCATTATTTTTTTTTCTTTCTGGAATAGCAAACAACATACCATAAGATTCTGTGACATGGAATTCGACTTTGTAAATATATTTTCTTATCTCATAGTCTTGATACAGCATTGATTCGGTTCCATGCACATGTTAGTGTAACTGTTTTATTATGTATGTCCTAAGATGTATGTGTGTTTGGGATCGCGTCTGTGGCTTATTTTGTACCGGTTTCTGGAAGAAAGGTATGTACCTCCCGGAGGAAAATTTAGCTTATCGTAAAGAGAGGTTTTGTATAAGAATAAAAGAGTGACTTGCCACCCCTTCTCGGCTGTAAAGGGTCGTAGCGTCCCCATAGCAAACGGCCTAGCAACATCTTTTAGGCCAATGAGAGCTGAAAGGTGTTTGTGTTCGAGGACATAGCTGACCTCTGCTCTCCCGATTCAGAAGAAGTAAAAAAAAACGTTTCTTAGTCAGTTGAAAGCATAAGCAGCGACAGGAATTGACCTCGTGGTGGCCCGATCTATCCTATCCGCCATTTTTTTTTCTTGCTTTGCCGATTCCGCTGTTCGACTTAGTAAAAACGAGATGCTGAAATTCATACGAAAGGTGGTGGTAAGTCAATATTATTTTGTGTTATATTTATCAGGTGAGAGCACTGTGTTAATTATTTTATATAATTTGAATTTTATGTGTTCTAATAATTTTTTAATGTATGATAACAATTTATATGATTATTTCTGTAAAAGTTTGTAGTCAGTGTTTAAATTAATGTTAAGTAATATTAAGAGAAATTAAATGGTAACATTAGATATTAAATTTGAGTACGTGTCCTTCAGTTATTCTCAGACATGTGTCAGAGTGTATTTCTCAATTAATATTTAGCAAAAAAAAAATAAATAAATAAATAAATAAAAAGCCACTATACAAAATATTCTAATATCATATGTTCTAACTTAATTTAATAGATTCCTAACAAGTTCAATATATTTCGCGATAGATACGTTCGATAGGCTTTTATTTTTAATTTAAATGTATCTCATTTCTGGTATGCTCAGATTTAATATTACTATATGTTCTTCATGTGTAGTATAAGAATGTTTAAAACATTGCAATAATGCATCTAACATGTGATGAATAATGTTCTATCAACGAAGTCAAGCTGAAAAAAGTCATTGCCTTCTCCGACGGGAAGGCTAACCAAGCTGACATCACAGTTTTGCCAACAGTACCATTTGTAATCGAGTTTATTCATTGAAACTAAACAAAACTTTTTCCCGATGCTGAGCAACCAGAAGATACCACACCTATGGAGAAGACGTGTGTGTTCGAAGCTGAAATGTTTCTTATTACCAAGTACAACCGCTTGGCTGTTCCGTTTTACAACCCGTGGCAATCAGCTAAAGTTGATAAATGAGATGCAAAGACTAAAATGTTCAATATGAAATTCAATAAGCTCCGCGATCCATAAGTTGAAAGTTTTTGTCAATCTGAAGATGAAATGAAGGCCTTACCTGAATAGTGGTCCAACTCCACTTTTAAAAAAAATGGAGTTAGCCTAACTTTCATGTTTATACAAGTCATTTCTATCTTATTGTTAAACTGATACACCTCCCGCTTATTTCTGCTGCCAACAGAGGGCATTACAAATCCGACTTCAGCAGTCATTTCTCAGCACTCATTAGACTTTAAGGCTCTGTATCTCAAAATGAACAAGAATGGAGTTAGTCCTCTACTCAAATAAAGTCTTCAAATAAAATTCGCTTGATTTCGAGCAGTGAGGGCACTAGTAATTTAGCAACCTTTAGCCTGATTTTGACGAAATGTATTTTACTCTGTTTCTATTCTTTACATGGTCACTTTATTCTTAAAATATAGCTGTTAAATTATTGCTCTTAAAATGTGGCTTTTGATAAGCACTGAATTACATCCAAACAAAATTTCAAACTTTTAGTCTTACAGAAGACTTGTTGGTCGTCATGGAACAACAAAGTCATTTAACTGATGGGCCATTTACGCTAAACTTGAAGTTCATAAATTATAACGAATGGGCGATAGTTATATTAGTGAACCGAAATGGTTACTTCGAAGCTATTTGATGAATAATTTCTGCCCATTAAAGTTTTTCATTTTTCAAGAATCGGACTAAATAATTTTCTATATTTTGAATAAGAAAATTCTATGTTTTCACCGATGACCGCTTTTTCGAACAATATTTCTTTCTTTCTCTTTAACGTCTTTCTAAATATCTGAACATTTTCATTCATTTAATATCGATTTTTACCTCATGGAACCTATCATATGACTCTGTCAGAGTGGTTTTTCTAAATGTTAGGTACTTTAACATCAGCCTAAATTGTGATGTTTAGCCGATAGCAAAAGATTCCTTTTTGCGAACAACACATAAAAATGATGAAACTTCGAAGGGAACTGCCAAATTTTGCCTTAGTTTAATAGTAAATAGAACGAGGAAGCAGAATTAATAATTACAAGATAAAAAGAATTTTTTATAAACAATGTTTTTTAATTTTCTGTTGAACCATATAAACTTGACAATTCTATGTATTAATAAATACTTTTTTAAAATTTTTTTGAGGAATTATCCCATCAACTTGAAAGAAAAGGAAGTTAATTGAAAGTTAACTTGCATATAACTTTTCATTCCCGTTCCGGCCAATAGATGGCTGCACCAGTCTACAAAACAAAATTAACTGAAAATAACTGAAAATTAATTTAATTCTGCTTAAAGATGGCTAAAAGTATTTTAAAAATGCATTGTCATCGTGTTCTGAGCTATTCTAAAAGTTTCAAATGTCTATCTAGTCGGGAAGTTAGTTAAAAATCGATTGCAAGATTTGTACTTGACAAACACACACACAAACACACAAACAAGAAAGCAAGTTAATAAAAACATGGTTAAAAACGGGCTTGAGGTAGCCTAGTGGTAGCGCGTCTGCTTTCGGTACTGTGGGTGCTCGGACCGAATCCCGACAAGCTCCATTAAATGTCTCCGTGTCTGACCAGATATGGAAACGTTAAATCCGTAGAACGGAAAGTCATTATATCAGGTCAGAGAGGATGAGAGAGGGTACGATTCCCCCGATGTCTCCCCCCCTGGGATTGCTCTGTCAAAATTGGGGTGGCACCTGGCGGAATCAGACTCTTTTGGTGCCATTATAAACCGGAGCCCCTCCCCTCAGCCCGCTAGCCTATATGGACCTGGTCTTGAATTTCTTCTGGCCAGGGGGCATCATAAACAACAACAACAACAGAATTGAAACTACCTTCAAGCCGGTAACCAGTTGCTCGATTTCACTGGATATTACCTTTCACTACTTCTACACGTCTCGAGAATAACGATTTTTTTGGGGGGGCGGTCTTATTGAACAAGTTGTAAGGTATACATAAGATTCGATTCACAAGAATCGAACTTTTGAGTGAATAATTTAAAGAAGATGCTTGAGATATGCTAATTTCGGCATACGCGCTTGGTATAAATACCATGCAGCTTGATTAATAGAAAAGGTTGAAAAAGTTGATAGATAAGTGTTAAGGGAGCTACGAGGTAAGCAGCTCCAGGTGTTACCGGCACTTGTGCTAAGGGGGCCCAAAGTTTACGTGGCAGAACTGCTGGTTTGACTCTCTAGTTTGTGAGTATTGCAAAGTGTATTTTTATTGAATGCTAATATATATTCCGTACAAGTAGTACGTATGCTTATTGCTGTAAAAGCAAATTCTATATGTGCAACGAATTCAATAAGCATTGTTTCATGTATAAACTGCGTTTGTATCAAATTCATTTAGAGTACGACTTCAAATTATATCCACCCAAGTCTGGGTAGAAGTGAGCTAAACTCTATAAAGTATCTAACGCAGAGTTTTAGTATTATATAGGCTAAGTTTTATTCGTACTAAGTCGGATATGAGCATTATAAATCTGTAAACCGAAAAGTGCTTGTATGATGTCAGGGAGAGTGGGAGAAGGTACAGTCCCCGGGATGTCGCCACAGGGGATGCTCGGTCGAAATTGAGGTGTCTCCAGGGGGTGGTTTTGGTTCACTTAGAGCAGTTGTTCTTAACCGGGGGAACGCGAGAGCATTTCTGGGGGTGCGAGAGAAAGTTCTAAATTTTTAAAGAAAATTTCTGCCTAACCGCTTACGAGAAACATGTCTTATTCTCTTGTTCGCCACTGCTACGGCTGAAAGCAGTCACACGCTGCCTGTAATTTCTCCTTACCATGTTGTAAGGCAGAAATATTTGTACATTTAAAAGCATATTCGTCAGTGTACTTGAGTGTAAATGAGATAATTATGAACAAAGAAAAACAACGCGGCCATTAAAAATGTAGGTATTGTTTTATATGTAATAATATGTATTAATTTTTTATGCAATAAAGAAATAATCTTGCAATAAATGTCTTTTCCCTAGATCAAATATAGAAACACATTTTTCAGATTCAAGGGGCTGTTGGCTATTACAAAGGTTAAGAACGACTCACTTATAGAGTGTCCCCTTTGAAGGCAGTCAACGATTATGAAGGCTAAAGTGTAAGTGACTTCATTAGCAATTTCCCGAATGGGCAAACAACAACTACAGATTGTGTTTTACTATTCATAAATAAATATCATGTCCTACGTCATACCTTTTCAATATCTGAATTTCTGACAGAACTGAATTTGATCTGAATTACTTTCAGGAACAATTTAAACGACATTTACACAATTTACTGAGAGTATCGAGATTTAAATGTGCCTCAAATAAATCTTTCAAAATTAACACTCTCTGAATACCTCAGAGAAATTCTCCCATTTAAAGTCTTTAATAGCGGCTCATAAAGATTACAAAGATAAGAAAAGTCTGCAAATTCGAAAATAACATAAGGCATCGCTAATTACCCCCTGTTGAAACTCCTCTAAAAGTTACAGCCGACACAATTAATAACACAGTTTGAAAGCATAGGACGAACATTTCAAGATGAAATGATTATGTATAACGATGAATTCGAAATGTCTGGTTCTATTATAGTGACAGAATGAACTCTTAACACAATACCATAAATTACTACTATTTCCTTACCATTTTCGCATTTAGAAAGAACATTTCAAGCACAATACTCCCATAAAATAAGCATGCATATCTATCAAAATTTTCCATTGGAAATAAATATTTAAAATAAGTAAAATTTTTTATGGAATGTAATTATTTTAATTTGGCTTCTTAAAATGTTTAACCTTTAGAATTAAATGTACTATCTTCGATTTAATCATCAAAATAAAGTAGAACTCTTCATCAATAAATAATGAATTACTTAACCTTAGAGAATAAAGGTAAAATTATGCATAATTAAAGTTGATTCTTCAAATGAAGAAAAACGCTTTATTTAAAGAAAAAAGACTTTTCTCTTGAAATCTCAAAAGATCATTTTAAAATGATATAATGCTTTTAATGCTCATTATCTCTGTAAATGATAGTTTTAATCAGGAATTTGAATTAATTATGAATTCTTACAGGAAAGAATTGAATAAATAGCATAGGAATATTTTCTTTTTACATGAATCTCTCATTAATATATATAGGTAAGCAAAATTTTATTGCTCTTTTGAATACCTGCTTTTCTTAGTTTTATTACTTCTTTTGGTAAAAGTGCTTAATTCATGTCGTATTCGTCATACGTATTCGAAAATTTGAAATACATGTTATCAGAATGTTTTATTTTTATTTTTGGGACTCTTTAAATAAGAGTGTGTATTTCATATCTGCTCTTTCATAAAAATACTTAGTACACGCTGCGTGCTTCACACTTTGAAACAATTCAATTGATGCAATCGGAATATTTTTATGTTTATATTTGTGCGTCATTACAATGCCTAGGCAAACTGATTTCACAACTTCTTTTTTTTTGTTCAAATGGTTACTTCATGTTATAATTTTCAATCTTATTCGAAAGAATTCTTTAAATATTATTGGAATATTTTCTTTTTATGTTACTGCTTTATTTCGATAGATAGGTAAGTTTATTGTGCAGGTGCTTTTTCCCTAATGTCGTGTTCTATAATGCAAACGGATCCATTGGTGATAATACAAATGGATAATCAAATAATGTTGATAAATAAATAAAAACTTTTACATTCATGTCAGAAGGATCAATGACAAATGGGTGTTAATGAATTACGAGTATCCATGAACGGTAAGTTAGTTAAAAATAAACTTATCGTTAACTATTAGTTTGATCTTTTTTTTTTTTTTCAAATGTAGCAGGCACATGTTTTGACTACACCCGCCCGTCTACATCGAAATATTTATTGGTTATTTTACTATGGGAACCTGATATAGTTTAACAAATATTGCTCCTTATGAAGGGACAACCCGGGAAACACCATGCTTCAGTCAGGATTCGAACCTAAGACGACTCGCAGAAGCTTGCTATGTTAACATCTATGCGATGTGGACAACGTTAATTCCATGTTACTAGGTAAATACGGTTACTATTTTATTTCAATATTAATAGAGTCATTACACAAGTAATTTCAATTTACTTTTACCTACACAGAGAAATATTGACGAAATTGTGGAATTCCTACACGCTTGAAAGTAAAAATTCATACAAATAATAGCATTATTATTTTAATTTATTATCGTCTCGAAATAAGAATACAATAAAATTATATTTATTAGTAAATTAAATACTAATGTTATTTACAACTACGTACGTTCTTCTCTATTTGGCTGACAAAGTATTTTCAGTAGTAAATTAGATATTACGGTTTTATTTAACTATATATGTTATTTTTCTATCTAGAGTGTGAAGTTATACAAAAATATTTTTTCCTGGTAAATAAGAAACTACGTTTTTTTACTTCTACCCATGATGTTTTTCGATCTCGAGCAGGAGCGAAAAATAAGTCAGTATCTTACATGCTTTTTTTCTGACAAACAGTAAATATATTTTGTATCTAGCAGGCGGTATGAAAAATAAAAATTGCAGATAAACAGATATTTACTTTGATATTTCTTGCCTAAATATCATACCCTTAAAAATTGTACCCTTAGCTTTGTGTATCCAGTTATATTTTGCCATCTACCAGGAAGAGAGATTTTTCAGGTTTTCAAGATAAGATATACCAACTAAATTAATATAATATCCTTTTAGAAATTCCAAGTATATTAATTTTCTCAAAATAAAAAAAAAATTTTATTCAACCTTAGAATTCTGCACTTTTACCTACAAATTGATTTAAATTTTAAACTATTTAAATAACAATCGACACAAAACAACATATATTTAACTCATTCTATGTCAATATATATAAATAAACTAGCTGAAAACTCGTATTTCGCTGCGGAGTACATTCAAATTAAATACAACGGACAATGCATGCAATTAATGCCAAAAAATATGTATATTTATAATAAATACAACGATGTATTTAATTAATGTAAAAAAATTTTTAAAAATAAATTTATAAAAAAATCGTAACGGATATTTTTATAGACAAAATGATGTAGAAGAAAATATTCAAATTAAATCTAATATAACAAACTAAAGAATATAGTACAGTTAATATATTACAGTTTGAGGAACATTTCTTTTACTGTATTTTAATATTTTTTTGGATAATGTCCAATCATTTGCCTCATTAGACAGAATTTTTTTTTGTCTATTTCATTGTTATGCACGTGACCAAAATTAATTTAAAGTATCACAAAAAGAAAAAACCACGTGATCAGCATTTAATAAATAAAATTCTAAAAATCAATCTTTAAAACTCCACCAAAAATCAGAAAATGGAGGTAAAGATTCGAAAAAGATTTCATTTAAAAAGAATTTTTAGGATCTTTCTCGTGATATAAATTTTATAACTTATGATTATTATTTCAAATTCAAACTTTAAAGAATGCTACAAAAACAGCTTAAAAATTTTATTTAAAAAATCTAAGAAGAATTTTTCCAAAAATCTCTCTTAGTGCACCCCTACACTGTAAGAAGAATCGCAATGCAAAATGTCAACCCGTTAGGTCCAGCGGTTTGGTCTGTGCGTTATATGTCAGTCAGTCAGTTAGTCAGTTACGGAACTGTTTTAGATATATAGATTATACATCAAATTTATATTTGAGCTCATATAACTTAAAATAATTTCCTGAAGATTTTCAACCATAAAAGATTTAAGCAATGAAAATATATTCAGTCAAAAAGAATCAATAAAATTTATCTAATGAAATTCAGATTATTTCCAAATAATAGCACTTTACCACTCTCATTATATATATATATTAATAACCAATCAGCTTAGATTAAGACTAAAACGAGTAACATAATAGGAAATTATTTACAGAAAATATACGGCTGTATGCAAAAGACGTCGGGAAACATAATGAGGAATGAAGTCTCGTTTTACATATGCATACTTATTAGTACAAAAACATGAATATTAAAATATAACCTACCACTGTATTATTTATTCAAAGAATGTCGTCTCTCTCGTTAATCTATTCCTCTTGCATTAGGCAGTATATCTTATCACTTGGGATGACAAATAAGGCGCAGAAAATTGTTGCTCGTGACAAAGGGAGAATTCCCCATTTAAACCTTTTAATGGCTGCATTCAAGATTAATTCGATAAGACAGACGGTGAAATTTGAGGATTAAATTAGGAATTACTAATAACTCACTATTAAACTGCATCCGAATATCAGCGGGAGCATTTCTGAATATAATGGTTTTAGTTAAGAGCTTAAACGATGAAGTTTAAATGTACAAACTAATATGTGTAGCTTTCATTTTAAACTATTAGTTGCAGGCTTTACTTCTTGCAATCGCCGCATATAGATGTTGAATGGAAATGAATTTTGCAAATAATTTTTAAAAAAAAATTCTTAGGTTCTGATCGCCTCAGAATTGTGCAACACTTTAAATATTAAATGTTATTCAAATTAAAAGCAAAATGCTAGATTCGAAGTTATTGGTATCAATTTATATGTTTCTCACCATGCATCAATATTTTTTAGGTAAAATGTCGTCATATCAAGAGTTTATATTGAAAGCATGAAATGGTAGAAAAAACTCCCCACGATCACCTCTATAGACTTATTGCATATTCCCAGTATACATTTTACATATATATACATATATATACCAGTATATATACATATACCCATTATATATATATGGCAAAACATTAATTCAGAAAATTACAGAGGGTTTTAAAATAGCAAAACTTAACATTAAAATCATTCTCAAAACGCGTTGAAAAGGGTTTATCCCCGTTTCGGGAAGTGACCTCGATTCGCGAAAGTAAGTTGAAGTTCCACCGAGGGAATCTATTTAAGATGTACAGGTTTAGCGCTCGAAGATATTGCTGACATAAACAAAAGACGAATCTGGAAGTTTCCATGTGGTGTTTTGAGCATGCGCGATAGGGGGGATGTTCTGAGAAGAATAATAGAAATAGTGGCAGATCAAGCTGGAAGGTCGTTGTTAACGGACGCGCGCTTCTCGGGACCACGAAATTTTGAAAATGGCGATGCTAGGAGATAGACGTTGAGCGTGGTTCTCTCGAAGAAAAGAATTAAAGTGATTGACTTGAGTTATGGACTGTTTATTGATCAAAGTGCCCTCCACTCGCCAACCATGTTAACGGACACGATGAGTGCAGGTTTATTTATTATAGCGGGTGAAATCCAATGCCCGTCATATATATATATATATATATATATATATATATATATATATATATATATATATGTGTGTGTGTGTGTGTGTGTGTGTGTGTGTGTGTGGGTTTGAGAGTGTGTGGGTGTGTAAAGAAAATTCTAATTACCTACATTATTTAATGTTGATGGCATGGTCTGTAAATTACCCTTTTTTACTGGTGCAATTCACTGCATTTTTTTAAAGTTCCTTAAAAAAATTCTATCCTTAGAATGCACATGTCCAATTCTTCAAAGATGTGTGGACGATCCATTACAGGAACGAAAATCATTGTATAATAATCCGAGGGAAGTAAGCATAAATTTATATCAGCATGTTCGTGATTTTCAAGACGATTCTATTTTTGGAATGCCTAGGTGAAGCGAGGAGTCAAAGTTATGTATATCTGCGTTCGAAAATATTTTCCTGTGGCCGACACGGGGAGAGAAATAGTGCTGTGTAGGGCGTGCGTTCAATTGGACAATGAAATGGGAAAATGAGATAGAGGGAAGGTGTGATCACAGAAAGAATTGTTCGTGCTAAGACTGTGTTATTTTGTTAAAAGTTTTCAACTTGTTACCAGTGACTACCCATTAATGAATATTAAGATTTTTTCACCGTCACAGACATACAGATACACCCACACATTTCTATTATATTATATATTATATATATATATATATATATATATATAATATATTATATATTATATATATATATATTTATACGACGAAATATATATATATATATATATATATATATATATATATATATATAAATACGACGAACAATATATACAACTGATGTAGAAAAAAATATATATATTTATAAAAAAATCGTAAGGGATATTTTATAGACAAAATAATGTCCAATCGTCTGCCGCTTTAGCAAGAAAAAAAAATATTTTTTTGTCTATTTAGTTGTTATGCACGTGACGATAAATTTATTTAAAGTACCAGAAAAAGAAATCACGTGATCAGCATTTAATAAATTAAATTCTAAAAATTAATCTTTAAAAATTCACCAAAAATCAGAAAATAGAGGTAAAGATTCTAAAAAGAGTTCATTTTAATGGAATTTTTATAATCTTTCTTCTGATATAAATTTTATAACCCTCAAGTTATTCTTTTAAATGCAAATTTTAAAAAAGTTACTAAAACAGCTTAAAAATTTAATTTTAAAAAATCTAAGAAGAATTTTTCAAAAAATCTCTCTTAGTGCACCCCTACACTATAAGAAATATCGACATGCAAAATTTCAGCCCTTTAGGTCCAGCGGTTTGGTCTGTGCGTTATATGTCAGTCAGTGAGTCAGTTACGGAACTGTTTTATATATATACAGTCGAACCTCCATATATCGAACTTCCCTATATCGAAATTTTCTATATATCGAACTCTTAGCAAATCTCCCTGTTCATTACATAGAAAAACTGTTTCTATATATCGAAAAAATCCCTATATATCGAAATTTTTTTCACGACATAATGGGAGATTCTATTCCACTTTAGAATAAAATCTCCCAATTTTTGGCGTTTGAAACAATACTTCGTGGACCCCTGATAAAGTTTTTAATGGACTGAATAAATGCAAGCATTTCTTCGATGAACTTTCCGCAAAACTGGCTGTTTAGCAAGATATTCGTAGTCTTTTTTAAGAGAATGTAACTGTGAACACTGTAACCACTGTCTGGATTACTGTTTTTTTAAAGGTATATAGTACTCAATAAATCTTTCATATTAATTCATTTTTTAGTTAACTTTCATTTAATGTGATTCGCATAAAAATTGGAAATGGAGATTCGTATACGAAAATTAGCTTTAATTTTAATATTTTAGGAGAATTATGATAAAACTAAGATCAATTCTATATATCGAAATTTCTATATATCGAATTTTTTTCCGGCATTTTGCTACTTCGATATATGGAGGTTCGACTGTATATATATATATATATATATATATATATATATATATATATATATATATATATATATATATATATATATATATATATATATATATATATGAGTGTGTGTGTGTGTGTGTGAAGGAATGCAGGTTAAGGAAAAAAATCTCCCCATTAGTTAGACATTATTTAGACGAGAGATCGTCGAACCTGACACTTGGGTACCAGGGGAAATTATTGGAACCGAAAAACCCGGTTCCAACGGTTATAGAACCGGTTATTCGAAAGTAGTAAATCTTAGGTTTAAAAAAAAACATTTTAATGGGGTTAAAGAGTTTTACGATGCTCCACAAATTTTCACAATTTATATGTTTGGAAACCTTTGTCTTAAGCGAATCCGTAGTATTAACTACTAGATTCTCCTCAACTATCTCAGAAGGGGATTCCCTCCTGCTCTTAAAAGATATGCCGTGAAGTGTCATTTGCTTTTATTTATTTATTTCATATAAAATTTTAAAAATCCGGTTTGCGTGTTGAAGCAATTTTCTCGTTTCCTGACTCTTTCGAAGTATGAATTTCTTCGCATCGGGCTTGAATGTTTTGCTAGAAATAACCATTTAGCTCATCTCCCTGGTACTTTTGTAGTTGTTACAACAGTTTAGATTAAAATAGGAAATGCCGCTTATCAACGAAATGGGAATATTATATGCATTACAGTGACTGTATGTACAGTGGAATCTCGATCGATCGTTCCCCGAATAATCGTGTTCCCGTATCTGTCGATTATTTTATCCAGTATGGATGAAAATATTTCTTTGTTATGTTCCCGCATCTGTAGTTTTTCCGCATTTATCGTGGTGTGCAATAGATTCCTTAAAAAACGATAGATAGAGTTTTCATTCTACATTTCTACCCCCACAAGTTTTGAGTAACATACATTCTTTTCTGCTTCAGACCAAATTTGTACGAAAATGCGTTCACGCCTATGTGACAAAAATATTGATACGTTAAGTCTTTTAGCTAACGTACTTTCAAAAAAATTAAAATTAAAATATTTTTAAAAGAATTGCATTTTTTCTTACGCGGTAAACTATAAAATTTTACATTAGAAATAAATATAGTTTTTACATTAAGGGGATTGTGTAAGTTCAGTTCACTTAAAGTCAAACAGAATTCTTACGGTAGAAAATAACTGAACCACACAGCAAGTATGGGATAAAATCTTCAATGATAGCTCAGAAGGTCGCTGGGTTTTTCCTATGACTGTATTTATTGAAAGGTGAAATTTCGCTGCGTACAATGCAATATTTAGATACTCAAGCGGAAGAATGTCGACATGTCTATATTTCAAACTTGTAGATACATTCCAATAGAAATTGCCATGAAATGTGCGCTCACAGTACAGCAATAGAATACATAGAATGGCGAGCAAAGAAAAAGTCTATCATCCATGCAAGACAGTATGCAACTGATTTACTTCGCGAGAAAGGAGAAAGCGATGGCAAGACTTCAGAAGTATCGCCATCTGTTGAAAATGGTAAGAGTTATAATTCAGTAAAAAAAACAAAAAAATACAAAATCAAAATCCAACAGGGATGGTGGACATTGCAAAGCTATTTTTGAAATTTTTACCTCCGAGATATGGAATTTTGCATACATATTCATTAAAAATAGAAAATAAAATCCAACATTCTCCCGCCATTGAAACCTTTTAGGGGTTTCAAGACACTGAATTACACAAAAACTAAAAACAAACAATATTAAAACAATTGAAAAATTTACAAGACAAATCAAAAGAAACATAGGTTAATTATAGAAAGTAAACTAAATGGCTACATGGAGAGCTAGTCTAAAGGTAGTCTACAAAGTTTTGAGATTGGACGGGTAAGTTGACCTGAATCACACCAATGAAGGCTTGTGTAGTGAGGTCCGTCACTACTTTAAGATGCATTGTTCGCGTGGCAAAACACACAAAAATCGCAATGTAAAACTTGAAGGATTTTTTAACCCGGCCAATTCTTTCCTTGGCAAGAAACGGTTCTGCAAATTCAACACCTGGCGTTGAGAAGGCCTTGGATGGTGTGACTCTTGAAGCTTGTAAATCTCCCATAAGCTGACTCATAGCTGAAGCAGAAAGATGAAAGCAAGTTTTACAGCTTTTTACAAATCTACGCACCACATATGTTCCACAAGGGATCCAAAATTTCTTTCTTATTACAGAAAAGTTGAGGCGATGAATGCAAATCTTTTACATGGAAAAGCTGAACGATAAGAGTTGTCAAAGAATGTTTCTTGGTAATGATAGATAGATGTTTGGAATGGAATCATTAGAGATACTCGAAATTCTAAGTCTCCAACCAACTCTTAACACATCCTCATTGTCCAAGTATGGGCAAAGCGCAAGAATCTTGCTGGAAGTCTTCAATAACTTTTCTGTTTTTAAGCAATGTAACTTTTCTTCAAATTCTGCATGTTGAACTAATTTGACTATGGTTAATGTTGCTCTTAAAAGTTCAGCTGAGGTTAAATAACTTATATTTCTTTCAGATCAATATTTTCTAGTATTGTTTAGAAAACGTAGAACCCAAGCAAAAACTCTAAAAAGTTTGGCGAATGAAGATAACTTGAAGATAACTGATAGTGGCTGAAACTGAGTAGCTGCTGAAATGAAGCTTTTCCTTTGCTCAATGCGGTGTGATTCTTGGAATGAAAAACTTGTAGATGATTGCTCATTAAAAAATTGCTCTGAAGGCAGCCTGAGAAAACTGGGACCCTGAGTCCAGAGGTCACAAGACAAGAATTCTGAAGGGAGAAGACCTCTGGTGCCACAGTCAGCAGGGTTATCCACACCTGGAACAGGGTTCCAGTGTACTTCTGGTGTAACTTCCTGTATCTTGGCTACTCGATTGGCTACAAAAGGGAATCAACGGCGAGGTTCTGAGGCAATCCCCGAGAGTGCAACTTTAAATTGAATTTCTAATGTTGGTAGAATAGATTTCAACAATGTTGCTAAAAGTAATGCTGAACATAACTCAAGTCTTGGAAGAGACTGAGTTTTGACTGGAGAAACTCTAGTTTTTGAAGTTAAAAATTATACTGTAATGTTATGATCTTGAGTGACTGAGCGAATATACACAACCTCACAGTATGCTTTTTCTGATGCATTACGAAAGGCATGAATCTGGATATCAAGAGGTTGGGTACACATGACAAATCTAGGTAATTTAAAGTTGACCAGCAAAGGTAGCTGCGAGTGGAATATTCTCCAACGAGAAGAAAGTGATTCACTGAGAACATCATCCCATCCTAAATTTTGACACCATAGTTCTTGTATGAAGATTTTAACAATGATGAAAACTGGTGCTAACCAACTCATCGGGTCAAATAATCTGGCAATGTCTGAAAGGATTTTACGTTTGGTCAGGTCTCGATGATTACAAATTGTGATGGACACATGAAAGGATTCTGGTCTACATGAAAGTACTTGGATGCCAAACGATACCAAGAATCTTGATGGTTTCACTGTCTTCAATAGATAATGATTGGTTTTGGGCTTTAGAATCAGCAGGAATAATCTTCAAAACTGCTGAACATTGGAACTCCACTAGTGAAGTCTGAAGCCTCTCCGAAGCATCATCCCGTATAGTTGACTGGTTAGTTTTTCAGCCTTTAACTCAGAGCTCTCTCCACTCATGGTATCGTCTACGTGAAAGTCTCTGAGGCAGACCTTAGAAGCTAAGGGATAATTGATCTTCTCATCAAGTGCAAGTTGCTTTATTACCCTGGTAGATAAGTATGGAGCGCTGGCTGTGCCGTACGAAACAGTGACAAGGCAATGAGTTTCTATGGGTTCACTGGGGCTGTTTCTCCAGAGTATCCTCCTCAGATCAGCATCATCTGGGTAAACTCTGATCTGTCGGAACATCTTCTCCGCGTCAGCACAAATTGCCACAGGAAAGGGTCTGAAGCGGAGGAAAATGTGATAAAGCTCTTGCTGCACTCGTGGTCCTGTATAGAGTAGATCCTTTAGAGAGAGTCCTGACGATGATTTGGAGGAACCGTCAAACACGACTCGCAACTTTATCGTAGAGATAATCTCCTTCAACAGAGCATGATGAGGTAGGTAGAACTGGGGATTTCCACTCTTTTCTCTGTCTGGAACTTTCACCATGTGCTGACGCTCTATGTATTCGTTAATGAAACTTCTGCAGCGTTCATAAACCTCTGGTCTGGAAACAAGATTTTTCTCTAGTGACTGGAATCGACGCATTGCAGTCCGGAATGAGTCACCTAAGAGAGTTGGAGAGGTATGGCAAGGTAGTTTCACCGTGTACCTTCCATCATCGTTTCTTGAATATGTAGCTGCAAAGTGGTCTTCACAGGTCTGTTCCAGTTTAGTGAGTGAACTGGCTTTCGGAACTTCATCGAATTTCCAAAATTTACTTAGCAACTTTTCCGTTTCTATCTGGAAGTCATTGAAATGGATAAGTGGTGGATCTGGAGTTTCCGTGTTTACATTTCCGTAAATGATCCATCCCAGTTCTGATCTGACCGCAAAAGAACAATCTTCAGTTGTTTTAATAATTTCTTCCTTTAGCATTGTCAAGGCAATACTAACACCGAGTAGAATGTCAATAGGACCTGATTGAAAAAAAATTGGATCTGCTAGCTTGAGATCACAGAAGAGAATTGCTGTCCCAGATGGTAAGGAGAAATGAGGTATATCACCAATGATTTTGTTGATGATAAAAGCTGATGTCACAAATGTAGGAGAGCCCTTGAAATAAGGAGGCTGTGTACTGGTTTATGTACTGGTTGTGTACTGGTTGTGTATTGGTTTATGTGATGGTTGTTGCTGCAGTGTACGTGCAGGGTGGATGATTAATTCTTGCAGTTCCTGAAGTGTAGGAATGCTGTCATCTCCAAGCCCTCTTTCCCCCCCATGCTCTTGTTGCTGGGTCAAGCTTTTTAATAATCAGATATACAAAAATGCTATCTGCAAACCCACTTGGCTGCAGATCGAGAATCTGGAGAGAACGAGTAACTTCCGGTTCTTTGAAGTGTCAACTATGGATAACAATTGTGATGCATCTTCTCTAGTACACTGTGGTAAATTTTCAATTCTTTTAATTAGGGTAAAAACTAACTGTCGCCTGTTAGAATATCTCGCCCTTAGGAGATCCTATGCAATCTTAGATTCCATCAGTAATTGGGAGTGACTGAATAGCCCGAAGGGCATCAACTTTTAATGCTCCTACCAAGTATTGAAGTCTCTGCGCATTTGATAATTTACTATTTTGCACAACTGAAGCCGTAAATAGATCACTAAAGAACAGCCACTCCAAGTTGCTACTGTCAGAAAAACTAGGAATACGTAACTCCGGAGGTTTTAAACTTATAGTTGAAGATTCATTAATCTCCTTTGAATCCCCTTGAGAAATCACCTTGGCTAATTCACTGTTTCAGTTAAGTTTTAGTTTATCTTCTGCACGGAGAACAATTAATCTGTATCTATCAATTGTACCTTGAATCTCTTATGATTAAGACAAATACAGCTCAAACTCATCCTCCTTGCATGACTCAAAAATTTTGCCGAAAATATCTGAACATTTTCCATTTAAGTCAGAAATTTTATCGTTAAACAAAGTGATTTTTGCATTATCTAAGCCAAAAGCCTCTGATTCTAACACTACTTTCAATTTTGTAACAGAGGATTTCAATACCCTATTTTCGAATTTTAATTTTTCGATTTTTACAATATAAAAGCAATACTTAACCAAAACAAAAGTAAAAATTCACTAAAATATGTATATCTAAAACCAACATACGTCACATTGCTATGCTTCAAAGTTTACTTCGTCAATCTTTTATAGACGTTGAACAAGTATTGCACGAACTAATTTAACCAAAAGCTGTAAATTATTTCAACACCTTTTCAAATATACACTTGAAAATGTCCTTGGATTTACTGATACTAAATTCAGTGTACTAAAGTATAGATTACTTCCGCTTTCGTTTCACAATAAAATACTTTCAAAGATAGCACTGACATTGAATCACCAGAAATGAAGAATTCACGAAAATTATTTCCTACAGAACGATCTTACTTTTGTTGAACTTCTAAACACACAATTTTACCAGAATACAGTCTCCGGGTCTACGGTACCAAAACAGAATGTGTAAGTTCTGTTCACTTAAAGTCAAAAAGAATTCTTACGGTAGAAAATACCTGAACCACACAGCAAATAGGGGATAAAAGATCCAATGATAGCTCAGAAGGTCGCTGGGTTTTTCCTATGACTGTATTTATTGAAAGGTGAAAATTAGCTGCGTACAAGGCAATATTTAGATACACACGCGTAAGAATGTCGGCATGTCTATACTTCAAACTTGTAGATACATTTCAACAGAAATTGGCATGAAATGTGCGTTCACAATGCATCAATACAATACATAGAACGGCCAGCAGAAAAAATGTTTATCATCCATTCAAGACAGCATGCAATTGATTTATTTCGCGGGAAGGGAGAAAGCGATGGCATGACTTCAGAAGTATCGCCATCTGTTGACAATGGTAAGAGTTAAACTTCAGTATAAAAAACAAAAAAATACAAAATCAAAATCCAACAGGGATGGTGGACATTGCAAAGCTATTTTTGAAATTTATACCTCCGAGATATGGAATTTTGCATACATATTCATTAAAGTATAACTATATTAAACCTCATAAAATTTTATAAATATTTTTAAAAAATTATATTTAAAAAAATTGAAATTAAATTATTTTAAATACTCCTTCCGATCGAGTTTTTAACTTCCCCCCTCAACTTTGCATTTATATTGCTTAAAAATACATATTGAACAGAGTTATGTATTACTTTGTACTTTTGTTGAATAGTTAATTTTTAGGAAATACACTGCTGGCCACCCAAATTGCAACACCAAGAAAGACAAGAGATATCACAACAAAATTTATTTTGTAGATAACATGTTGACCAAGTATCAAATGATTAAATTTATAGACTTCTGTGAAATGTGGTTCCTGCCAAAATCAGTAGCCAGAGTAGCCGCCATTGTTGGAGATCACCGCTGCCACACACCTCGGCATTGATTCAAAGAGACTTTGGATGAGTTCTTGGGGTACAGCAGACCAAGCAGCTTCCACACGTTGCCAAAGTAGATCTGCTGTGGCAGCTGGGGATGGAATCTGGGTCAATCGTAGAGCAACCATGGACCACATGTTTTCTATCGGCGAAAGATCCGGAGAGCGAGGCGGCCAGGGAAGCAATTCAATCTGGCAATTGAAGAAGAACCGTTGGACAATGCGTGCCACGTGTGGTCGAGCATTATCCTGTTGAAATATGGCTGTGGGCAAGCCCTGAAGGTAAGGAAGGACAACTGGCTCCAACACCTCGGAGATGTAGCACTGACTGTTTAAAGTACCGTCAATGCGTACTAGGGGTGTGCGAGAGTGATATCCAATACCGCCCCATACCATAATACCCGGTGCAGGACCAGTGTGGCAGTGCATAACGCAGCTGTTCAGCATCCTCTCTTCACGGTGTCTCCAGACTCGAATGTGACCATCGTGGTGTTGCAGACAGAAGCGTGACTCGTCAGTAAAGACTATTTCATTCCATTCTGCCGTCCACATCCTTCTGTCATCGCACCATTGGAGGGGGAGACGTCTGTGGTTCTGCGTCAAGGGTACACAAAGCAATGGACGTCTTGCGGACACACCACTCTGCTGTAAACGGCGTCGAATGGTACGCGCAGACACTGGATTATGCGTTACAGACTGCATGTGCTGTGCTATGGTTCGTGATGTGACTGAGCGATCCCTCACTGCCATGCTCACAATTTACCTGTTATCACGTGAAATGGTGCGCTGAGGTGGATGCGATCGAACACGCCGGTCCGTCGTACTCTCCTGCATCCAACGATCACATATCCGCATTATAGTTGTTTGGTTTCGTCCAACACGACTACCGATTTCCCTGAAAGATAATCTACAATCTCGGTAGGCCACTATCCTTCCTCTGTTGAACTCGGATACTTGATCAATAAATTATCGCTGTTTTCTACGAGGCATAATTGATCGTTTTTTTGAAAAAACCTCAAGAAAAACACAATTGCCGAACTTGAAATCGTCAAAATCTCCAAGCCTTAAATAGCGCTTTGAAGTGGCGCCACAGGCGCGCGTGATGTGCGTCTGCGCTGAAATTCTAATCATTTGCATATCTCACCTCCGCTAATGCATGTTGTAAATTTCATGTTATTTGCATGTTTCCTTCAGGGTGTTGCATTTTCAGTGGCCAGCAGTGTATTTTTATGCTTGTACTCTGAATCTTCGTGAAATTTTTGTACTTTTCTACTCGAAAGTTAAACTTTGGTAATTCGAATGTTGTCGAAACCTGAAATGGTTACATAAATTTATTTTAATGTATTACAAGAGTCTTTACTATAAATTTTATAAAATTTCGTCAAAAATGAGGACGCAAGAAGCATTTTAAAGACTTGTAAATCTGGAAAGACTCATTTTGAGAAAAAGCCATTTAAACAATGTTTTTTGACTTACCTTTAATATTAACCTTTCTAAAACCACCAAGTTTTCATTTTACTTTTCATTACATATTTTAAATGCATTTTATTCCGATATTATTATAATTTTTAAAGTATTTATGCACCAAAACATAGTCCAATATTTGTTCTATTTTTGGTAATTTAAAAGTCCACGATTCCCTTAATATTTGTGGCAAATGTTTTATGGTTCATGTCTTAATCAAACCCAGAGGATACACGGGTACCCTGTTCTGGAAGAACTTGAGAGTCGGAACCCTGTTTCGGATTTTTTCTCCGGCTCTGCAATCCCTAATTAAGACAGCTACGGTGTGATTCATGCTGCACTCGTCCAGAAGTTAAGGAGCGAGAATCCGACAGCCCTTAGTTAACGGCTGATTCAAATTATGACCTTAATTACGGTGAGGATAAGAAAGATCTGAAGTAGATATTTAACGCTCGGTAGTTGAACGATGGAATTACACCACGTTACTAAATATGTAAATATTTAATTCGTTGCAAAAAAAAACGATTATCTAAAACGAGTAACCGACTGAGAAAAATTTTCTTTTGCAATTAGTTTTCAATATGATCAAAGGTAAAAAACCAGATAGGTAGACGCAAATTCGTCCTAATCGGTTAGAGATTAATTAGCTAAATGATTAAACACCGATAGTGTAAAATTAACCCATTAGTGCCTAGCGTCCTTTTAAAAGGACGCTTACATAATAAGCTCTAAATCACTGAATTTTTTATTTTTTTCGATCCAAATAGCAGAATATCATGATAAAGTGTTGGATTTTTTATTTTCTATCAGTTGGTAGCACTACATTAATGTTCTATTTCTGCTTTGAGGGTCTAAAGTCAGAGTTAGTTGTTTTTTAGGTTTTCAAAAGAGCGTCACGCAAAAAGTAAGTTTATTTTATTGTTTTTCAATGTTACGAAAATATTTTATGCTGTTATCACAGTCAATACTCTTTTCTTAAATACGTATCTTTCAAAATTGTTAAAATTATTTTTTAACACTGTTATATTTTCTTTTGCGTAGCGTTCTATATATAGGACGCTAGGCACGAATGGGTACATGTTTTTCTGACCTGTTCCGCTATACGAATGCGTCTTTTTTTTCTCAATTTATGATGTTTGATTACCATAGAGAAAAAGAAATGCTATTTATATTTTGAAAAATGATGTTATAAATTATTTTTATAAATAAAGATTATTGAGTATTCCTTATTTATGAAAATAATTTAAAAATAAATGTTCTGTTGATTAAGGAATTAAAAAATTTATTATTTAAGAGAAATATTAGCCTCTTGATAATGTAATGAACGTATTAACAAATTAGCCTCTTAAATACAAAAATTTTAATCAAAGGATGTGTTCTGTATTTAGTGATTTTAAAAAATAAAGAAAAATTACGAATTACATAAGTAATTGTCTGGATTTTTTAAAAATATGTGTATTTTAAATGTCTATAATTTAATAAATTTTAAGAATTTTGTCTTTTAATCCAAATTATATGTGATCTAAATATACTGAAATGAGCAATCGATAAGTTTTAAAGCTCTTATTTATATTTTAGTTTATATTTTAAGATTGACTGTGGAGAGGCATTAGCTTTAATGGCAGAGTTATCTGATATTGATACATTCCATGAAGCGGATATTTATTTGGACCCACCATCTAATGAAGTTACCGATGACTGGCACCATACGGGTTAATAGAACTAAAAAATGTCCACTTGGAGATATTAAATCTGTTAAAAAGAAGAGTAGGGGAAGTTTTGATTTTCAGAACAGCAAAAATTTTAAAATGGTTCGGTGGAATGACAATAGTGTCGTTACTTTGGCGTCTAACCATTATGGTATTGAACCTGTAGCTCAGGCCAAACGCTGGTCAAATATTGATAAAAGATTTGTAGAGATTGACCAACCGTATATTGTGTCTCAATATAATAAATTTATGGGAGGCACCGATCAAATGGATCAAAATCTGGCACAATACCAGTGTTCCATACGGTCTAAAAAAATGGTGGTGGCCATTGTTTTTGTTTAGCTTAGAAGCATCAATCCAAAATGCGTGGCTATTGTACAGATTATGACCTTCTACTGACAGTAACAGAATGGATCTCCTCCACTTTAGAAGAGAAATCTGTCAGACATATTTTTCTAAGTACAGTAAGAGACCAAATAACAGTCTGGCTGCTGGGAAACGAAAAAAAACTTTCAAAAAGAGTGTCTGGTAATGTCCGGTATGGCGGAAAGATCATTTAATCGTTGTGAATCCAAAACAGATAAGATGCCCCTACTGTGGCAAAAAATCCACAAGAAAATGCAATAAATGTTTAGTTGGACTGCATGATAAATGCTTTGAAATCTTTCGCACAAAATAGCTTGTATATAAATTGTGTAAAAAAAAAATTTCGAATAGTTTTTTTCATTATTTTGTATTTTAATAAGCCCCTTTTATGTGTAAATTTAAATATAAAAGTGTGTAAAATTTATCATAAGACATAATTTATTAAATTTGTGCCTTTTAAGCTATTATTTTTGACATTTTCAGCTTTTTAAATTGTTTTGATTTCTTTTAAATGATTAAAATACACTTTAAAAACCTTGTTTTTATTTTATTATGCATTTTTTCGCAGAGTTCCATTGGTTTCAAGCGTTTATTTATCTAAAAACGACATTAAAAGGAATAGTTTTAGAAAATCTAAGGGTTGAAGTGTTTGTGTAAAACCTGTACCCTCCCGTGCCTAGCGTCCTTTTTATAGGACGGTAACATTATTTTGAATAAAAATTAAAATTTTAATGCAGGAATTTTTTTATTATTTTTTCAGTTCATTTTGAACCTGTACGAACATAATTAGGTAAAGAAAATTAAAGAATTCGATGTTGGGCATTAATGGGTTAAACACTTAAAATATAATCATTTCCAAAGAGTATTAATAATGCAATTAATAAACAAAAGAGGGATATCGAGATTCTACATTAAACTATGCAATGAAGTTTTACTATAATATATATTTGATTCCAAAATGCAAACTGGTTCAGAGTGCAAAGACTGATTTCTGACCCTTGCTTATTGTCAAACCTTCTCCAGAAAGCTTTCCACAACGAAAATAATTTTTAAAAAATAGCATAAAACATTTTCTATATTCGACAACCTATAATGGATCAAGATAAGAAAACAACCATAATAATTTAATGAAGGCAACCATACCTCACAAAAAACTGATTAATATATATAAATATATACGTATATATATATATATATATATATATATATATATATATATATATATATATATATATATATAATATTAAAAACCTAGTAATTTCTTAATTCAATACCCTTCACATTTATAAACTATTAATTCCTCACTTTAGTATTCAAAATTACATACCCCTTTTTAATCTCTTAAAGTACTTAATTTTCCCTAGGGCATTCGTGTTAAATTCCAAAAGGTACTCCAAATTTTAGTATTGTCGTTCCAGTAAAACTTATGTAAAAATTCCATTCTAACAGTCTTTCGTAAACCCACGCAATTTCATTAAAGATGGCTGACTTTTTAACGAAAATGGACGCTGCGTAGCGTTCTAAGAAATTAGATCAGATCAGAGCATCAACAAATAACTTTTATCCAATCAGCCATTAAGTCACACCCCTCTGTCACGTGATGAGATGAACTTATAAAACTATCTGCTGTCTAAAATTAGACAAACTCTGTACAAATCGGTTCGCCATATAACTCCGGTCGAACGACTCGACAAAACTTAATAAAATGTTTTGGATTCAATTACTTAGCTGTGGTTCCTGTGTCTGCGTTGGAAGTCTTTGCGGGAAAATGATATATATATATATATATATGTAAGAATAGTTGTTTGTCTAGGGGTTTGAGGGATTGTCATCAACTTTTAAATCATTACACGACTCAAAAAGTACGATTTACATTAGATGAACAATTGTATTTGACGAAACAATACATTAAACATAAAACAATTAGAACACATAGTTAAATCTTCAAAACAGAAATTATTCCTTTGTACTACGTAGTTATATGAAAACAAAAGTCACCACAGGAGTCTGCTGGGAACGTCTTAACACTGCCAAAGTCAATTCTATTCTGAGTCGTTCACGGAGATTGCACAGATGGCGCTGGTTGTAAGGCAGAATCGTCAGTGGCGGGTGTCAGAAGCGGGTGCCAGAAGTGGGTGCCAGAGGGCGCTCCCCCCCCCCCCCACACACACACTCATATATATATATATATATATATATATATATATATATATATATATATATATATATATATATATATAGAGAGAGAGAGAGAGAGAGAGATAGATAGATATTAAAACCTCATTTATCCGGTCTAGCTAGGACAAGACAAGAGGCAATCTGGATAATATAAATAATATGGGTAAAACAAAGTCCTTAATTAAACAGACTCATATATTACGATAAAAAACTATGTTTTGTAAAAAAATTACTTAGTATTCTTTATAAGACATTAAAAACTATAAAAATAACTTTACACATAATTTCTTAACAAAGAATTCGTAAGTATAGTAAAGCTTTCTTAAACTCAATGAAAATCATTTTATTACAATAATTTATTGTACAATCTATTCAGGAATTGTACATTGAATTAAACTAAAAGGCGAATATTTGTCGTACTTGTACTCAAGTTCTTGCTATCATAGTTAAAAATTATTATTAAATAATCCAACTGAGATTAAAAATTACTATCTAATGTGAACATTAAATAAAAATAATGTCTACGAATCTGATTCGGATTATCCGGAGATCTGGAAAAACAAGGTTTTGCTGTATATATATATATATATATATATATATGTACATTAGTTTCGGTTATATAATGTGTAAGGTATACACAAGATTCGATTCACAAGAATCAAACTTTTGAGTGAATTAAAGAAGCTGCTTTAGATATGCTAATTTCGGCATACGCTCTTAGTATAAATACCACGCAGCGTCATTAAAAAAAGGGGAGGTTGTTAAGGTTGGAAAGGTGTTATCCTGCGCTAGTGCTTAGCGGGCCAGAAGTTTACATGGCAGTACTGCTGGTTTGACTTACTGTTCGTGAGTATAAAAATATATTGTTCTTGAAAGCTGTGTTTATACATTCCGTACAAGTAGTACGCATGCTTATTGCTGTAAAAGCCAATTATATGTGCAACGAATTCAATAAACATTGTTTCATGTATAAACTGTGTTTGTATAAAATACAAATAGAGTGCCACTTCAAATTATATACACCCAAGTCTGGGTAGAAGGAGCATAGATTCTCTATAAATGACCCCTTTGTCTGTTTATTGAAATTAGTTTTTCTTGCAACTATAGATTTGGAGCTAGATTAATACTCAATACCCCAGTCAAAATAGACCCGATTTTGACGAATGGCTAAAAAAAATATGAAAGTTTTGATATTTGGTGGAGATGTTTGTTTAGGCATGCTAATGAACATACTAAAAGTCCCCACAGATCAGACTTGAGCTTTCGCCGCCATCTTGGAAAATGTGTGCACTTTTTTGGTTTTTTGGAAATATCTTTAAAAATATTGATTTTATAAAAAATAATTAAATGCAAAAATTAAAGAGCATTAAATTATGAACAAAAATCATTCATAACATTTTTTTATATGTCTAACAGGAACAAAGATAATTGACTTTGAAAAGAGCGCACTATCACACCTGGGACGCGCAAGCGCGGTTCCCCATCGCGGTGGGGGGGAGATAGCCGCGCATGTGCATACCATAATTAGTCAAATTAGTTTTACACTAAATGGGAAGGTTTTTTGTATTTTTTCAAATAACTAGGGAAATATTAACTTTGCGTAAAAAAAGTTTATTTCAAAAATTAAAAAACATTAAATTATGTACAAAAACGATTTTATACATTTTTGTCGTAAGCCTAACAGGAACGAAGGTATTGACTATAAAATGAGCATTGATAATGGAGGTAGCTTCTACAAAAAACAATGCACAAAAAACACACATTATATTTTTTTATAAGTCTAACACGAACAAAGATAATTGACTTTGGAAAGAGCGCGCTATTACACCAGGGACGCGCTTGCGTGGGTGCCCATCGCGATAGCTGGAAGACACGCTCATGTGTATTCCGTAAGGCGCCAAATCGGTCTTACCCTAGTATTTTCCTAGCCAGTTAATAGTCACCGTTCCGTGTGCGTCTGTGAACAATAGCTGACACGGAACTATGTTTTATATGTAAAAAATTAATGTCAAATGATAATTTCGTGAATGTAGGAGAAAAGGGGATCGACGCTTTAAAGAGAGCTAGTGTCCAAGGAAAAGACAATAAGCATGAACAGTTGGAACATTTAAAATCTGTTTCGGTTCATTCGTTGTGTCAGAGAAAATACACCAGATCAGGAAGTATAAAAGTTGATTTAAAAAGAAATGCAGAAATCGCGTCAACATCCCAAAGTGAAGAGCGCGCGGTAAGTTTACGATCTTTTTTACCACAGTTCAATTTTCGAACAAAATGTTTCTTTTGTACGGCAGTGATAGACGAAGAATTCAAAGCAAGACAAAAGAAAAAACCAACTGACAGGCGAAGAACTATGTACGAAGTTAGGAGTCTCGAAATGAAAAACAAAGTTCTTGAAGCTGCAGAGAATAGACATGACCAGTGGGGTGAGGAAGTTCAGTGTCGTATAATAAACGTTGCTGATTTAGTTGCAGCTGATGCGATTTATTACCAAGATTGCTTCATGACTTTTTTTCTACACACTGCACCAATCAGAAAGAGAGGGCGGCCTGAGTCGGATTACGCCTCAGCAGCTGTAGACGAAATATCCTTCTTCCTTGATAATAATGACGACTGTCAATTCTCACTACCCGAACTCAAATCTCAAATTACAGGGCTAGTTTCAGACGACATCACTTTGAGAAATAAGTTGAAACAAAAATACGGGGTTGGCATTATTTTTGCTTCAAACTCCAAAAAAGTTACTGTCTTATGTTTACGTAATACTGGAATGAAAGTCTTATCAGACTCTTGGTACGACAAAAGGATACCGAATGATCGTGCGGAGCGTCTATGAATAGTACAAACTGCTGCAGCCATAATAAAAGAAGATATCCAGACACCAGTTTATGACACTCATTGCTACCCTTCAAGTGATAACTTTTCAGAGATGTGAACAAGGGCATTCTGGAAAGCCTAAAATTTTTTTTGGAGCACTTGATTATTAAAAAAAAGACTGCTAAGGCAGAAAAAAAGTCACTTCAATAGTTCACTTCATTATATCAGCTCTAAGGACACGATCATTTATGTCTCCTCTGCTCAATGGTCTTACTTTATTTTTGTACAAAAAGTTCTGTTCCAAGAATTTAATAACAATGTTCTCGAATTTGGGATTTTGTTCTTCTTACTATGAAGCCCAAACACTTGAGATGTCAGCCATAAATCATCCGCAATCTCAAATGCGCGAGGGATCATTTTACCAATTCGTATTTGACAATGCAGATTTCAATGTGTCGACAATCGATGGCCTGAATACGTTTCATAGCATGAGGGGCATTGCTTGTTTTACTCCAGCGTCAGCAGTGGAACCCGGGACGAAGTTAAAAAAATTAACCGAACTTACATCCGCAAAGACCGTAGGCAAAATGGGAATCATTCCTCTGGAAACGCTTGAAAATTTTCGAGGGCCTGGGTTAAAAACAATTACTATCGAAGATTTGAATGTCTTAAATCCTTTAGCGGAAGATTTACCACTGCCTAAGCCATATGATATCTCCTGGATGTGTGCTAAGTGGTTAGGTCTTCCACAGATACCTGAATTGAAAGGATTTTTCCATTGTATAACCAGAAACCAGCCTTGTGAAAAGACCAAAGTAATACCCCTTCCTTTTGTTTATTCACCACCAAGCAAGTATGACACCAGTTTCACTGTGCTGAAATATGCTGCCCAACAGTGTGTTAAAATGCACCAAAAGTCTTGCATACTCACGTTTGACCAACCACAGTATATTGAAGCTCGAGAGATAGTCGTTGCAACTTCCAATCCATTATTATCAAGTTGTATTGTGAGGCTTGGTGGATTCCATCTTTTAATGTCATTCTTAGGCTGCGTTGGGTACATAATGAATGGAAGTGGGTTAAAAGAAATACTCACTTTGATTTATGCACCTACGTCAGTAGAAAAAATGTTGCCTGGCCATGCATACGCTAGGGCCGTCCGAGCTCATTTATTGACCCAAACAGCTTTAGCAAAAATAATTTCTGACGGCATGGACAAATCGGATTTGGAATGTAAAAATCTCCGTGAGTTGTTTCGAGATTTTGCTACTGAACCACCATCGAAGAAACCTTAAACGCACACACTCAAATACGAGCCATCGAAATTTAAATGAGGAAGACTTTGGAGCACCTGAAAAAGAAAGGCCCAACTGCCTGTGGGGCTGGAAGCGTCAAGAGAAAATTCTTGTGCCCATCACAATTATGGATGCAATAGCTACCGATTCAGTTTTAAACATGGTGTTTTGCAACTGCAGACTGACTGTGGAGTAAGATGCGGATGTCGGAAAGCAGACATCAACTGCACAACGGCCTGCAATAATTGCAATGGGGTATGTCAAAATGGCATCAGACCTGTTGATGATGACGATCGAATGAAAGAAGTTGATGAATGGGCCGATGCTAGCGGATCCATAAATGATCTATACATGCCTGACGAAGGGGAGAATCCCGTACCTAAAAACCACGTATATCCTGAAGTAGGTAAGCTTGAACAATTATTCGCAATGGAAATCTGATAGTGAATACCCCCAAGTTTACTACATTCATTTATAAAATTAATAATGATTAATTATCTACATAGCCAAAAACATTAAAGTATATTTTCTTGTGTTTAAAGAATGCCGAAATGTGGGAGAGGTTAGAAATTCAAAGAAGAGAGCCTGCAACGAGACTTTGAAGCTACCTCCATTATCAACGCGCATTTTATAGTCAATATCTTCGTTCCTGTTAGGTTTACGACAAAAATGTATAAAATCGTTTTTGTACATAATTTAATGTTTTTTAATATTTGAAATAAACTTTTTTTACGTAAAGTTAATATTTCCCTAGTTATTTGAAAAAATACAAAAAACCTTCCCATTTAGTGTAAAACTAATTTGGCTAATTATGGTATGCACATGCGCGGCTATCTCCCCCCACCGCGATGGAGAACCGCGCTTGCGCGTCCCAGGTGTGATAGTGCGCTCTTTTCAAAGTCAATTATCTTTGTTCCTGTTAGACATATAAAAAAAATTATGAATGATTTTTGTTCATAATTTAATGTTCTTTAATTTTTGTATTTAATTATTTTTTATAAAATAAATATTTTTAAAGTTATTTCCAAAAAACCAAAAAAGTGTACACATTTTCCAAGATGGCGGCGAAAGCTCAAGTCTGATCGGTGGGGACTTTTAGTATGTTCATTAGCATGCCTAAACAAACATCTCCACCAATTTTCAAAACTTTCATATTTTTTTAGCCATAAAACCTATTTTGACTGGGCTACAAGTTATACTTTGGATTTGGAAAAATGCTTCTGGAGGACCAAATAAAATATGTGTCTAATTTAATTAAACAGATATGTTTATCGAAAATATGTACGTCTTGATCGATCAGCACATGACGCTAATTCACTGTTAACAAAATGCATGCTGTAAGTTAGAAAACTGACCGAAAATTGCAAATCTTAATTTTATCGTTTTATTAGCCCTTTCATTATCACATTTAATTACATTTAGAGAAAAAAAAGCTGACGTACTAGTTTTTAATTTGCTCTCGCAAAATCATAATTAAAGAAATCACCCACAAAATCCTTCCAAACATTTTAGTAATTACGTCATTATGTTAAGCAATTCTTATTTATTTTTTAATGGCCAGGGAATAAAGAGAACTTCTTCCGCACACCACTTGTACATTATATATATATATATATATATATATATATATATATTGTCACGAATAGTTATTCGTAACTTTATTAATTAGTTTCTTATTAATGCAGGCCCCCTTTTTTTGTAACTATAAATAGATTGTTTATTGTAAAATAGCCTGAATGGCGATCAACCCGCCAATATGGCAGCCTTTGGCGTTGGCCCAAGCTAACCATCGCGCCAAGTGGGTGCTACGGTAGCGGCTAAGGACAGGTTCCAGCAGAGAGAGTCAGTGACTGTTTTTTTTCCTCTCTCGGTGTGTGAGTCAAGTTTTATGTTCCTGGGCCAAGCCTAAAAAATTCCCCACGTGGGATAGGAACGAGCTTGAATATGTGTAATATGTGAGTATTCTTTTATCTTTACCATTTGACCATACCGTTATTACCTTGTGTGTTTTTTTTAAATACTAATATTAATAAATATAATTTCTTAAACTATTCAGTGAGTCACACCATTCTTTTCTTTGTAAACTGTGCAGGCTATGTATTTTATTCTAGGTATGTAGATCTATCACTTACTCTAATATACACAACGCATACCGTTTTCCACTATATGGTTAGCCATCTTGTGCATTTTCATGGTTTATTATTTTCATAGTTTGTCTTGTTATGCACGTTAACATTTGTCTAATTTTAGCACATGGCCGCATGCTTCAGGTTACTGTGTAATCCTGTTGCATCTAAGTTAATTTATATGCATCGGTTTATCTACTCTCCTCAATTGTAATGTAAGTGTAGTGTAAGTCACCCAATCTAATTAGTAATTCTTAACCCTTGTTATCCTCCACATTTTTAATTCCACAATGTTCCGTATCCCAGTTTGTTCAGTAACATATTAAATAACATCCCGTTCCATAATTTTATTCCATAACATATGGAGCCGCGTACCAGCTCTGAGTTAATTGCAAATAGTAATTTATGTTTGGTGTGGTTCCCTGACTCAAGAATAGTTTATTTTTTTTGTTTGTGTAAATTTGTATCTATACTAAATTGGAAATGTTTCTTAAATTTTGTTAACACGCTCAACCAGTGTTTTAGTATCTGTGAGTCATTTTACCTATTTATTGAATTCATATTTATTATAGTGTGTGTAATTAGGTATGCATTTCGAATCTATTTTGCTTGTATCTAGTAAGTGTCGTATTTTTTTATAAGTATATGCACATGTCACCTATCATTTTATTTGTCGTATTATGTGTTATTTTAATATTTAAAATATTACTTGAAGAAAGCTAAACCTACCGTTTTTTTTGTTTCTTTCACTGCTGACTTATTTTTATTCCCTCGCCTGTGTTAGTCATAACTTGTTTAGCCTTATGCCTAGATCAAATAATAGTATGATGGCTAATTCACATCCTTTTCATATTAATATTGCTCCATGGGATGGCGACCATGAAACATTTAATTTGTTTAAACATCAAGTAACTCAAGTCTCAGACTTAAATAAATGGTCGGCAACGCACACTGCTGCATTTATAAAATCCAAACTGATCGGTGCTGCATTAAAGTTTGTGAGCTCATCCCAAGACCTGTTGCAGTCTGATGACCCAAACGTAGTGCTTAATGAACTCAGTGATTTTTTTCTGAATAAGGAGGAGTGCACTAATTATGCATGTGTGACGTTAAATTTGCTACCAGGTGAATCAATAAAAAACTTTTCGTATAGACTGTCTCAGCACATAACAAAACTCTATCCACAAATCAAGGATAGGAATACCATTGATTCTTTGAAATTTGTACAATTGATGGCTGCTTTACCCTCTTCAATTAAAACTCAGCTTTTAAAAGAGGATGTGAAGGAGTTTTCTATTGCTGTAAGGAGAGCTCAAACACTTCAATCCATTGACTCTCATATAACTGGTGCTTCAAATTCTGAAGCAGTGGATAGTAGTGCTGAAGTCTTTTTATTAAAGCAGGAAATGTCAGCTCTGAAACAAAAACTTAAGGTTTTAGACCAGGGATCAAGTTCCCAGTGTACGAAAAATGACTCGCAGATAGTGTCTAGTGTAAGCCCACAAAAATGTAATTATGTAAATAATAATGTGAGCTATAAATATAATAACAGGGTACGTCATAATAATGCTAATAATAGTAAGTTCAAGCCTAAGCAGAGAATGGTCTGTCAATTTTGTGAGAAGGCAGGGCATACTGCCAAGAATTGTTTCAAACTAAAGCATGCCTTGCAAGATCAGTCAGATAAGCACCCTCGAAGAAATAATGTAAATAATAATGGCAGACCTAATTCATATAGAAGTCATAATCGCAGTAATTATATGTCTGATCTGAATCCAAATGCTGCTTCCTATAATGGTAATTCTTTAAACTCTCAATGAGAGCTGATGTACCTGATGGTGTCAGTTCTCAACTTTTGCCTCATCCATCAGTTAATGCCTCCGTTGACTATAATGTAAATCCTCAGTGTGAACCTATAATAGCTAAAACTGTTGCTACTCAAACCAACTGTGTAATTAGAATGCAGAGTCATGCTAATACACAGACTGAGTTTAGTGAAGCTTCTAATAATGATAATACCTTGCATCTTAATTTTAATGTGTCAACCAGAAATCCTGTACTTCCATTAATTGAATTAAAAATTAACAATTTTAACTGTAATGCATTAATTGACACAGGATCTTCCATCTCTTTGATCGATAGTGAGTTCTTTTACAAAAACAAGGACAGTTTACATTATAAAAATATTTCTAGAAGTGTTGTCATATCAACACTTAACTCTAAAATCCATTTCTCGGCTTGTATAATCTTAACATTTAAAATTCAAAACAAATTTTTCAAACAGTCTTTCTTTGTCACTGATATTCAGGACAAACAATTTTCATTCTTGCTTGGCTATGACTTCATTAATGCTAATAGGGTTATCTTAGATACCCCTGTAAAATCTGTAAAAATTAATGATATTACTGTACCTTTATTACCCGAAAATCAACAAAATGTGGTGTCTGAAATTAATAACAATGCTAACTGTAGAAATAAATGTAGTAATTCTGTGCATTGTGTAAAAAACTGTATTGCGACCAGCTCACCTAATACATTACCTGATAATACTGTAAAATTAATTAAAAAAAATCATTGTACCACCTAATGAAAGTAAATATGTACTGGTGGGTGCTAAGATACATAGTAATGATAATGTCAACAACTACTTTATGTTTGAACCTTCAAACCATAATAATATTATCGTATATCCATCAGTTCATGAGTATATTAATCAAGGCAAAGATTTCAATTTTTTTATATGTATAACTAATGTGTCTAATGCCTCAGTACATCTCAATAAAAATATGGCAGTTGGCAGACTGCAGGATGCACTGATTGAAAATGATCATGTATCTAATTTAAACAAACATGAGTGTTCGTTGTTATGCACAAATTCAAATACTTCTGAAGAATGTAATCTCATGTATAATACTAATGATACTTATGAATCAGTTAATGTAATTCAACCATCTGGTGAAATGTTAGAGGCTAGACGTAAAGAATTTTCTGTTACTAATTTTGATTTAAATCATTTATCACAGTGTCAAAGACAATCTCTGTCCACCATGTTAAGTGATAATTTTGCAGCTTTTTCTGCATCTCTCAGCACTCTTGGTCACACCGATAAAATAATTCCTAAATTGAACTTTTCTCATGATTTCCCTGTCAAAACTCTCCCATTCCCAATTCCCCAATCTTTGCAAACTGAAGCAAAGAGGCAATTAGAGGAACTTCAGGCAGCTGGAATCATAGAGAGGTGTGTATCTGAGTGGGCTTGTCCCATGCTTCTGGTCAAGAAGAAGCCTGACTCTTCTGGTCATGTTGCTTTCAGATTAGCTTTAGATCTGAGACTAATTAACCAAATCATCCAGAACTCGTCTTACCCTCTACCTAAAATCCAGGATATAATCTCAGCCATGGCTCAGTTTAAATATTTTTCTTCTGTTGATCTTAAGAATGCTTATCATCAAATTAATTTACCTCATGAATATCATGATAAGTTAACCTTCACTACAATGTGGGGATCCTTTCGTTACAAAAGATTGGTGTTTGGGTTGAAGACTGCAGCTTCAATTTTCCAGGCACTAATTGATTCTGTAATAGAAGAATCCAAATTGTCTGGTGTGTTTGCATACCAAGATGATATTGTCATTTGTAGTAATTCTTTTGAGGAAACTTCTCTTAAGCTTAAAACCTTATTCAATCTGTTCATTAAATATAACTTAACTGCTTGTCCTCAGAAATGTACTTTTCACACAGAAGAAATCAATTATCTAGGTTTCAAAATAGCTCATGGTAAAATTTTTCCAGTGTCTACCAATATCCAAAAAATCACTGCTTTTGAGCCTCCTAAAACCAAGAAACATCTTAAACGCTTTATTGGGTTATGTGGATATTATCGACATTTAATACCTAAATATGCTCAGCTCATGTACCCATTAAATGTGATGACTTCACCATCTGTTCCCCTCAAATGGGATCCTGAGGAACTACAGGCTTTTCAACAGCTCCAGGCCATTTTTTTCAAGGCACCTTTTGTTATCCAGCCAGACTGGAGTGCCAGTTTTTATATCAATACTGATGCTTCTAAGCAAGCAATTTCTGCTGTTTTGCTTCAGAAAGTAAATAACCAGTTCCACCCAATCTCATACTTCAGCAAGACTTTGAATAAAGCCGAATCTAATTATCCAGCAATTAAACTGGAGTTAATGGCAATTGTGAAAGCTTGTGAAGCCTTTCGGCACTACCTTTATAACCGTCATTTCCATATTTTGTCTGACTCCAAACCTCTTAAGCATTACAGGAAGACTAGTTCTCCTGCCAACCTCATAACTAGATGGTTAATGACTTTAAGTGAGTACACTTTCACTTTTTCCCATATACCTGGTAAACAAAATTTTATGCCTGATTATTTATCCAGAGAACCTAATGTTGTCACTCAAACACTTGAATCTCATCCTGAAATCTTACAATCAAATGAAATTTTGCCTTGTATAAATCATGAATCCATTAATACTCATACTGTGAATAATAGCTCTAATTGTAATGTGGTGCAATCTGGTAATCATAAGTCTGTAAATAATTCCTTGGTTGAGTCTGTTAATAGGTATGGTCATGGTAAAGAAGAAACTCACAAGTTTTTACCATCTTTTTTATGTAAATCTAATAATGTGTTTTATATTGATAACAGTGTAAATGATAACCAGGGCACACTGAATAAGCAAATAGTTTTGGAAAAGGTCTTAAGGTTGACAACTGTGCAAAATAGTCTATTAAATGAAATAACACCAGGGGAGGTATTGTCTGCACAAATTAAAGATAAAAAGCTTGGTCCCATTTATAATAAGATTATAAATTATGGAAGTTCTGGTGACAGACAGTTTGTAATCGACAAAGACTCTATGGTCCTCATGACTACAAAGGATGGTCACCATGGGGAGAGGATTTGTCTACCTGAGACCTTACTTAATAAGGCCATTGGAATTGCTCACACTATTCATTTAGGTGTGGCAAAAACATTCCAGCTTGTGGCCAAAAGATATTTCTTTACTGGTCTGTTTCAGAAGGTCAAGCAATTTATCAGAAATTGTTCAACTTGTGCTACCACCAAGAATTTAAACATACATAAAGCTCCACTTCAGGCTAGTCCCATTCCTGAAAGGCCTTTGCAGATAGTATCCATGGATATCCTAGGCCCATTTGAAAATAATGTGTTTGTGCTTAATATTGTGGATCATTTTTCTCGCCATCTTCAACTGTATCCCCTAAGCAGGATCAAGGCAAATGATGTGGTAGAAGCTTTATTTAATTACATCAATATTTTTGGTCGTCCTGAGACATTGTTAACTGATAGTGGTACTCAATTTACCTCTGCTGTATTTAATACCTTCACTGAAAAGTTTGGCATTCAGTTAAAGCATTCAACTGTTTACCACCCTGAAGCAAATGCAATTTCAGAAAGGGTAAATAGATCCATTAAAAACACCATTTATGCCTTACAAAAATCTGGAGTGTCACTAAGACATGCTCTCGCCTTACATTGTGCAATATATAATTCTTCGATTCACCCTGCCACTAAGGCATCACCTAATCTTGTGCATTTTGGAAGGGCACTTCCTTTAATAACTGATACATTTAACTTTGATTGTAATATGCCTCATCTTGATGTATCTCATTATGTCCAGAACTTGTGTGATACCACTGCAACATTGATGCAGCAAACCTTTGAAAACTTAAAATCTGCCCAAAATAGCCAAAATACTAAAGTTAATGCCAAAAGGCATCTATGTAAGTTTTCTGTTGGTGACACAGCATACCTTAAGTCGCCAAATAAATTCAAGTCAAAATATAAGGGTCCATATGTTGTAAAAAAGGTTATTTCTAAAATTATTATGCTTATTCAGGAATGTGAAAATCCTAATGCACCTCTACTAAGGAGACACATAAATCTTCTTTTCTGGGCTCCACCCAGACAAACTAATAATGTTAACTTGTGCGATAATTATTGTTTGAGTCCTTTGGTCTCACCTCTTCCAGAATCTACTATCCAAGAACAGGATCCTGATGTCTCTCCTGTGGTTGAACAGCGTGAAACGCTTCCAGCTGACCAAAGTCACCATGTAGCAGATATAAGTGAGGATGTTCCTGTGGTACCTGTTGTCTCGCCACCCCAGAGATACAACTTGCGTCCCCGTAAGAAGATTGTCTCCTCATAATCCTCACAAGTCCTTTTCATTGTTAAGCTACTTGATAGTTCCTGTTACTCACCAGATGATAATCACTCAGGTTACAATTATTATTATGTGCAACTGGATATCTACACACTCATTATGTGCCTTTCTGTTTGTCTTGTTTGCTTTACATAATTTTGTACAGGCACAATTTCTCTCATTATTTATGTGTATGGTCATTTCTATTATTATTTATGTGTATGGTCAATTGTTTTTTTATGTACATATGTTTATTTTTTTAATCCCTTGATGGACAATTTTGTATGAAACATTCTTTTAAATCAATTTGTCTTTTTGCCTTACCTATGAACCAATACTCTGTGCCAATATTGCACATTTTTGTGACCTTGATTCACAATAATTTAATATGTAGGCTGGCCACCTATCTTTATTATGGGAGATACATAGAGAAATGCTGTAAATGCTTAAATGCATTCTGGTAATTAAGAATACCTTAAGTTAACCAATTTGTTTGCTCCATTAGTGTGTGCCAGTGCACGGGTACTCACTTCACCTTTTCATTTATGGAGTGCAGCACTGTTCTGCTTTATGGTTAACATGTCATGTAATTGACTGACCTTGTTGTGTTGACTATTGTCACACTAGGTTTCTGCAGCAACTCCCTAACCTTTAATATCATGCAAACATTTTACTGTCACTGCATGGTGTGTTCAAATTTTAATTGAGTAAGGCTTATGTATAATGTATTTTGACCATTGTCAAAATTTTGATCAATATTTGTAATATGCTCATATGTCGAGCAAAAGTCTTTGTTGAATACTCACACACCCATTTTTTATGCTGTATACCTAAGCTGATTTCTGTATCTTGACTGTACTGGGCCAAACAACCAAAAGTACTAGCTTTTGTTTTATAACAGTAATTTAAACTTGTTCTTGCCAACTTGTGGTTAGGCCTGCGCAACCTAACTACAGGTCTGTAGGAAATATTTTTTTTTCTCTCGTTAATGGGGAGGATGTCACGAATAGTTATTCGTAACTTTATTAATTAGTTTCTTATTAATGCAGGCCCCCTTTTTTTGTAACTATAAATAGATTGTTTATTGTAAAATAGCCTGAATGGCGATCAACCCGCCAATATGGCAGCCTTTGGCGTTGGCCCAAGCTAACCATCGCGCCAAGTGGGTGCTACGGTAGCGGCTAAGGACAGGTTCCAGCAGAGAGAGTCAGTGACTGTTTTTTTTCCTCTCTCGGTGTGTGAGTCAAGTTTTATGTTCCTGGGCCAAGCCTAAAAAATTCCCCACGTGGGATAGGAACGAGCTTGAATATGTGTAATATGTGAGTATTCTTTTATCTTTACCATTTGACCATACCGTTATTACCTTGTGTGTTTTTTTTAAATACTAATATTAATAAATATAATTTCTTAAACTATTCAGTGAGTCACACCATTCTTTTCTTTGTAAACTGTGCAGGCTATGTATTTTATTCTAGGTATGTAGATCTATCACTTACTCTAATATACACAACGCATACCGTTTTCCACTATATGGTTAGCCATCTTGTGCATTTTCATGGTTTATTATTTTCATAGTTTGTCTTGTTATGCACGTTAACATTTGTCTAATTTTAGCACATGGCCGCATGCTTCAGGTTACTGTGTAATCCTGTTGCATCTAAGTTAATTTATATGCATCGGTTTATCTACTCTCCTCAATTGTAATGTAAGTGTAGTGTAAGTCACCCAATCTAATTAGTAATTCTTAACCCTTGTTATCCTCCACATTTTTAATTCCACAATGTTCCGTATCCCAGTTTGTTCAGTAACATATTAAATAACATCCCGTAACATATAAGTATTCCATAACATATATATATATATATATATACAGGCTTAACCCGATACGTAACTGTTATTTTAAATATCTTCAGTTGACAGTCCGCTGTTAATTTTCCTCTGCTTTTATTAATCACTAACAAAAGTAATTTGGGAGCAAATGCCCGTAAACTTTATAGAATAATTTTTCAGTTAAGAAGAAAAGCTTATCATAGATTTTTATCAGCGACACTGCGAATGTGTAATGAAAAATTTTAGCACTAAATATATTTCCTGCTAATAATTAGATTCTCTAATTGCCGTCATTAATTACGGAGATAAGCTGTTTGAACTGAAATTAGATGTGATGAAGAAGAACACCGTTAGAGTTATATTTTAGATGTTGAGTGATAGGGACTGTTTTATCCTTATTCTATTCATATTTTTTAATATATTAGTAAAAGGTTTATGTTTAGTAGTATCGAGACTTTCTTTTTGTTTTATTCATTAATGTCTTTATAACTCCATACAAAAGAAAAATATAAATTAATATTGCTTCAAATTAATACTATCCCTTTAAGTATACAGGGTGTCCCAGCAAAACGTTTCAGAACTTCTACGATGGGTAGGGTGCATCCTGACGACTCGAAATCATAAAGCAATCTGGTGTCGGAAATGCTTTCCTGAAGCGGTAGATGGCGTTACGGGAAAGTTCCGAGCGTTAGTGCAGGGAATCGTGATTTCGCACAAGGACTCAGAGTTAGTAGGATGGCTAATTATACGAATTTTTATTTATAGGGGCATACGAAAACACAGGTTTATGACACCCCCGTTGACAATGGTGAGGAGCTCGTTGCAAGAATCTCAGTATCTGCCGGAGAAATTCGAGAGGAGCCTGGATTATTCCAGAATGTTCGGAATTCCATGCACCGGAGATGTGAGGTCTGCATTGCAGTCGGTGGAAAAAACACCGAACACTTACTTTAACCCGTGTACCTTTTGGTTTTGTACATTTATTATTAAAACGATTATCCACTTACGGTCTCTTTCTTTATGGTTTTCTGTGTACATCACCGGTTCAGGAAAGCATTTCCGACCCCACATTGCTATATGATTTCGAGTCGTCAGGATGCACCCTACCCCTCGTAGAAGTTCTGAAACGTTTAACTGGACACCCTGAATAAAATGGGAGCTCCTCATATATCCGCTGGGATACTTCAGTTAGTAGAATAAGGGTCTCGATCCCTAGGATCGAATCCTGGTTCTGGCCGCTGGTCTTCACATTCAATTTGGAAAACATAAAGTTATAAATGTTCAAGGTAGCGCGTCTGTTTTCGGGGACTGAGGGTGCTCGGATTGAATCCCGACAAGAGCCATTAAATACCTCCGTGTCTAGGCCGGATATGGGCCCGTTAAATGCGTAGACCCGAAAGTCCTTCTATGAGGTCAGAGAAGATGGGGGAGGTTACGATTACCCCACATGTCGCCCTTGGGGTTGCTCGATCTAAATTGTGGTGGCACCTGGCTAAATTAGACTCCGACCCTTGTGGTGCCATTATAAAACAGAGCCGAACACCTCAGCCCATTCTGGAATGCATTCCGAAGAGGGGTCATTAGAAACAACAACAACAACAACAACATAAAGCCATATGTGAGGTAGGAAAGTCCTACATCTTTAATACATCGTTCAGATGTATCATTCAAGGTATAACTCAGGTATTTTCTTTAATGGTTCAGTATTTTATTGAAATTAACGTATTACTTTAGGATTGACTGATTAATCCTTATATCCCTTGTATTAAAACCCCTTAAACATTCTATGATAAAAGTGTTCAAAATCTGAATCTTTACGGGTTGGTCTAAGATTTACCATGATTACAATGCCTCAATTATGCATTTGCTATGTAAAATTCTACCTTTACAAGCGAATTTTCTAATTAATATTACGTAACAATTCTATGGTATTATGTTCCATGATATGCTAATGTTACATAGACAGATGATATTTGTCCATCTAAATACATGTCCATTTGTCCATCTAAAATGATATCTAGAGAAAAACTGTCATTGCCAACTCCTTGTGTTTTTGTCCATAATCACTTGGGCATAGTTTAAATATTTAAGTCTAATGGAATGCGCATAATCCATTTTAAAATGTTTACATTCCTCCTCCCCACAAAGGCGTAATGCGTGCATATACATCATTAAATAAATTAGCGCTAAAAGTTCATTCGATCAATATTTAACAACAATTTGTTTATCAGGCCATTCATTCGGATTTCTAAGCAATTCTGGTTTGCAATCTTTTAATATCAATGCTGCCTATCCCCAAAGGTGCAGTTAGTGTTATGCATCCATCTATATCCGCTGAAACAGGACTCAGTTAGAGGAATAGCGTAAAAAAACTCAACCAGTTTAGTTATAACTTCTTTAACTAAACCGTATAATTTTGCTATTTTTTGCCTTTCAGGAAATTACCTACATTTCCAATTTATCCTCTTCGATTAAAATACTTCTTTCTGTTTCGAGTAAGTACACTTTATTTTCTTTATTTTACTCCTTGGTTCATTTATTCTGTTTTATTATTTTGTTAATCCCGTTCTGTTTCCTACTGGCTTCCTTTCCAAAAAAACAAAACGCGTCCCTTGACGTCACTGGAAAGGAAGTCAACGGGAAACAGTACAGGATTAACATAAAAGTAAAATAGAATAAATGAGACAAGGTTAAAAAACATAAATAAAGTGATCTTCACAGCTTTAACTAACCAATGGTATTTAATTTTATATAGATTCTTTACAAGTTTTTTCGTAATTTAGTTGGGATCTTACAATACTTAAAATTAGATGCAAAAAAAAATAAAATTAGTGTCAAAACGCATAATAACAACAGATAAAAAAAATCCCATAAAACAATTTATAAATATTTTGCAATGTATTAGGATTTGACGATGCTAATCTGCTAAAACTTTTTAAACATTGCGCTATGCTCACGGTATCATTGTGGCAGCGGTCGCTGAGGGGTGCTCGGTTCGAATTCCGACACATTTCTTTATATACCTGAGTGTCTAAGCCGGCTATGGGCACGTTAATCCTCGTGGTGCTATGTAAATCGGAACCGTATAAATAAGCCCAAAGCCTATACGGACCTGGTCTGAAAATTCCGACCAGGGGGCATTGGAACCACAACAACAACAAACATTGGGCTTGAATACCCGAAGAGTAATAGAAGGAATCCTGAACAAAACTAATAACTGATAACGAAGTAGACCTAAAATTAAGCTTTATACTTTTCGTAAAATATTTCGATGACTGTCGCATTACTGTTTTAATATTTACTTCAGCACGTGAATAAATACTTAATTTTCAAATAGATGCTAAACATTATTTTAATCGTACCTCACATAAACTCCTTTTTTTATAAGATCGTTATTTTTATGCTATTAGTAATTCATATTCCTTTGTAAAAGTATTTGAAATTTTGCTTTCTCTGTTTTCGATTTTCGTGCTTTAAAAGCGCATGCTATATTATACATATTTTTTCTAGTTTCAGCTGATCTCTACATGCAATTTTCATAAATAATTGAATATTCTGAAAAAGGGAGAATTTTAAATTTAGATATTTTTTATTTTCCCATTTTCCTACTTTTCCCATTGAAGTTTTCCATTATCATGTTTCTGACTCCTTTCGGACGCATCAATAATATAAGCAGACACTCGTGAGCGTAATATTTCTCTATTTTTAGTGCAATACCTTGTGGTCCGCGAGTCTTGACCATTCTATCCAGCATTTAATTTTCTGCTTCATTTACTTACATTCCATACATTCATTTAAAATTCACACCAATGCGAAGGTTTTGGAAAAGTGCAGCAACTAAATGTTAAAATAGTTTATTTGAAAAATTTTTAACAAATAAAGATTTTATGCCCAAGGATTGGGGATAAAGGATTTTTTAAATCCCATAGAGGAAATCAAACTTTCTAGGTCATACTAAATTTTCGTGAATATCTTTCTCTCAAAATTATGCCTTGTGAGATTTATAGTTACAGATCAGAGCTCTTAAAAGAAAATAACATCTGATTTTCAAAGTTATATTTTGAATGCCCTTTACGACTTGAAATTCTTTCTCAACTAAAGTCTTAAAATAGCCAATATATGTGAGACAGAATAGGTTAGAAACAGTAAACATTATTCATACTGTCTAATCTTACGAGATAAAATAAACTAAAAGTATGAAAGCATTTATTCTCCCCCAAAAGTCGAACTTTCCCCCTATTATCACATCATGTGGAATAATTATATCAATAAATTATATTAATCACATCACAAGTAATTGAATCTCCACCATTTGACGATCTGATCGTACACTTTTGACTTCATTAGACGTTATAACCAGATTTTCTGTTGTAATATAAAAAGAAACTGAATTTAGATCACTATTAGTCGAGCCATGTGGAAAATTCTTCGTGTTGATTTTAGAAACTGTCCCAGAAAATTTCTGATTGAATTAATTCTGACTTAGATGTAGGTTAAAATACAGAACAATTGAATTAGCCAAATTCTGTAATTATCGCCTGTTTGCTTTCATTAAGCAAATCTCGTTAAAGCATTTCAAAAGAAAATTTGCCTGTACAAAGACTTAAAAGCATTCCATTAGTATTTTTTGCTTACACTAGCACTTATAATAATACGTCTGAATATTTAAAACCTTTACTTAGTAATTATCTATAATAAATTACATTGAATTTAAGCTGATGATATTTATTAAAACTAACGATATTTGTTATTTCTTCTATTTCAAACAAAACAGAATTTTAATAAGCGTTTGATTTGTACAGCATTTCAATCGGTAAATCTTGTTCAGCTATATTTCAAACAAATTTGTTTTTGTTGTTTACATCTATGTACTGCAAACAATTGGCACATAAATATCGGTATACAAGGTATATAGATTAAAATATATACGAGTACACACAAACATCATGACTATTCAAAATATATACAAACCCTTACAATCCATTGTAAAAATCGCATAAAACATTCACGTATTGTGTTTCCATTCTACTTTTACATTTTACAGCAGCTCAGACTTTAACAAAACGTGAATTATTTGAATTAGAAATATGACAAACTCCGAGAACTTCCAGAATTTAACCCCACTACAACAAATACATTATCGATGCCTTTCACGTTTCATACGATAACAACATAATATTTTTATCTGTAGCCTAACAGAGGGAAGCAGAAGATTAAATTTTGTCCACATACAGGATTACAAGATCTTATAAAGAAAATCTTGAACAATTTGATTTATCTGATCGACAGTAGTGACACTTTCTTACTTTAGGAATAAGATAATAAATGAAAGAAAGTTTTGCTATTGTTTTTTAGCATTTTATTCTTCTACGTTAATAGGCAAGTATTTATAGGTTTTTGACACTTAATGTATATCAATACGGTGTGACAAAAAAAAAAGCACTCTGATAAAACAACCCAATGTTGATGAAAGTTAACAAGTAAATACTCATGTTAATTAGAGACAATATCACCAAAACTAGAAACACATGTAAGGGAATAGAAACAGAAGATAGTCACTGTAAAAAATAGTACACTAAGCTCATATCGAAATTCAGAAGTAAATTCAACTTTTTTTCTTTAGACGCTTATTACGAGGACACTTAGAAATGATAGACAAAAAATTCGAACGCTTCCTTTCGTTTGCAAATTAGAGTAGGCCAACACTTTGTAAATCATATTACTGAAATAGTCGAGTAATAGACAAATACAACTAACAACATATATATATACACTGGTGGCCATTAACATTGCAACACCAGGAAGGAGAGCAAATAACAAAACTTTACTTATTGTACGTATACAGCATAGTAGGAAGAAACATAATTAAATTTGTAGGTAATTTGGGGGTATACAGGGTCCGAAATTTGTACACTCAGCTACCGCCTCTGGCAGCTTAAACGACTCTAACGCGGTTAGGTATCGAGTCGAACTGGGCTTGGATGACAGATACGAGCAAGTAATTCCATGCTGCTGCAAGTTTATGCCACACTTCATCAATCGTAGTGGCTGGAGAGCGGTGACTGTCCAGTCTCTCAGCAACCCATGACCGGAAACTTTCATTGGGTGAGAGATCTGTAGAACGTGCTGGCCAGGGCAACAGCCGAACACACTCTGTGTCCAGGTAGGTCAGGACACGACGGGGAACATGCGATCTTCCTTTATCTGGTTGAAAGATGGCATCTCCGATGCCTCGAAGACGGCACAGTCACCGGTCTTAAGATCTGAGAAAAGTACCTCTGGCTGTTCAGATTACCAACGACACGAACAATAGGTATTCTTGTCGTGTAACCAATGGCTGCCCATACCATTACAACAGGTGTAGGTCCCGTATGAGGATATCGAATGTAAGCAGGCCATGGGCGTTCTCCTAGTTACCTCCAGACACGGATACGTCCATCATGATGCAGCACGCAACACCGGAGGCTCACAAACAACCAACATTCAAATGCGATTTCCGAATGAGAAACTATCGCTGTGTTACTTTCCTTTTATACAGAGTTTGAGATGCCGTTTCTCCCTCCTGCGCCTTTCGATTGCGCTTAAATGCTAATCATTTGCACATAGCAGCATCTTCTTCCTTTCATGCGAATTTGACGTTTGTATAATCTCCCTTCATGGTGTTGTGAAATTAATGACCAGCAGTGTATTTTGCTCCTCTCTTAAACCAAATATGAAGCTAATTCCTTAACGGAATAAGGTGGTAGGAGTCTCTTCTCAACTTTGTTCTCAAAAATACTCCGCACAACATCAATAAAGTTCGAGTTTGGTGACTGGAGGAGGCATGATAGCTATTTAACCTTACTCTTATGCTCCTTGAACCAACTTCGGGTGTATGCATCAATGTGGATAGGAGCATTGCCATCTATGAAAGTGGCATCACCATCTGGAAACGTACCGTGTACCGGAATCTTCAGTGGGGCTTGTTACTTAATAGTTTTCAAGAGGTGATCTCAGAAATATTGTGAAAAAAACTCAATATACCATGGCATATGGCCCCACACTACTGGTGAGCTGATTTTGTTGTCTTTGCACCACTGAATGCGCTGTTTGATGTTTTCTAGGTGTCAACGGCTTGGCTATTAAAGCCCTGTCATTTGTATTTTCTTTGTGCAGAGCACGCCTGCAATATTTTTCTGATTAGGTTAGGTTTGGTTTGGTTTGGAGCGCTACGGGCAATTATTTGCTACACGAGAGCTAATTAGACCGGTACCTACAGTTTAAAACCGATTCCGAACGGCTACAAACATCTATGCTAACAGTGGGACTCAAACCCACCGGATCTGAACCGAACTGCCATCGCCCTAGGCATTCTGCCATCACGTGGCCATTTTTTATTGATTAGGTACTTTTACACATGCACTGAATTCTTTACTTTTCCTTGTCAAAACTCTGTGAAGTGTTTTTTTAAATATATATATATATATATATATATATATATATATGTATTCGTGTTTAATATGAAAAGGGTGCATCACTGTTCATCGTCCATGCTCCAGGAATAGCTCAGTTTCTCCGTGTAAAAAAAAGGATGTCCAACAAAAGGTCGAAACAGTGATTATGTTTCTTGTACTTTATTTACTCCATTGTTTCTACTCTTTTCTGCTTCTCTGTTGGGATTTCTACCATTCAAAGTTTTGCTGTTGGGAAATTGCAACACTCCATGAACTCCATGTTGTCTGTCTTGCTTTACTGTGCTGGCAAAGTCTTTTTGCTATCTTAAGGAAGAAACTGAATTTGTTTTTGAAATTAAAATTAAGGCTATGGTTATTTGTAGTTAATATCGAGGTTATTATATTCCCTCCGTGACATGAATTTTTCTGCGTCGACTGAGAAAAATACCAGGGCAGAAAGTAAGTCTCCTTTGTTCTACATTCAAACACTTTGATCGTTGAAAAATAAGTATTTTCAAGTCCCAGTAAGGATTCCGCAACAGTATTCCAAACGATATTTTGAATAGATGTGTAACTGCAGTAGAAGTCGAGTCCATGGACCAAAAGGAATTGCTGGTCTTTCAGACGTCGGAGTAATGTGACTGTCTTACGTTGTTGGTGACAGTGGGTCCTGAATTATACACGTATTCGCAACGAATGTTCTTAAAAGTTCAGGAGACCGACACAACGACTGAATAGCACCACAGTCGTAGTAACGGTAATTGCAGGAACAAATTCTCTGAGATGCAAAATAATATTTAAATTCTGTGCGCATGCTCTCTTGGCCAAAGTATTTAAAATAGTGTTCGTCTTAGAAATTACAAATAAGACTTTTAAAAAAAATCACATTCAAAACATAGGAACTTAAAACTATAGACAATAACAATAAAACTAAAAGAAAATGTTATGTTATATAATATATTATGTTGCATTATTTAAATTTTAAAATCTAGATGTGAATTAATAGCATTAAAATAGCATAATGGAATCCGCTCCAGTATATATCATAAAAAAAGTCTATAAGAAATACAATAATGGTGATTTTTAAAAAAGTATTAAAAAAATAAATGCATAGTATTATGATAACCCACCTTGAAGGAAGATTCTGTGCTTCTTAAAGTTATATACAGCAATGGTTTTCAAACTATCAATAAAAAGATATAACAGACGTTCTCCTTTATCTATTTCTTAAGACTTTCGAGTTTGGGCAAGCTATAGTGGATATTTGCCTTGTGTATATATATATATAATTTTTTTTTGCTTTCTCGGCTATTTCAAACTTTTGATCATGACATGTGTATAATTTATTAGTTCTGAGGAGAAATCTTGGAGGAATAAGGAAAAGCAATCAATGGAGAAGAAGATTTAATTTACAAATTAATATTTACTAACGGAATATTGTCCTTTTTTTAAAATCGTAGATTGAAACTGGCAACACATTTTATGGTTATAGGAGATAAACAATCAATTCAAAAACTACTTCTATACACAAAACTCCATGCAAATGTCATTTACAGACGATGATTAGGCTAGGGTGGGGTGGTATAATAGAATTTTAAGGGGATAGTGCACCTTGCAAATGGTTAAGAATCGATTTTGTTTTATATTAATTGAAACTGGATTTATTTTGAACAATTTGGTACCACTCTCTTTGTAATATGACAATTACATCATAACATATTAAAATAATTTTGAACCTCCGAACAGGGATTTTTATATAAAACTTTTACTTTAAATGCATTTATCTCAAAATATGATTTTCTGACTTTGCGAACATGAGATTTCAAAAACCGCTTTAGGTAAAAGCTAGAATTTCTCTACACACATTAACGTTAGCCTTCTTCATAAAATGACTTAAGAGCTTAGAGATATCTTAGGTAATGAAAACTTTACAAAAGATTTTATGAGAAAATGTTTGTGAATTTTTTTAGAATTAACTGTTAATTTAAATATTGTAAAGGAAGGTAATTAAAAGATTGTTCGTCAATATATTAGGCTATTTTTTTATTTAAGTGTGAAGACGTCTGAAAAACCAGCAAGCCCCTCTTGGCCCAAGGACTCGACTTTTACTGCAGTTGCCCATCTATTCAAAATATCGTTTGGGATACTGTTATGGAATTCTTATTGTGACTTCAAAATAATTATTTTTCAATGATCAGACTGTTTCAATGGAAAAACAAAGGGAACTTATTTCCTTCCCTGGTATTAATGTTAATAAACTAAAATTAACATCAGATATAATGCGTACATTAACACAGGGTAATTAAAAAATAGGAAAGATGTTACTTAATAAAAAATTTCCTAATTAATTTAAATAATTTACATCAATCTGATATTCTTGTTACGACAAGTTATGTTTGATCTAACAGTCCAGAAATTTCATTAAAATAGTTTCATTTGTTAATTGTTAAAAATTATGAAAACAGTCTATTTCCTAACATTTTTCCCAAATGCAGGGTATACTGTTCCCTTAAAACAATGAAAGAAAACACTAGCGATCCAGAACGGCAAACAGGGTATGCTGGAATATATTTTCAGTGGTCCCCGTAAGTCTATCTTGATAAATGTGATAATAATGGCGACATTTACACAAATTTTCATAATTCTTCTTTCAGTAGGTTGTTGCCATTATAATTATTTGCCACCAAAATAAAGACTCAGATCATAGTTCTTCAGACCAGCTCATTGTCGCTTTAACAATTAATTTATTCTAGGGATGTAAGAAAGTCTAATACTGCAAGCTCTTTCGCAAGTTTTAATATCATTAATATATACTTAAAAACTTTTGATACTTCTATGTGAATACAAAGAAAATACTAATTTCTGTTAAAATATTTAGAACTGTAATTTACACAAATAATTTTAGAACACTTCCGCGTTTATCAACAAATATTTTACTAGCATTTTACATCCGAAGTCATAAAATCATGCATGAAATGGAAAAAGTAGTTCTATATACAACTTTGCTTGATGAATGACTTCGTGAAAAATATGTTCAACGAAAATGTATCTTGCATTTTTACACCTTGTTATTTACATATTAAATATTTTCCACCTTTCATTCCTATTTGTTTCAGAAGCCTTTTACATGCGTTTCATTTTTAGCAATGTGAGAAATTTAAATTTCTTTCTGTTCTTAATCTTTTTCCTTAAAGATGCTTAACAATTTCCCAATAGCAATAGATCATTCAAATTATTATACATACTATTATGAAAATGAGTAACAAATGTTTAAAAAACCTTCATTGAAATTAATACAGAAAAGGCTATTCAAAATGAATTTTTTAAGAGGAAATAAAAAGTTAAACAAATTCCAAGATTAATTTTTAGGAATTTCTTTTCCTACATATCTGGAATCGAGTGAAACCACTCCAAGGTATCCCCAAACCATGATTTTTTAATTATTTAAGGAAAAGGCAAAATAATACGATATCTCTAAATAAAACAATGTTATTTCTTTGACAATTATCAAAATATTTTATAAAATATCTTAACTTTACTCCTTTAACACTATTAAACAAACCCGATAAAAATTTATTATACTTTTCTGCATTTTTACGAGTTTGAAATTAGTCGCTGAAATTGCCTTATTGTAAAATAAACAGTTTCAAAATTATTATTATTTTCCTCACTCGGAAATCCAAGAAATTTTTAAGCACACATACATACGATCTATTGTATACATGTATGAGTGCAGTTTATGCAAAATACCCCTTAGGGTTGTACTCGTTCTGTAATTATAAATTCTTAAGCAATAATTAAAACTTAAAAGAAATTTTTAAACAGAAACATTATCCTTTAACACTATTTTATAAAAGTCATAAGAATTCATTAGCTTGGAATGCTTTAAATATTTTTCATGAGTTAGAAATCAGTCATAAAATCTCTCTTATTTCCATAATAAAATTTAATTCTTTGCAGCTTAGTTATTTCATCACTCACTTTTATCGTTCGATTTCAGAAACTAATCTCAACATCCATACTCGTCTACAGTGTTACTTTATTTATGTAACTATGCACATATTTTATTCACATGAGTAGTCAGAAAATAATGCGCACGAGAAGGAAAATATTCCATTTGTACGGAAAAATAATTTAGTTATTATAGGTACTTATCTGACTGGATTTTATAACTAAAGAGCCCATTTAAGGATTCATAAAAACGCGTTTAAGAAAATCTTTCAAATAAAATCACAAACTTCTCTAGAGCCTTCTTCTGGCTGTGTGTGTCGAGTCTAAATATCTATCATATACAATTGAATCACCGTTAATATGTATATAATAACATTCACCCACGTCAGACTGGGGAAGAAATATTGATATAAAATCAACTTTCCTTTATGGATTTAAAAACATTCCGAGAGAAATCCCATTCTTAAATCTTTTTAACGTTTCTTGTCATTTTAGGAAACGTCAAGAAACGTTACAGCTTGGAGCATTTCGATTTTCGAGCACGACTTCAGTTTTTCTGTCATCAAAAATGTCAGAAACTTTGAAATGACGATATATAGAGTCAATAAAATAATACTTTGCAGAGCTCTATGAATGTAAGGAACTCCTTGAAAGGAAATATATCTAACTTAAGAATGGCTTGTTTAAATCTAATTTAATATTTATTCGAGAGTGTCTTCTCCACGTCGCAAACTTCCTACGTAAAATATATTTTATTTCCCACTCCCATTGGTATTTTGAAAATTTGTTAAACATATGTCACCATTTAAAGTTATTAGAGTTTGTAAAGATTTTTTTCTGCTAAATATACGATAATCTCACCATGAGAAGAATGCTCATCCTGTTTGGTACAACACTGGAAATACGTCTTATTTTCGTTTACCTATCTCACATTGAGATCCATCTTTCTCGCGACCAACGTCTTAGAATGGGGATACATATACACATATATATATATATATATATATATATATATATATATATGTATATATATATATATGTAATATATATGTAATATATCCATTACATACGTCCTTAAAATGCAACCTGAAAAGGAAAACTGGCTCAAATTTACATGGCTGAAGCTAGACTCAGCATGAAAAGAATCAAAATTTTGAAGCAGTCGTGTTGAATCGTTTTATTAGAGCGATAAAAAGTTCGTCCACCCATGTAATATGCTCGGAAGCGAAGAGTATATTACCTTTCAACTTTACGCGCAAGAAGCGAGGTACATGTGCCTGTTATTTTGAAGGGTCAGCAAATTCTGGGGCTCGCGATGTGAAACCACGCCTTTCTCCAGGCGTATACATGTGTAAAAATGCAATGCATGCCATTTTATGGGAAGTTCTGTTGCTATGGGTTTTTAAGCGATAAAGTAACGTTACTGGGGATTGGATTTAGGAAAGAGAATTTAAATGCTAGAATGGAGGACCTAATATTTAATTTATTACAAATCCCCCCGAAAAAGGAAAAATCGTCACGTTGAAAGGTGACGTTTTCACAAACATAATACAACAATAACTCTTATATAATAAAAATGTGTACAATTACAATTATCGGAGTCATAGTCAGGTAGTTATTTGAGTCACAGTTGGGTAGTCTTAATCATCACAGATTTTCTTTTTCTCTTTTTTTTCTCTAACACTATTGATTTTTACTTATGAATCTTGGGCGATTTGGAGTTTACTGTTATTAAAATAGGAATTTTACTTTTTCTAGTTGCTAATTGAAAATTATCTGCAGGGTTGAAAGGTCTTAATCTGGTACAGTGTACAATTTCCGAAGTTTTCTTAGTAAGGGAATTTGGTCTGTTAATTTTAAAATTTACTCTAGAAATTTGTTTCAAAATTTTATATGGACCAGAATAAGTTGGAGTAAGTTTAGGAGTATTTGAGTAACGAAACTCTTCGTACATCACTATATCACCTACCTTAAATTTAGATTCCTCAAAATGAGTGTCATATCTTTCTTTATTTACTTCATGATTTTTTATAGTTCTCTGTTTAGCAATCTGTCTAGACTTCTTGTTTAATTGACATACTTCACAATGTTTCACATAGTTACTCACATCTTTAGTTATTCCAATCCAATATTATTGAGGGGATATCAGATTTTACATTGCCGAAACTCCTAAATGTCCATAATTAACATGAGCTTTTTCTAGTAATTTTAATCGTAAAGAGAAGGGCACAAAAATTTTAATTAAACTTGTTTTTTAATTGTCTATACATTATTTACTTTTTTAAACTTCTTACCGATTACATTATCTAAATTTTGATGATGCTCGATTTCTTGCAATGTCAACAATGGGTTACGTTCACGTAAAGTTACATGGTGAGAAATTGAGTTTCTAGTTAACATATCGGCTTCATAATTTGTAGAAACTTTTTTATATTTAATGTCAAAATTGTACATGGAAAGTTTAAGTGACCATCGGAATAATCGTCCAGTTGGTGTTTAATACTTTTTAACCAAACAAGTGCAGCATGATTCGTATGAACAGTAAAATGAGTCCCATGTAAATAGCAATAATATTTATCGACAGCATCAATAATTTCTAAGCATTCTAACTCGATAATGGCATAATTTTGATCATAGGTTCTACGTTTTCGAGAATGATAGGTTATGGGATGCAAGCTTCCATCAGGGTGTTGTTGTTTTAAAATTGCGCCTACCGCTTGTCCGGACGCATCCACGAAAATATGGTATGGGTAATTTGGGTTATAAACAGTCAAATCAGGTTTAGAAATGCGAGCGTCCTTTAAATCCTGAAAAGCTTTTTGGCAATCATCTGTCCATTCAAATTTAGTGTCTGTCTTCAATAATTTATTCAATGGTACTCATAATTTAGCATAGTTGGGAATGAATTTATTGTGAACATTTACACTTCCTTAAAATCTTTTTAAATCTTTAACATTCCTGGGAGATTGAAGTTTTTTAATAATTTCAATATTGGCATTACTCGGGTGATCACATCCCTTTTCCACTTCATATCCCAAAAACTTTATTTTTGTTTAGGCAAATTGACATTTTGAAAATTTCAATTTTATGTTTTCTTTTTCACAAATCGAGAAAATAGTTTTTAAATGCTCTAAGTGTTCTTCGAAAGAGTCTCAAAATATAACTATATAGTCAAAATAGTTGAGCGCAAATTTAATTTGGTATTAATTTAAAATTTGTCTGAGTGTTCTTTGGAATATGGCAGGAGCGTTTTTCCAGCCAAAAGGCAGACTTTTCCATTCATATAAGCCAAAGTTTGAGGTGAAAGCTAATATTTCTGTATCTTTTTCATTTAATTTAATATGTCAGTAGCCACTCGCGAGATCGAGGGTAGAGAAAATCTTAGCATTGGTTAACTGATCTAAAACTGCGTCGATTCGTGGAATTGGTTCCGAGTCTGTGTTTGTAATACTATTTAGTTTTCGGTAATCGATACACATTCTGGATTTTGAATTTTCATCTCTCTTGTAAGCCAAAGTAATTGGGGATGCATAGGGTGAATGAGATGCTTTTATTAAACCTGCAGCTAAAAGCTCGTCTATTTGCTTCTTAATTTCGGCATTATCTTTTGGCAACGCCCTGTATGGACGAAGGGAAATTGGCAGTTCAGAATTTAAAATTACTCTTTGTGGTTCAAGACGTATACATCCAACATCATATTTATTTTTCGAGAAAATATTATTATACTCATTCAATATTTTGTTCAATTCAACACTTTCATCAACAGCAACATTATTTTTATTTTCAATATTATAACAACGAGTATCACAATTTCTATTATATTTAGTATCAAGATTTATAGTATTATGAGAACAAGCATATGGCACACTAGGATTATCATAAGTCAAAAATATATAACAATTATTATTAACATTTTCTAATGACAAAGTAGATGAGATATTATTTTTCCTTGATAAACACAAAAAGTTTTAAAATCCAAATTAATTTTAAACAGATTAATAATTTCCGAAGATAAAATTGGATACTTTAAATTCGTTTCAATAACATAAAAATTAACAAATCTATTCAACTTACCTATTCGACACTTCGTAGAAATTATTTTATCAGTGTTTATTTTACCTGCAAGGGTATGGACCTGAGAATTGTCCTGTGGGATAATTTTTACATGTGTTTTAATTTTATCATATATAGTTCGAGAAATAATGTTAATGTTACTTCCTGTATCTATTAGGCCGCTTATTTGTTCCGTACCGATTTCTAGGCCTACGGTGAACATCCGTCATTATCCCTGTTCTGTCATGTTACTGTTATAGTTACTTGCATGTTGTGGAGGCTGGAACCGAGTCCTGGGGCTTTCCTCTTCTCGAAAATTCTGGGCCCATCTATGTCATGGTCGCGGTTGTTGGTGCCGGAATCTAGGTGACTCATGTTGTGGGAATCTGTCATAGTCACCCCGCCGATCGAACGGTCTGCGGAAACCGGACTGTTGCATGTCTCTATTATGGTGTTGTTCTTTCCTCTTGTTATCTTCGTAGCTGTTGATCATTTTCCTCGCAAGGGAAATCCACTCAGTAGTTGTACCAACGTTACTTATTAAAAATAGATCCCTGTATCTTGCCGGCAATTCGTCTGTGAGACCTTGAATTATAATTTTTTCTTCAAGTTTTAATGCTTTTCTGATATTCATTTTCTTTTTAAAAGAATCATTTATATTTTGACTTCCAGAAAGGCTCAACCTGCTAAAATCTTCCAATGAAAACTGTTTTTCTTCTGAGAAGTAGTTTCTTATTTTCATCTTAACTTCATCCCACTTTTGTGATTCTATTAGGTTTTCGATGTAAAATTCCAAAGCCTCGTCTGATAGAAAATCCGGAAATATTTGTAGTTTTTCTTCTTCCGTCAATGCAATAGTCTTTATCTCGAAGAATTTTAACCAGTTATTAATTTTGACCCGCCCTTTAGGATCAAATTTCGGAAGATTAAATAATAGATTTGGCGAATATATAGCACTGTTTTCCAATAAATGTTTGTCGAAAACTCCAGAATTATCCATTTGTTTTACTTCAGGTTGGTCAGCGTCACGATGATCAGCCAAATTTTTTATTTAAATCTTTCAATGTTATTTTCTGTGATATGGGATGTGCGAATTATGCTCGCACCCGGTGTGAGATTTGCAAGAAGGCACTAAGTCAACTTCAGCAAGCACCTTATTCTACTCTGAACGCTCCCTGGTCACACGTGCGTAGTAACAGCGGTGATTTCGTTGTCGCACTGACCGTAACTGGAGTGAGGAGAGCGTCAAGGAGAGAGCCTGCGCGGCGAACGTGTTTACGAGGCTCTGCGCAGCCCGGCCTGAGATGTTGAGTTCTGAAGCGAAATACGGCACTTCTACCCGCGACGTCCAGTATGGTGGTGAACCGTCGTTAGCTCCTGGTTTAGGCGCTGCATGTCAAGCTACGACAAGATTTCTTCTAGTCCATTCGTATTCCGTCTCTCTCTCCTCTAACTAAATTAATATGTCTCCTCGTTTAACTTCTTAATTTAATTCCCCATGTTTAACGTTGTTCCTTTAGCTTTTTTAACTTCTTTGAATCGACCACGTGTCCATTCCATAGCCCTAACTAATGCATAATAAACTCTCCTTTTTTTAACCATCTCATTCACTTGTAGTGTCGCTTATTGTGGGAATGAAGTCCCAGGTTTTCTCGCCTTTTTTTCCTTCTAGCTAGATGACGTTCTGCCTTGGGTTATTGCTGGTATCAGGGTTAGTGTAATTCAACGCTTTTTTTTGTACGATCATTCTTTGTTATATCTTTATTCTCCGGCCTATATACCGACCCTATACCATATTTTCCTTTGCTCGTTTCGAAAAGCGAAATCAAAACTAGGTCATTTCATTTACAATTACGCTGGCGAACTCCTATTGCTTTCTCTCAAGATCGGTATTTCACGCGCACACACATAGTCCTAGGCGATGGATTCGAAGTCCCGTCTGGGTTGATTCGCACATGAAGAATCGCTTTCGGCTCTATGTAAAATATCCATTACATACGTCCTTAAAATGCAACCTGAAAAGGAAACCTAGCTCATATTTACATGGCTGGAGCTATACTCAGCCTGAAAGGAATTAAAATTTTGAAGCAGTCCAGTCGGATCGTTTTATTAGAGCGATAAAATGTACGTCCATCCATGTAATATGCTCGTAAGCGAAGAGTATATCACCTTTCAACCTTACGCACGAGAAGCGATGTACATGTTCCTGTTATTTAGAAGGGTCAGCAAATTCTGGGGCTCGCGATGTGAACCCACGCCTTTCTCCAGGCGTATACACGTGTCAAAATGCAACGCATGCGATTTTATGGGAAGTGCTGTTGCTATGGGTTTTTAAGCGATAAAGTAATGTTCCTGGGAATTGGATTTAGGAAAGAGAATTTAAGTGCTAGAATGGAGGACCTAATATTTAATTAATATATATATATATATATTGACAGGAAGAGGATATATAATATTTTTAAACAAATGATGCAGTACATTTTTTTACAGTAACCATTACTTAATTCTTTTTGTAATTGAACCATGATTCCTTTAATTTCTCAATTGCCGTTGTAAATTGATTTCTTTTCCTTTTCATTTACCCCCTCCAGAGAGTGCCCCTCTCCAGAGTAATTTTTAGGAGGAGGATTTGAATCTACAAAATGTCACCTTCGGAATTCTTGATCAAAATTGAGGTGGCACAAGAGAGTGAAGTTAGTTAACCTATACGTTGTCCCTATCACAAACAATCAGCGTATCTCGGGATATTGTCGGCAGATGTCGAAAAGACAATCTGCCTGCCATGTTTGCAACAAATGGCTGACATAGCGTTTTTATTTAGGAAACCAATGTGCTACAAAGATGCTAAGTTAGCCATTTGTTGCAATTTAGCAATAGCTGATGTCATCGCCATTTAGGAATACAATGTACAACAACGATGACATCGACTCGTCTCAGGAACCTTCAATAAAGTGGTTCAATACTTTTAGTGTATTTTCTATTTACTGGACTCCGTTATGCATTAATACCATTGAAGTGCACGAAGTGGAGTTTTGTGACTAACTCAAAAGTACTTGGATGCTGCACTTGTTTTATGACATTTATATGCAAGTTTCAATCTTGGCTTAACATTTGGATATTATTGTAGATAGTAAATTCAAGGTTACAAAATAAAGTTTATCATTCTTAGCAAATAATAATTTAACAAATAATGTATTAAACGGTATATATTATTGTACATAGTAAATTCAAGTTTTCAAAATAAAGTTTATCATTCTTAGCAAATAATTTAACAAACAATATATTAAACGGTATATTTTTTCATTATAACAGAGACATCCAAAATGATGCTTGAAAAATATGTTTTATATTCTAATATTCCATCTTTCTTCCACAGTGTAACATCTTTTCCAAAATAAGTTATTAGACAAATCAAGTGCATTTACAATATCGTTTTTTAACATAACAACTAGTATTATAGGAACAGTAATTATTAACACCATTTACTCTTTTACAGAAAGGAGAGTAATTTTATTCCCATGTAAATATGGGACTATTGCTACTAAGGCAGATAATTGCCAAAACATTTAGCGATAGAACATATGCAATCCATTCGCTGCTGTTTCCAAATATATCATAAAGGAAACAACTTTCGCCGATTTACGTAGAAACTAGAATAAAAGCTGTTTACAGAGTCTTGTAATGTTACTTACTCTCTTTACATCACAAATGAGAGTTTAACACATGAAGCAGTTTGAAAGGACAGTTTAATTAACATCTTTTTTTTCCGAATTCAAAGACTGCATTGTTGCAATAGATTGCTTCATGTTACAATATTTTACCCTTATAGAAGATGCATCGTTACAACAGCTGTATGCTTGCCTTCAAAATTCGCTAAAAATATTCTGAGTGAAAGGGTTTATTTTAATTAAGTCCTCTAGGGAATTGATCTGTAATGATTTGTATTCTAGGATCTTAAACAGCGTTACTTTTCCTGCTCTTATTGTGTGTTTCTCAGATACTGTGGGCAACATATGATGTACAATATTTAACAAATGTTTGTCATGATGAAGACTATTATTACAAAAAATAACGTATGTTAATTCGGTGTTGTATTTAAGGGGACAGTGGACCTTCAAACCTAACTTTTTTTGCTTTGAATGGATTAGCTTGAAATTTGAATATGTGATTAGTACCATAGATATGCAAAAGTGGTTAAAATTTAAAGATGAAGCATTAATATTTTAAGAATTATGAATTATTAATTATATCAAAAATTGGCCTAATTCAAAATGTTCCATGCGCATTTCTTTTGCATATAATATAGTAATTTTTATTTACAGGATACCTTATAGAACTAACAATGAAACTTATTGATTATTTTAAGCATTCATTAAAAATAAGATGAAAAAAAATAATAGTGAAAACACCCTTTTTATTACGCATAATACCTATAAATCATCTTTTCAAGTACAAAATTTAGAAATTCTGAGCTACGAAGCATAATTTTTTTCAATAAGATTTATTTGATATACAGTTAAGTATATAAAACTTAAATTTCAAATCAATACGATAATTAGAAATGCGCCTGGAGCAGTTTGAATATTCGTATGACGTGAAAATTTTTATTTTGAGAAAAACACATTTAAAGTTATTGCTATTAGTAACCACATAATATCTAAATTAAATACAAATGCCTATAACTAGAAAAGCATTCACAGAAATTAAAATCCTTTTTCAACACATTCCTACTCGTCCGTAGTTTCACAATTCAATACAATAAACAAAATCGAATTGTTGGACAAATTTCACAATTTTGAAAGTCCACTGTCCCTTTAATGGGTTATGTTTATGAATGTGCTGGTAACATTGCTTTCAACTTGATGCTTAAGTATGTATAGAGGAGGGATCAGAAATTTAAATAATGCTTTATCAATTTAAAAGTAGATATACCTTTCGAAAACAAATCCGGAAACAATTATAATTTCTTTTACTTCTTAAAAAATTATAAAGACCGATTTTGAAAGATTAGCTATAACAAATTGAAAATATTTCATATCGTTAAACTGCAGGCACAAGAATGGAAAAATATTGCAAAATAAGAGATTACTTTTCCTTTTTAATGCCTATAAAATTCCAATTCCTCAATGTTTTTTTTTTACATTTTTGAAAGAATTTTTTAAGAATGAAGTTTTATGTACTTCAAGTTTATGATATGAAGAGAAATTTCTTGATGCATGGAAAAGAAAAATAATACGAAATGAAACGAAATAATATTTTTAAAACTCTGGGACATGCCAGTTTTTAAAGAAGTATACTTCAATGAAATCTCTTTGACTTCTGTATTTATGTAGTAGAGCATGAAAACTTTTAATTACAAAATTCAAAACTTTAATGTTTGTAGTTAATAAGTGTATGGATAAGTGGAAATCATCTCATAACTAGTTGTAAGTTTGCAGAAGAACAGTGTTTAGTGGAAGTAAAAGGAAATTAATGATGTTTAAAATCTAGAGATATAATTCAAAGAGAATTTTATTTTAAACTTCTGCATGCATTTCATTTTTTGTAATATTAAACTTTATAATTTTCAGCACATTCTTTATACATCAAAAGTTCTTAAAATATTTTTAGGTTTAATGAGTTATAAATCTAATACTACTTTAAACACTGATGATTCAGAAGGAAGTTTGAAAATGCGTAAGATTTGAAACTGTTCGTATCATTATTTTATATTTTCTTCTAAGTCAGTGAAGAATTAGAGTACTACACAGTTTTTATTCATCAAAATAAGTACAGACTTTTTAGACTAAATTCAAAGGCACGAGAGTTTGTTTGATAAAAAGAAATAAAACCTAAAAAGGTTTACTATGATTTAATGGAATTTTTGATAAAAAATATGTTGAATTCGAATATCAATTAATCACCAATGAAAGAGGATAAAAGTCAACATAAACTTTAGACGAAATCGAGTCGTTTATTTGGTCACAGGTCAAATGAAATATATAGGATAATTGATTGACTCGCTATTAAAAGTTAACCAAACAATTTGAAATCACCAGTAAAGAAAAAAAACTAGATCTCAGTTTAAAATTTAATTTTTTATTGGTAAACAATATAACGATTTAAAGAAAATTGCATATAATATGAGCTGATAGCCTACAAAACTAAAAGACCCTTTTAAATTTTAAATGGGAAATAATTTGAACTCAGGAATAAGAGTTACTATAAAAAAGTTTATTACTAATTACTGTCTGGGGTCTCTCTGTTATCATCATATTGAAATGCTGTTGTATAGAAGAAGAAAATTGTCACACAGAAAGTTACCAAATTACTAAATAAAGTTATTTAGTAATTTCTTAAAGTTACCAAATTACTAAATAAAGTTATTTAGTAATTTCTTAAAGTTACCAAATTACTAAATAAAGTTAATAATCATAGGGCACGATGTCCCAGTTGGCTAGACCAGCGGACGAGTTATCTAAACGTCTCTGTTTCGATGCCCGTCACTGCAAATCCATCGCCATGTACACTAATGGCGGCTGATGCACGTGAAATCTGGCAGCAATGTCCTCCAAGTTTTCAAATTTACCTCTGGAGGTACGGGGTCAAGTGTTCCAGTCTCGTCACTTGACTCGGTTCTAAATGACGGGACTGGCTTGTAGGGGGTAGTGCTGACCGCCTATATGGAGCCCCCTTAAGGGAATGGCCAACAGTCTTGCGGTGTGAGTTAGGGTGGACGTCTGCATTCGGTCTTGACCACTACTGGTCTGGTGTCTGCAAGGCGTTGTCTGCCCGGTAAAGCATATTCAGGCGAATGTCTAGCGAAAAGTACCTCCGCAGTTGAAAAAAAGAGTTAATAATCATATTTTTGATAGTCAAAGAATAAACAAATAAAGGGAGAACTACAAAAACTAGCTAACGAATCCGTGTTGACCTGGTTCATAAGTAGAACGAACGATAACGCAATACGATTTTTTATTCGATTTTGTAATGAAATCATCAAGATGTCTATTTGAAATAGAGGTGGCAATAGGAAAGACTAAAGCAATCCCCTTTTCATAAGGACTGGACCGAAATTTCAGATGAGCATTTATCACGCATTACTAAGGAAAGGCAATCGTGTGTAAAATCACAGGAGGTCGGGAATATTTAGCTGCCAAAAGTTTTATCTCAGGGCTAATAGAGTCTAACAAAAGACTAGGATTATTCCTGGACTTCAATAGATTGCTACTGATAAATATGAGGAGTTCAGAAAACAGCAGTCATCCATGATATTTTCTCAGAATTGTACTTTGTTATGCCAGCAGTGCATTCCATTCCCCCAGTGAACAAAAATTAGGCATACATTGCGCAGAGAGGACATATAAGCATATTTTTTACGGAATTTCGTTTTATTTTTAATGTCTGCTAATGTGAGGGGAATTCGAACATCAGCCAAAAAATAAGTTCTCTTACAAATTTCGGTTTAGCATGAATAAGGAATTGTAATTTAATTAAAATACCGTCAACACTATAACTCATTTTATTAATATAATGATGTAAAATATTGACGTTCTAAATTTATTTCACTGGAAATTATACTAAACTAGTTATTCTGCAAATTTATTTTTACCATTTTTTCGTTTATCTTAAGCATAGTTGATATAATTTCAAGAATCATTTGCTAATATTTGTCCTTTATATCAGTCCATTGAAGAAATGATGGATCAGTTTAAAATGTCTTACATTTTAAACTTTTGCGTTAGCTTTAACGAAAGATTGCGGAATCAGGCTTGAAAGAATGCTTATGAACTGTTCAATTCGATATGATTTCTCCCATATTATTACATAACATGAAAGAAATCAAGATAGTGCGCTCCGACTAAGTTAGTCTAAACTGATTGCACTATACATCTTATTAAATCCATATCCTTACATTTCAAAGTTTCAATCCATATTCGACATTCATTTTTAAATCATAATATCGATATACTTTGCTTTGAGTATAAATTATTTTGACCTTTAGTTGTTTCAAAGAAGGCACGTATATAGCTATCTTTTATAACAATGACATCACAATAAAATTGTAATAAGCCATGATTTTTGATTTAAAATTTATCAGGAGACAATAACGATAACAAAAACAATTAAATATACAGTTGATGTTACCTCACGCAAACTTGCAATGATTTACCCTAGAGAAAATTCAATGCTATTAAAGGAGACAAAAATTTTCTCGGAAAATACAGAAAACTCGACTTATAAATTGTATCCAAGGACAAAATTGTTCAGAAAGCAAAACTAGTTCTTTTCCTCCTAAAGTTTCGCAGCAGAACTGATATAGTCTGTTCACGTTCAGCTAATTTTTCTTATTTGAGGCTTTTCTTTCCGTTACCCCTGATTCGTAATAAGTTTTCCTTTTTTTCTTTTTCCGTCATTTTCTGTCCAAAAGTGATTGGTTCTCTGCAGTAAAGGTAATTGATCACATGATTAAATTAGTTAACACACGCGGCTATGTGGCACCATGTGATTTAAATATACGACAGCAGAATTATTACACTAGCAAAATTTTGTAGAAAAAGTCCTTTGTTATGACGCCATTAAAAAAAATATGTTTTAAGGCATGGTTGTTGGTATATATATATATGGTATACACAAGTAAGTTGGTATACATAGGTTTAAAAAAGAAAATTTCTAATGATTGCCGTATACAGATTCTAATTAATATAATAAGTGTCTCACTACTTCCTCTTCTCTCCATTAACATCAAAATATTTATGCCTAATTTATGGGATAGAATCAGTAGGGAAGTTATAATTTAATGTATTGTTGAAATGACCAGACCGGGATGTAGAGAAATGAAAAAGTCAAAATATAAAACGTTAATGTTGTAATGATTAATTTTTATGTTATTTTAGCTTGTTTAGTTCAAATTACAAACTACGATAGCTAATTGTCTATAAGCCACACTTTGGTCAGTTACCTGTAGATCTATATTTTACTGGTGTGCAAAATTGTTTCACAACTACCATAATCGTTGAGAAACACTTTCCGCAATCAATTTGCAATAGTTCGTAATGTTGTTGTTATTACGTTTGGCCAACTGGAACTTAATCCATACAAGTCTGGCCACTCACCAAACATTAAAAAAATATATAAACACAGGAAAAAAAAAGAAACAAGATACGAAAGAAAGAACGAAAAAAAAGGCTTTAAAACCAGTTAAAGGCATTAAAGTTCTAGGATAAAAAGTTAAAAAGCCAGAAGCATAATGATTGAAGACCGAGAGATCAGAACATAAGTTCTCTGGCCCTCCAATAGAGAGTACACAAATCACCATTCTGCCGTAACTTTAAATCTAGTTTCGAGCAAACAAGTAGGTGAGTTTTATTCATATTTTCATTTTCAGATAAGGTGCATACAATGGAACTCACAATCTCCATTTTGGCCAGCTGTTCAGTCAGACAGTCGTTCCTTGTCCTTAGTCTAAAAATTGGCCATGGCCTCTTTACGTGTTTTATGACTAAATTTTATCCAGTCACCCCTAATAGACTCCCAGACGTCTCCCTTGGAAATGAATTATAATCCACTATTAACTTCGTAATGTTATAGGAAGATTTAGTTGGTTCTGGTACATAGGGTGGTTTTCATTTGATGTTTTGCCGAAAACACTCTGTCAGGCTGTTTAGAAGCTTCATCTACGTGACAGCACTTTCTGGCTAATTGTGGGTAGACGGATTATATTATTCCCAGCTATTTCAAAAGTTCCCATATTATTGTGTGATAGTAAATCATGCAGTTCCTGGTATTGTTCAGTTAAGAGAGCAGTACAAAACTTTTTACCTTACACTTAAGTGCTTCGCCTGAGAATGTTAAAAAAATCCATTGATGCAACAATTTTTTTAAAAGATATGTCATTTTTCCGGTAACTGTGACGGTAAGTACAGTAACTGATCGAAATCCGTCTGGCATGGCTTTCCTGACCAACGAATCAACCACTCGCTTTATCGGCTCAGGCTGAAAGAGCGACTCATCGACTATATTCCTACGATCTCTTTAACTTTTCATATTCTGTATTTCTCAGCTGAATTATACGAGCACTATAATGATCACGTTTTTTAATTTGTTTTCCTACAAATTTATCGTTTTCAAATTATCTGAAATGGGGTTGGTTATAGGAGCTCTACGGTCATTTCTTTCCACAGGAGTTATCAGAATTTTGAGCCACAAATCTTGCTTTGTTTTTTTTTGTAATGTGATGGGAATTTACTGCGATATGTCCCTCCTCAGTATGATTATAGAGATGTATAAATTTCGTTCCCTCAAAAGTACTCGTTCATTATGTCATTCCGACGATATCAAAATTAGGACAAAATCAAAGCCAGTTCAGCTGGATACGAAGGAAAGGCTTATTTTTAACAGACTTTTTTTTTAATTCCTGAAAATGGGAAATCACGCTTAAACGTTATTATAATAATCTACAAAAGATAAGAAAATATCTAATTTAAATTAATCAGTGTCACAACCCACTTTCTGTTTAGTTGATACATCAATAAAAACTTCATACCCCTTAAACATTAATTATATCATTTTTAGTGAAACATTATTTTAAATCTACTATTTCTCTTCAATTTCCTCTTTAATAAGCTCTGATAAGCTGAAACGCTTAACACATGAATGATATAAAACAGACTCAGGGCCTATCATCATTTCGGCGCAAAAATCTTTTTCAACTTAGGAGTCACTTTAGATTTATTTTCTGTTTGAAAGAAAAAGGCATCAAAATTTAATAGATGGGAGCCATCACATGGATTCTGGTTATAACAGTTAGATTTTCTGAATGGAAACTAGAGTTGTCGGATCAAATCCCATGCCTGTCTGGTTGTTTTAAGATGCCAGACATTAAATCTGAGTGTAAATGGGTAAGATCGTTACTCTTTTTAAAACGTCAAAAATTGAATCCCTTTTCATGAGTTTTTATTCGTTTTAGTCTTTCTCTCAGGGGAAAACACTTCTTTAGTTCCCTCAACGATATGAAACTATGTTTCCAACAATAGCTAATCTCTCATAGACAGAAATCTGCTACCTGTACAAAACGTTCACTAGAATATAATTTCCTTTTTAATCAAAACTTCGATTGATTATTTTTTCATCTCGAAATGGAAGGGCACAATACAAAATCAATACAACTCCATAATTTTTCCAACTGAAATTGAAAGTTGCAACAATTTTTTGGTTCTAAAATTCCTCAGACATATTAAATGTCAAAATGGAGATTAAGTCGTGAAACTTTCGTTTCTACCATAAGAGGACTTAAAATTTCTCATTTCGTCATCAATCTCGCCCTGGATAAAAAAAAGAACTACCAAGGCAATCAAAGGTAAAATTAAACCGAATCGCTCACGGATTTCAAATGAATCGGGTTTCGTGATTAAGAAATCATTTTTTAGACAGATCCAAACCAGGTATGAAATGACTAACGCCGTTTTTAAACAATATGTGAATACTTTCCTATTTTAACTTAAATGAGTTTTCGACGTCTATTTTATGTCGTTATAAATAACTGTAACTGAAATCCCCTTAAGATCTTAAATATAGTACAAAGATATATTTTGATAAATTGCATACAGAATTTTAAAGTTTTACGTATAAAATATATTATAAATTATAATTTCATTTCTAATGTATTGGGCATTCTGCAATGATATCTAACAAATTTTTAAATTTTTAAACAAATTTTTAACAGGCTATTTGCAGTTGGTGTTTTGAAAAATAACAAAATCATCACTAATAATAAAGAAGTTAAAAGAATAGGAAACTGAAAACTCATTCAAAAGTTTATAAATTCAAAAGTTTATAAGTTATTTATTTTCTTTGGAATGCCCCCTTAGTACGCTTCAAAATAATTAGTAATAGAAATTACTGGTTCAATAACTGCATCAATTATTGCAAAGCTACCTCTGCATTTTTACTAGTCGAAAATAATCCGCAAAAATGTTTCTTAAGTTAAAAATTATTAGGAATATTCGCACTTTTTACAGATAAAAATAACCTCTTCAAAGTTAATGAACAACTGTTGTTATAAAATGTGATAGACAGTGAGTGCAAAAGCATATTGTTCAAGACACCATAAATGCAAGTCATCGAAAACTTCCTGATATTATCACTGGAAGAGTAGGCTTCCCTTTTAGCTCTTTATTGGATTCCTTTAAAACTTCATTAACTAGTAATAAATTCTAATCACAATGATTACAATTGAAAGAAATTACGCTGAAAATATTTGTCGATATTAAAATTTTGATGCTTTTAAATGGCGTATGTTAATTTCATTGAAATTTTCCATACGCATTTCTTTTCCATCAACTGTACAGATATTAAGTTTTGTTTTAAATTACATTTTATATCCTTGAACAAACTCGTCAAATATTAATTGCATTTATAAAGCAGAAATAAATGATTTCTTCTTTGTATAAACCTTTTTCTCTTTTCACACACATACATCCAAATTCATTAGAAATTAGAAAATTGTTAGATCTGTCTATTAAATTTATACTTCCTTATATAAATTAAATATTGTATATATCGTACAAATTATGAATTTCAAACAAATATTAGGATTGAAAATGTGCATTGCACACTACATACATATAAATTGTGCGAATAAAAGAAGTGTAATCAAAGTACCTTGAAATGTTAAAGCACATAACTTGCTAACTGTGATAAAAAAATTATTATCTATGCCCTGATTACAGATAGATCATTCTTATCTGTGTATTTTGCAAGTTCGAACTCTACATAAATTATTTATGAAAAGAGAAGTTATAACAACTATCTGACAAAACAGATATTAGAAATAGGTCTCTAAATATCAAGACTTTTAATCTACGACGATATAACTGTTCTTTTCAATGACTTCCTGGAAATATACCTATATTTGAAGCCAAAGAACTATAATTCTAACCTATTCATGTAAATTTTGTTTTATTTAATCACTGGAAGATTCTGCATATTTTCCGCAATGAATATTTCCCATACGCTTGCCAATTGTTGAGAGAAATTGCAATTACCTGATGCTACAAATGGATTTCTAACCTGTGTCTTCTAATCTCTAAACAGATATTAGCCCGATAATGTCTCGACGTATTATATTCAATAACTTCCCTCGCAAAGTACCTATATTTTCACCAAAATTGGGCACTATACTTAACAGTTTACTAAAGACATTTATAAAACAAATGGTAATATGGAATTGCTTGACAAAACTTTAGTTAATTATTGAGATACGACTAAATGGCCGTAAATGATCTGTTTTAAATTAAATTGCCAAATTATTCCAGTTGTCGTTATTTTGAAATCTAATAATGTCAGATTTATGAAGCTTTTCCCTTCAACTTTTGTAAAAACAAAATTAAAACTACATCTAGAAATAAATTTTAAACAAAACATATTTTGTTTTTAAAAAATTAAATATTCAATAAATTCTTATAAGCCGTTTAACTTTGTGACTACGTACATATCTTCAGAATAAAGCTCTTTATATAACAAAACTTAAAAAAGGATTACGTCAAATTTGTTAATAATAACCTCAAGAACCAAAATCTTCAATTCAGATATTCCAGCAGTAATTAATTTTATGACATTAAAGTTTCATACACTCTTTAAAGTTCTTTACACATAGCTTTTAAAAATTACCTGACAGAAAGGGTCAGACCTTTGCCTTCTCCACAACTGATGCAAATATAATGACTTCGCGGCTTATAAACTCAACTTAACAAAACGTCTTTTCTCACTTTATCTTAAGTTATTTAGACCTTTAAACACTATGAGTGACTAAAGACTTATCGAGAAATATTAAATTAATTTCAACGTATCTTTATAATAATGAACTCAGGGTATAAACATAAGCTTAAGTTTTCTGAAAATTAAAATGAACCCTACTTATTAAGATATAAAGAGTTTAAGAATGAGTTTATTTATATCAACATGCAACTATACAATTAAATTAAATGCTTTTGTAAAATACAAAAATAAATATTTTACTTATTAACATTGAATAATATATTTAGGTTAAATGCTTCTGGAAGATCCATAATCGGTTTCTATGATTAATTGCTATTAGACTTAAAAATTAGATAAAGTATTGAACATCAGTACATAATGTATTTAACAAAGTTATCACCTTTTGCTAGTAAATCGTCATCCTAAAATTGAAGTTCGTTTGACGATGTCATGTCTCGATGAACTGAAAGACACAAACCTCTCTAAGGCAAAGAACTTCTTAACTAAAACACTAATGCATTTAGCAGTTTTCTGATCCTTGCTTCATCTATGAATATTCCTAAGCAAAGACAGTATTTCTCTTCTTCTTTACTTCGAGATTTGGGTTAATATTAAGCGAAAATTGATTTTCTGTTAAAAATACGGGAGAGAAAACCGCTTAAGGGGGCACACCACCTTTAAAACTTCAAAAAAATCGATTTCTGGTTTTTGCTATATTCTGATTTTGGGAACATTTCTGAACAATATTCAAAAACCGCATAAGAAAATTCGCATTATTTCTCGAGTTATGAGAGTTTATGTAAAGCTCACTTTGTTGTCATGGCCATGTATATTCCAACTTTAACGTCAGTTTTCTCAAATATGTAAATTTTTGGATAACGCGCAGTGTTACTTCCAAACTATGCTTGCTAGACACACAAAACTTTTATCAGATTTGTATTTTAAGCTTCTTTACATACTAAAACCAAAAAATAAAAATAAATTTGTAAAAAACAATTTACACTTGAAAATGTTTTTAAAAAATTCCTAAATTCTAATTTTTTTTAATTTTATGTAAACTTTTCGATTTAAACTATATTTCATGTTTATTTTTGGGGGTTTTAAAAAAAATTGAGAATATTATTAACTTAATTCGACCAAAAAATAGTTTCTGCAAGCATATTTCTTAATTTTATGATGCGCGAAACATCCAATGATTTTTTTCCCTATTAGTAATGTGTACATTTGAAAAATGAAATCTAAAAATTATTTATGGATTTTCAAGTTCTGTTTTTGTTTAAAATATAACTGAAGAATTGTAATTTTGATATAAAACAAAAAAATTATACATATTTATATATATATATATACTATATATAATATATTAATATTATTGGAGTTTCAGTAGCTAAAATTTGATCATGTTTTCGGTCATTTCACTGTAGTCAAAGGTAGTGTGCCCCCTTAACACCCGATCAAAGGTTGTGTCTTTAGCAGTAGGAAAATTCCCAGCAATCATTCTTGGCAGTGAACTAAATTGCTCTCTGTAAATGGGTGAACTCAAAACACAACGACGTGAATAAGATCACTAACTACTCGCTTCGTTTGCCTGGAAACAAGGCTCGAAATTTCTAACCTTTTGTTCCTATTATCTGTAATGCCAGTTGTGCTCATAAGAAAACACCAAATAAGAAAAAAGATAGATTAAAGGTAAAAATAAGCTTTAAAATCCACGGAGTAAAGGAAATTAAAGATTGCTTCCGACAACACAAAGTTTAGGGTCATTAAAAGGAAACCAACGTCAGCAAAACCAGCCAAACAAATACAGAATCGATTTTACCAGAAAATAACCATCATTAGTAACTGATTCTATAAAACTTTTAAAGAATGTTTTGCTCATTTTTTAAGGACATTTTCAAATACTATTTTGTAATACATTTTCAAATACCTTTTGCGCACTATTTTGTGAATTGAACATTTTGTGCACAATTTTAAGTGTACTCTTTTTTGTAAATACCTTTTTCGGAATCCGTTACTGATCTAATTTAAAAGTTTGGGTATCCGTTTAAAACAGTTCTTTTCCCCCGAAGTATCAGTGTGGTCAGTGTTTTCACTGTACTGCAGTCATATTCTAACTTGATTTTTTATTGGTGTGTACACTGAGTGCTGTGTACCGCGTATCTATAACAGTTGAGAAGAACTTCTTTTATGCATTCCGCTAACCTATGAAATGGCAAGGATATATTTTCCCCTGGTTATAGAAGCCAATTCCAGAGAGAGAGAAGAAAAGTAATTTTTTGATTTCCTCGAAACCTTAGCGGTCTTAGATTCGGAAATACTGCCCTAGCTTTACATCTAATTTGCAAATACTCTGGCTGAACTATTCAATGATCTAAAAAATAATTATACATATTAATATTTAAACATACCGCGTCTTTTCCTTCAGCTGTGATTTTATAAAATTTTTGGCTGTGTTAACCCCAGCTCACTGAGAAAAGGAAAGAACAGAAAAATAGAGAATATAAATATAAATATATATATATATATATATATATATATATATATATATATATATATATATATATATATATATATATATATATATATATGTCACAGATTTAGTGGGGAAACAATGATTACTCTAAATTTAAAGGGGGCTTAGTAATTAATTTATTGTCGTGGCGTAATTCGCCACTATTCTCATATATTGGTTCGAAATGCATCGGGAGAAAGAGGGGAATCCCCGGGTTTTTCGTTGAATTCGATTGACATCCGTGGTCAAGCCCATTGTTCATCTTCGGTGCCTACGTAACGAAGATCTTGTGGACATGCGCGATGGCTTTAGATGGTAAAAAACAGTACCGTTGATGGGTGACTTACGAATCTCCGACGGGGATCTCGTAGTGTTTACGCTTTTGAGAGTCGGTGACGGTTGGATGGGAATCGACCCGGTGCCGAATTATCTGATAGTCCCGGAATCGGACTTCCGATTCGTAACCATAAGCAACAGAAATCTGCATCAGAATTATGGATTTGAAAGGGAAGGCGAAGATTAAATTAAAGAGACTTTTCATAAATATTTATTTCACTTTTGTGAAACTTCTTTTGCACGAAAAATTCACATAATTTTCCTTGTATGTAAAGATTGTATTATGTCAGAAGTATACGGCTGACATAATATAATCTTTTGGTTATATTATGTGATACATGCATAATATATATCATCTATATATTTTAGTTGCTAAGCCGACTTTTTGGGCAGTCCGTGAGAGAAAACTACTGTATCAATTTACTTCATTACCATGTTTTTATTAACTTGCTTTCTTGTCTGTTTGTTTTCGTGTGTGTTTGTGTGTGTGTTTGTCTAGTACAAATCTTGAAATCGATTTTTAACTAACTTCCCGACAAGCTAGACATTTGAAACTTTTAGAATAGCTCAGAACACGATTCCAATGCATTATTTTAATCCTTTTAGCCGAAAAAACCGTAACGTGGCGCTTCGATTGAATTCAATGCTTGCACTTTTCCATAACGGCGTTTGACGATTTTGAAAAGAGAATGCATGTGAATTTTATTTGTTTACAAAAATATTGCGCGAAAAATTTTTAAAATTATAAAAATCAAAGTTTATAAAGTCTGTGGATAGTGAAAGCGACTAAAAAGTGATTAAAATTAAATAAAAGAAAGTGAAAAAGAAAAATTAAGTGCAGGTTTGTGCAATTAAGAGAGAAATATGAAGTTTATATGATTCAGCAGAAAATTTAAAAACATGGTATATAAAAAGTTCTTTTTATTGTGTAATTATTTTGGTCTTAAACGAAAGATTGCAATCTGTGGATTTGTCAAATTTAGTTTTTCTGACAGCAATTTCTATTAATTAGCCATAATTTACAATTTACAATTGATTTTTACGCATGCTCAGTGGCATATTTAAATCTGTTTAGAAACTCACTGTTTCCGCGCATGCTCAGTGACATGTTTTAAAGATAAACACGTTTATTCCGAGGAGTCTCTCTAGATCTATCTCTGCCATATTTATTTTTATGATAATTATATTTGTGAAATACAACAGTAAACCTCATGGAAATTGTTTATTACGTGCTGTTTAATTAGCGATAATTTACAATTTTAAAAAATTGCTTTCTGCGCATGCTCAGTGATATTTTTAAATCTGTCTTTAGATACTCACTAAGCACGAGGCCGCTTAAACACAATTTGTTTCTGCGCATTATTATGATTTTCAACATTTGGCAATGATGTGTTGAATATAATTTGTGTATTAGTACATTTATTTACTATCTAGCCGTCATGTTTTGACAGGCATCAACTATTGTTAGATTATATTAATTTATTTTTGGCTTTTATATAGATATGAAATAAACATCCACTTACAAATGGATAATTTTTTCGATCAAGAATTTATGCACAAGAGAGGAAAGAGTAGTAGCTGCCTAAATTTGTTTTTCATTTTGAGTAAGACGGACTTTTCGGCAGACTCTCTTGAATGCCAAAGCGGGTATCTATCGGGCGTTTCATTTCAAACTGTGGTTCTCTGCGATTTACTTGGCAACCCTACCAGCAGTTGCATTCCACCAATATCAGTTTCGTTAGGCGCTGAATTTCGTTTTTTTGGTAGACCGCTGGGTTACACTTATTTGGACTTCAAATTTTTCGGTGATGGTGTTGATAATTATTTCATGATTTAAATATTTCGTGACGCTGGAATTGGAGCCATTTTTCTATATAGACATGACCATTTTAGTTTATTTTCAGCACTTTATTAATTTTTTTTTTTTTTTGGGGGGGGGGGGTAAGTATACTGATTTTGCAATGAATAACAGGACCGTTTTTATTTATCAGAAGATAGATATATTCATAGCGTAAAGTAAAATACTTCGAGTGACAGTTCTCTTTTAAATGAAATTGAGTCCGAATGCATTTCAATAAATGTTTAACAGATTAAACACTAAAAACATATCATACCCTTTTATACCTCTATACAGTCATAATATTGTTATTAAAATATTGAGGTACGTTGAATTTTATTCGTCATTTTTACAGTATTTATTCGCATATTTTATACCTAGTCATGTATTGAACAATAAAGAATGATTCGAGGAAATGAAATAAAAATATTGATGACTGCAAATAAATTTCACATAGCTGATGAACGTAGATGTAAATGTAGGTACAAATATTTTATAAGTTCTAACACCTATTGATATGAACCGTATTCATATTTTCCGAATACGTTTCATAAAAATAAACCATCTCATCAGAGATTAAATTAGAAAGTGTGTGTTTGTATGCATGTAAATGTTGAGAGTAATTTAGTAGCTTTTAATGTGCTAATATATACAGTGCCGTTTCTAGGGTAGCTGCAGCCCGTGTGCGAGAATAATTTTGCCCCCCCTCCTCATACCGTATGGATTAATTGAAATTTCTATGAAATATTTTTACTTTAAATGAAATAACAAATTACAGAACATATTACAAATTCAGTTTATTTTTTAATTTTACAACCTAACATAATAATTATTAATGTATTGATATAATAACCAAATGAATACATTATATTAAATACATACAACACATATCTATTAATACATATACTTAATAAGTCAGTCAAAAAGATAATATTTGCTTTTCTTGCCTTTTTTAATGCAAATTCTATTATAATATCTGATCAGATCATCTATATCTTCCGAAATGTCCTTTTCGATGCTAATAATAGATAAGTCTGAAAGCCTTTCTTGTCCTATTGTTGATCTCAAATAAATTTATAATATTTTAAGTTTTGAAAAGCTTCTTTCCCCCTAGCCACAGTCACAGGTAATGTTAAAAAGATTCGTATGGCAATCACTAAATTTGGAAACAGATAGATGAGGTTATTTGTAAATAGGTATTGAATCACATTTAACGCGTTCATATCAAGAGAAATATAGGGGGCAACGTTGGCAGTTTTATCGCATAAACCTTCAGCTATAATATCTTTTTCATTTTTAAATGGATCATGTATAATACTTTCCTAATATTTACATTTTGTAGACCTATTTGATTTATCTGTCTCAAGGAAATCTGAAATTGAAATAAATCCCCAAAAAATGCTTCTTAATTTCTATTTGCTTTGATTTATTATTTAATAGAACAAATCTTACTACAACAGTAAGCCGGTCTTGGTTGCTTAGATCAGGGGTGGAATCTTAACAAATAGAATAATATTTACTAAATTTTAAGAGTGATATTATTTCATGTCTTATTTTTTGTCCCAAAAGGGAAATAAGTTCATTTTGAATATGAACACCTACAGTGGCTCCCAAAAATGTTCGTACACTTACGATTTTCCATGAAATAGGGGTCTATCCATTAATCAAAATGAATATTTCAGAATGGGTATTTAATAATAAGATCAATAATCTATTCTTACCAAAACTATATGAAATATTTTAAAAACATACCAAAACTTTATTTTTAAGGAACCAGTAATCAAAAAGTAACAAAAACTTTATCTCACAAAAGTCATCATACACTGAAATATTTTCGGATAAATTCATGATTAAAATTATCGTCTGGAGCTTTATTTTTATTTTTTAATTGTGGTAGCATTTAAAATATCGTTTGGCTTTAATTTTTGCTTCCCTATTCTGTAATATTCTATTTATTATTTAAAAATGGCTCGCAAAGAAACAACAAACAGCATTGATCGAAAATTTATTATTTTTCATCATAGTAGTGGTAATTCAGTTTGGAATATTGCTAAATTACTTAATTTATCCCATTCTAGTGTGCAGTATGTGATAAAACGCTTTAAAGATAACAATCGGATCAAAATCAAGGTAAGAAAAGGTCGTCCAGCAAAGTTAACAAAACGTAATCAGAGATTTATAGTTAGAAAATTTGTGAAAAATTCCCGTTTGAGTGCTGTAAAAGTTTCTGCAGAATTTAATAAAACATTTTCTACTTCAATTTCACCTGAAAATGTTCGACGAGTTCTCAGAGCAGCTGGATTATATGGGCGTTCTGCTCGTAGAAATTTTTTTTGTGAGTGAGAAAAACAGAAAGTTTAGGCTTTAATTAGCACTATCAATGATAAATAAGCCCTAAACGTATTGGAATAATGTCATTTTTGCCGATGAAAGCAAGTTTAACATTTTTGGTTCCGATGGGCGTATAATTGTATGGAGAAGAAAAAATGAGGAACTTAACCCCAAGAACTCAGTAGGAACAGTTAAGTATGGCGGTGGAGGTGTCCTGGTGTGGGGGGTACATGTCAGCATCAGGACTAGGTAATTTGGTATTTATTGATGGCATAATGAATAATGCTGTTTATATAAATATTTTAAGAGACAATTTAAAATTATCAGCCCAAAATTTGGGTATTGGAAAAAACTTTGTTTTTTAATCAAAATAACGATCCTAAGCCCACGGCTCTCAACGTTCGCCTCTGGTGTCTCTATAATTGTCCACAAGTTTTGAAAACACCACCTCAATCGCCAGATTTAATATTTACTCTAAAAACATAAAAGGTGTACCTGTATTGTTTTAAGACTTGTTACATCATGAGTTTCCTTAATATCAAATGAGTACAAAATGTCTATCCAAATGTCTATACTCAAATGTATATACTCAAATGTACCCAAAATATATACTTATGCCCGAATGCATGATTAACCTCAACGAACGAAACCATGTATTCCACTTTATAAATTTCTAAAATCGTTTATTCACAGAAAGAAGTAAAATTAGTTAATTCCATTCGTATTCTTCTGTTCTCGTCTGTCTCAAGTCTCGTTTACTTACAATGGAGCGAAGACGAACGAAAGCTAACAAAAGAAATTGTTCTCCAAATTTATACGTAGCAACGAGAACACCATCGAACGCATATGTCTGACTTTGTCAAGTTTCACTCACAGGGTGGTACATCAAAGGAAGTTTCTTAGTTTTCATTAGTCGAATTGTTTGCTGTATGTATACAGAACCTAGAGTTAAGCTTATTTTTTTTTTTACGTTTTGCTTGGAAATTTCATTTCGAGTAGGAAACTTAGTTTCATGTTTTGTTATAGTAACTCAATTCAGCTTGAAAAATAATTCACCGAAACAATCAACTACACTTAAATGAACGAAAGGATGCAGAAGCATTCTGTTTGTTAATGTGGAGGGACAACGGAGTTTCAAACCGACCGCCAAAGTTGTTCGTTGAAATTTGGCCCAATTTTTTCGTTATCCTTCGTTCGCCGTCATTCGTTCGATGTATACGCGCTTTCAGAGGAATGTGAACCAACCTCGATTCTGTGTAAACCCACGCAGTCTCATTTAAGACGAACTCGTTCTTTCGTCGGCCAAGTTATTTCCGTACTTCTGTTTTCCCTACCTTTTTATATGAATGACTTTATTATGTAAACCTAAAAAGAAACTAGTCCAAAATCAGGAATAGAATTAAAAAAGAAAGGTGTGGAAAACCAGAGATCAGTAAAAAGGAAACCACCTAAAGAGACAAAATATACATAATGCGTAGATTTGGGCTTGAGAAGGTAAAAATGTGGGGCTTGAAATCACTTAGTTAGAAATGATGGTGTGCTAAAATAATTTCCATCTTCCATATATTATTTTGAAGTTATATTTTATTTGCCATTGCAATACAATACAATACATGTTAATTAGCAGATAAAAAGCGCATCTAGAACTTAGGAAGCATTACACAGCGCTGCTTTTTGGAGAAAGTTTAAGATGTTTGTATGTCTCGAAACACTAGCCCACTGGCTTACGATACTAGTTCTGCTCTACATATTCTTTCAGCGGGGAAAATCCTTACAAATTTTGATCATATATTGTACGTTTATATGTTTATACTATATATTTTCATTATACATTTACATGTATAATGTAATACATTATACGTTTTATATCTATTTTTTTATCTGTTTTATTCTTAGAATTATTTACATCTCATTTCCATGTTTCTAATTTTTTTACTCTAAGTTTTCTGCTTTTTTCGTATTTCTTCTTTTGGTATTTTCTAACCTTCTTAGTTTTTCTTTTGTGAGAACAGTAACATTGCTTCAGCGCACCAAGTAGTTGTTGCATTCAAAGTACAAGAGTACGTTGAATGTTTTGTAACACATTTCCCGAAAATGAAGATTACTTTACGCATTTCTAAATTAGTTTTTAGGATTTTACAAGCTTCTTATAGTGGGTTTTTACTCTTACTATTTAAATATTCAAAAGTGTTTTGGTTTTTATGATGTGTTTTCGTTCCAAAAATTAAAAATGGACGAAAAATACACGAGTAAAAAAAAAATAACTGTTTTCTTTTTGATTTTAGCCTGAAAACATCCCTTGTTATGTAATGAAGCTTTACAATTATTTACTTGAGGGAATATCTGTACATTTTTGCACCATTACATAAGAAAATTACTGAAATAATACTTATGCTCCACTTCACCATTTTTTCATAATTATGCGTTTATTATTTTCGTTTGACTAATTTGTTTGGTGCTCGCATAAGAAAAAGTTGGATTAAAAAAACACTATTGATGCAAAATCAATTTCAAAGTTTTTATCATAAAAACATTCAACGAACCATAAAGGTTTTTAATCTGAAACAAAGAAATAGAATAATTAAATTATTTATTTATACTTCCTTTAAAATAATTTTAAAAAAGGAAGTTTTATAAAACTAAACTAAATGTCTAAGCATAAATTTCAATATAATTTAAAAAGTTCTCTTTTTTATGAACATAAAAAATGAGTTAGAAGCTAAAAAATAAACATTTTGTCAAGAAACGAGCGTAAATAAGTAAGATTAATGATATTTTATGGGCTTTGTTTTAATTTTACGAAAGATTTTTTTCCACGTTTTTCTTTGTATCTGTTTCAGCAACCTCACGGAAGAATGTTGTTACTTGCTTCTTTTCTTTCAAGTTATCGATTTCAGTTAATTTAAATCTTTTACGTCTGTATATACGTTGCTTTCAGGCGATCGAAGATTCCATTTTTTTTTTAATAATTCACACCACTGCTTCAACAGCTAGACTGTTAAAATTTTACGGCATGATATTTGAAAATGTCCTTTAAAAATTAGCAAAACGCACTTTAAAAGTTTTATAGAATGAGTTACTAATGATGGTTATTTTCCGGTAAAATCGATTCTGGTTTTGTTTGGTTGGTTTTACTGATGTTGGTGTCCTTTTAATGACCCTAAACTTTGTTCTGTCGTAATTAATCTTTAATTTCCTTTACTCTGTGGATTTTGAAGCTTATTTATTTTTACATTTAATCTGTTTATTTTCTTATTTGGTGCCTTCGGATGAGCATAACAGGCATTACAGGTAATAGGGACAAACGGTTAGAAATTTCGAGGCTTGTATCAAGGCAGACGAAGCGAGCAGTTAGTGATCTTTATTCATGCCGTGTTGATTTGAGTTCACCCATTAACAGAGAGCAATTTAGTCCACTGCCTAGAATGATTCTTGTGAATTTTCCTACTTCTAAACGCACGACCTTTGATCGGGTACCTAAAGTTTTATTTATGTACTGTAATCTATATATATAAAACAGTTTCGTGACTGACTGACATACAACGCACAGACCAAACCGCTGAAATTTTGCATGGCGATTCTTCTTATAATGTATGGGTGCACTAAGAAAGATTTTTGAAAAATTCTTTTTGGATTTTTTAAATAAAATTTTTAAGCTGTTTTTGTAACTTCTTTTAAGTTTGCATGTAAAATAATAATCTGAGGATTTTAAAATTTATATTTCGAGAAAGATCATAACATTTCCTTTAAAATGAAACTTTTTCGAATCTTTACTTCCATTTTCTGATTTTTGGTGAATTTTTAAAGATTAATTTTCAGAAATTAATTTATTAAAGGCTGATCACTTGATTTCTTTTCTTTTTGTGATACTTTAAACTAATTTTGCGTCACGTGCATAACATAGAAATAGACAAAAAATATTTTTTTTTCTTGCTAATGCGGCAGACGATAGGACATTATCCAAAAAAAATATTAAAATACAGTAAAAGAAATGTTCCTCAAACTGTTCTATATTAACTGTACTATTTTCTTAAGTATGTTCTATTAGATTTAATTTGAATATTTTCTTCTAGATTATTTTGTCTATAAAATTATCCGTTACTTTTTTTTATGAATATATTTTTTTTTGCATTAATTGCCTACATAGACCGTTGTATTTATTACAAATATATTTTTTTGGCATTAACTGTATACATTGACCGTTGTATTTAATTTGAATGTACTCCGTAGTGAAGCACGGGTTTTCAGCTAGTTTGTTATATAGACCTTCGCAGTTTAATGTGATAAATAGTGATAAATCTTAGCCAAATATATCAGGATATATTTCTAAATTTATTTTTATAGTGTTTGAGAATAAATGTACTTTCAGATTTTTACATATTACAAAGTAAATTCGATTACATTTGCTAAAGAATTTACTACAGATTAATAGAAACTCACAAATTATTTCAACGCAGAAGCAATGTATATATAAATAATTCAGACACTAAATTCTTTCTAATATATTCACATTTCTCATTTCATTTTATTAGAAGGAATAAAACATTTTCCGATCCTAAGTTAGTATTTTTAGCTACTCACTACTTAAAGAAAAGTCCAATAACGACATATTATTTCGAATTCAATACTTTAGTTTATAGGTTCATTTTCAGTATCCTTATTTTTTTCCTAGAATCATGCTACAGTCTATACCCAAGTCTATACCCAAGTCTTATTTATTCAGAGATTTCATTTACAAAGGCAGTAAAAGTTTCGTTTTTTTCTGCGTTTGTCTTGAAAAGTAAACGTATCTAAAATTTAGAATCAATTCTAAATTTCAAATATTGTTTCTGAATATTTAAGTAAAAGGACAACCATTGAAATAGCAGTGAATTTCAAAAAGTATTTACCTTAATAGTCATAGGTTCTTATTTTTTAATATATAGTTTTCAAAATTTTTCCTTTTTTCTCCAATTTCTTATCCCAAAAAATCATTTTTAGTTCTATTTTAACACTCTCCGCGGGCACCTAGTTATCTTAGTGGTCTTTTTCTACGTAAATTGCACTTGAAATTTAATTTTTAAGTGCGGTTTAGAAAAATTTTAATTATGAGAGTAAAAGGTTGCATTGTTACTATTATGTATATACATATACGATTAACTGAATACCCGTGCTTCTCTACGGAGTACATTTTAGGATAATTACAATGAAAAAATGATTAAATTGCTTTTTGGAGGATTTCCTTATAAACAATATTTTTTGTTTCTTCATTGGGCGGAATTAATGTTATCAGGCTCGTCCGCGAACTTACGATTGAACAAGCTACGTAAAACTGACCGTGAGAGAATCAATTTTCTCTTATATTTACACCAGCGTATTTTAAAATTTGGCCTTAAGACTTATTTGTCGTCATGGCAAAGCATACTTTGAGGGGAAATTGCAAGGAACTGTTTTATACATAGGTTTAATTTACATACGAATTTGAATTAAATTCTTTAAAAACTTCCATCTCAATTAGTTTAGGGGTAAAATTTTATCTTTTTATATTTTAATATTTTTTGTTAAATTATTTCGTTGTTATGCCCGTGACGTAAAATTATTTGAAAGTATCACAAAAAGAAAAGAAATCTCGTAATCAGCATTTAATGAATTCAGTTCTAAAAATTAATATTTAAAAACTCACCAAAAATTCGAAAATGGAAATAAAGTTTTGAAAAAGATTTCATTTTAAAGTATTTTTAATGATCTTTCTAGTGATATAAATTTTATAACCCTCAGATTATTATTTTAAATGCAAACTTTAAAGAATGCTACAAAAACAGCTTAAAAATTTAATTTAAAAATATCTAAGAAGAATTTTTCAAAATTATTTCTTAGTGCACCCCTACACTATTAGAAGAATCGCCATGCAAAATTTCAACCCTTTAGGTCCAGCGCAACTATTTAATCTGGGCGTTATCCGTCATGCAGTCAGTCAGTCACGGAATTGTTTTATATATATAGATTACGTATATATACATTAAACTATTTTATAATTTAATTCCCCCACCGAACTAAATATGTCAGATGTGAGTTATTTAAAGAAACTCCAACAATACAGATTTTTAAGAAAACGTAGATTTCAGGCAAATGATGACCTTAATTCTTCAACATCGTCAAAACACGTGACTGAAAATCAGCATGACAATTCCGCAGGATCTCAGGAATATTGGATCAAACTCTGCCTTACCGGATATGGCACCAAATCTTAGCATATTGAACTGCAAAGGGAGTAGTTATACATCAGAGTGAAAGCGATGATGAAATCAGGAAGCTACACGGTGTTCAGTTGCCAAGATTTATTTGTTTCTGTACCATCAATTCGTAACCATGGAGTCTGTGAAACCCCGTGTTAATTTAGATCTGTATTTATACATCCGAGGTCTAACATGAATATATAAGTATTTATATATCCGTGTTAGACATCGGAAATATAAACACTTATTATGATCTCTCCACAAATACTTACATTAATTTCTATCAATGCAGACAAATTATTCGGTAAAGAACTTACAGTATATCCTCAAATCTTGCACTGTAAAATACGTAATTAAAAATAGAATAACTTAAATCTATATATATAAATCAGCTCCGCAACTCACTGACTGACTGACAGATAACGCACAGACGAAACCGCTGGACCTAAAGGGCTGAAATTTTGAATGGCGATTTTTCTTATAGTGTAGGGGTGCAATAAGAAAGATTTTTGAAAAATTCTTCTTAGATGTTTTAAAATTAAATTTTTAAGCTGTTTTTGTAACATTCTTTAAAATTTGCATTTAAAATAATAATCTGAGGGTTATGAAATTTATATCACGAGAAAGATTATAAAAATTTCTTTAAATTTAAATTTTTTTCGAATCTATACCTCAATTTTCCGATTTTTTCGAATTTTTAAAGATTAATTTCTAGAATTTAATTTATTAAATGCTGATCACGTGGTTTCTTTTCTTTTTGTGATACTCTAAATTAATTTTGCGTCACGTACATAAAAACGAAATAAATTGACAAAAAATATTAAAATACGGTAAAAGGTAAAATTTAACCACTAGAGAGGATAAAATTTATCCACATAAAAGATAAAATTTATCCACATTGAGAAGGAAGTTTTTTAAGAATTTGATTCAAATTAGTATGTTTTATGGATATTAAATATACAAATTAATTGCATACATTGACCGTTGTATTTAATTTGAATATTTTCTTAAACATTATTTTGTATATGAAAATATCCGTTACGATTTTTTAGAAATATTGTTTTGGACATTAGTTGCGTACATTGACCGTTGCATTTAATTGGAATGTACTCCGTAGCGAAGCACGGGTATTCAGCTAGTAGATTATAAAATTTCAATCCATTTCATATGACACATTAAGCAACATTATAGGGATTAAACATTGAATTAAACGGCACTTTGTGGATTGAGTTGCATCTTATGGTTAAAATCAATGTCTACATTAAAAAGATTTTCTATCAAATTATGTCTAACGCGCACAGAAATAATGTCAATCATTTATTTTTGGTTATACTCCTTGTCCGCCTTCATTATTAAAAAGCTAGTGATACACTATACTTCCTTTGTAACATGTTTTTTACATTTATTTATGAACTGTAGATGCCATCACATCAATGTATAAAACCATACATAATAAAAGTAAATAAAGCTTTCAACAATTTTTATGCATACATCATAAAAGAAGTCGAAAAATTATAACATAATTCAACATCTATTCACAAGCTTTTATTGGAATAAAAAATCGTTGATAAATATAATAATAAAGCCGTCATATAGGAGAACTTCCCAATGTCTCAGTATACAAAGAAATATAAATAAAAATTTCTAGCTAATGTAAAAGAACTATGGCGGTGATTTATGACTTTCAAAAGGCACTAAAAGGAAAATGTGTTTGAAATGTTTGTAATGAATTACGTCAATTATTCCTCCTTCCGAATTCAAAGTAATTTTCGAAAAAACTTCTTCATAGAATAAAGCAGTTTCTTGTATTAAAATTCCCCATGGTATTCCATTTAGAAAAGGGACACAAAAAGACTCCCAGAACATTAAAATTTTATTACAACCAAGAATCTAAAATATGTGTTGAGAGTTTACTACCTAGACATATTTTACGCAGAATTACATGCTCGTTGAAGAATGCAGGAATGTAACTGGAAAGCAGCATGCCAACTAAATTGTCTTGAGATATTATAACCAGAATTTACATATTGTAGCTAATTTAAAACTGAGCAATATAAGGAAATATGACGGTAAGTTTCAATTTCCGATTAACTCGTAACAGGAAAATACCGACAATATTTCTCATTGTCTTTCAATTTAGAGACGTTTCTGGGACAATTATAGTACAATATGTGATAGAAGCCAACGAATATTAAATATAAATTCAATATGATATTTTTAATGGAAGTTCTTTCTTTCTTGGAAACACATATGAATAATAAATTCAAGTTAAAATTAAATCAGTTGAAACAACGATAAAATAGCTTATTTCAAACAACAAAATAAAGGAGGGGCCAGATAGAACCCCCTCCCTTAAAATTAGGTTTATCTACAGTTTTACCTACCTAACTGAACTCTATTGCATCCCTCCTAGGTAGCTTTGATTCAGGAGCTCAGAAGAGAAAGGGCGAATATCTATATCTATCTATCTATCAATATATATATATATATATATATATATATATATATATATATATATAGGTATGTATGTATGTATATATATATGTATGTATGTATATATATATATATATATATATATATATATATATATATATATAGGTATGTATGTATGTATATATATATGTATGTATGTATATATATATATATATATATATATATATATATATATATATATATATATATATATATATATATATATGTGTGTGTGTGTGTGTGTGTGTATGTATATATTAACCTATATTAATGTTAACCTATGGATCAAATCTGATCAAGGACTGCCGACCTGGATTTGGAAGTTTTTTAAAAAAATTGTACTCCGTAATAGAGAAAGAAATTTTACACCTTGGAACATTTTTCATTTTTTCTTAAATTGCAAATTATATTTTTAAATTTAAACTATGCAAAGAAAAAATCTGGTTTAGTGTATTTTAAACGCTCCTAGATTCCTTTGTTGGACGAAATTTATAAAATGATTCCTATTGCATGGTGCAGAAAAGTTCAAGGTATCTGAAAATACCATTTTTATGAGATTATCAGCATTTATAGCTGTAAATAGTAGACAAATTTTCTCCATAGGTTAACACTGAGGTGAACGAATCCTGTAGGGTTAGTACATGGCAGCCTTAAGTGGAAGCGTATTCAGATGAGCCAACATAACTCCCGAGTGCCATCAAAAATTATACCAGGGATTCCCATCCTTTTACGTTTGTGACACCCTTTGTAAAGATACTAGAAACTCGGCACACCCTTGTTAGAATTTCAGATTTTAAATTTTTTAAAGCTAAAACATAGCAGAATTTATATCACGAACATGTCAAATTTAAATTCAAATAAATGCTTACTCCATTGCTGATTTCATTTATTTATTAAAAGATATGTGTAACAAACAACAGAAAAGAATATATTAATACAGTATGAAAAATAGCCCTGGGATTCACTGCAGTACTACACTAGAGGACTACAATGAAAATCACTAATAAATAGATATGTTTTATTAATGTCACACTTACAATTGGTGCTAATAGCGCAAATGTTCGATATCAATTTAATATTTTTTAAGAGGTCCGTACTATTTTTTTTTATGAAAATATATATATATATATATATATATATATATATATATATATATATATATATATATATATATATATATATATATTTCAGTTAGTCTCTTCTAATGAAACTACCGCGGGTTATTAACGTAGCATTATTTATCGTTGCCTACCTCTTTTTTTTGACGCATTTTCATACTTCTCTGTTTAAATGTTCACTAGTACTGCCAAAATTATAACTCACGACGGAGTCTGAATTTTAACGCAGGATTACGTTCCTCCATAACGGTTCTCCGGAAAGCAAAATTTCAGACGTTAAAACCGCCTGTCGTCGCGAGATACAATTTTGGCAGCGCGCCAAACCCAGTCTGTATCGCTTGGGGAAGCAGAAAACAGTTAAACAAAAAAGCACCAAAATACGTCAAAATTTATACATATATATATATGTGTGTGTGTGTGTGTACACGTACATATATATAGATACATAGCACATACATATATGCATACAAAAGAGTTAAGCAACGAAAAGTAATCCTACGTTAATAACCCGAGGTTGTTTTGTTAGAAGAGACTACCTGAATTTTTTTCTTTCCGGAGGACCGTTATTGAGGAACGTAATCCTACGTTAAAAAATGGCACCCTTAACTGATTTTGCTGAAACCCTCATTTAGACCGAGAACATACGGGAGTGATATCTAAAGGATTTGTATCCTGATACCAGCTCTACAAACCTGATTGCAAGACTCTCTGTCCTACAGGCTTAATATTCTCATACCCACATAGGCACGAACATATTGAAATTTGCTTGTCGGCATTCGATCCGAGCTCCCTCAGGGGAGCTATCGAATCCCGACGCGTGAACTACTAGGAACCCAGGACCCGACCATATTTAAATTATAAATTCCGATATCATTGTACCTCATTCGATTCTTTTCTATTGAATAAATTTTTAAAACACGAAATCAATCATAATCCAAATCTAAAATAATTTTTAACAATAAAAACTGAGTAGAAAAACTGCAGGCCTGGACATTTCCAGCGCATTGAACATTGAAACCCTCTCTCACACAATTTAAACCCCCTTCTCATTCATTTTTTCCCTTTCTCTCTCTTTCTCTCTCTCCGAATTCTTACGCTGCTTTCTGCTTTGACCTCCCGCACAAATGCATTCCGTTTGAGACACATATTTTACATTTTGAAAATCGCTCTTTTCCTTCCGCAACCCATTCTTTGCTCTTCCTCCGAACGGAAATTGAAAATTCTGAGACTGACAGACCTGTATTTTTAGCTCAGACTTTTTGCGTCAGAAATTCTAAAACCCCTTTTGTTTTTGAGACATATATAAATATAAAGACACAGATTCTGGACAACTTATAAAATGAAATAGAACAAGAATAAGTATCTGCTGTCAATGAAAAGAGACTTATCTTGGTTATCTGTACCGCAAAAGAGAGCCCCGGATGCATTTGATTCGATCCATATTTCGAGGTGTCTGTACATTTGTTTTTCCGCCATTGTTTAATTTATTTTCAAACATACAGATTTGTTCAGTGGCAAGGAAGATGCAATAAATCTACTCGTGGAAATCTATATATTTAAGTTGCTAAGCCGATTCTTTGGGCAGTCCGTGAGGGCAAATTACTGCATCAGTTTACTTCATCTTGGTCTTAAAACGAAAGATTTTAATCTATACTGTAGATGTGTCAAATTTAGTTTTTGTAACCGCAATTTCTATTAATTAGCAGTAATTTATGATTAAGAAATTGCTTTCTGCGCATGCTCATTGACATGCTTAAATCTGGCTTTAAATACTCACTAAGCACGAGGCCGAATAAACACATTAATTTGTTTCTGCGCATGCTCAGTGACATGTTTAAATCTAGCTTTAGATACAGTCGAACCCCGTTATAACGAACTTCCAAGGGACCAAAGATTTTGTTCGCTATATCCGAACCGTTAAGAAAAATGCTAGAGTTCACAAAATGTATGAAATCTATTAAAATGATAAAATCTATTAAAATGATCATTAATGAATTAAATCGACTAAAATCTGTTACATTAATCTGACACAGCACTAATTAAATGACGCACAACAGGAAAACGGCGGGACCAAAATTTGCGTTCGTTATATAGGTGAGTTCGTTATATACCGGGTTCACTATGACGGGGTTCGAATGCACTTACTAATCCCGAGACCGCATAAACACGTAAATTTGTTTATTCCGAGGAATCTCTCTAGCTCTCTCTCTGCCATTTTTACTTTTAATTATGTATTGTTGTTGCTTATGCTACTTGACCGACAGCAACATCAAATCAAGTCCCGAAGGCTATGGCCGATGAAGGTGCGAATCCTGTTTTGACTGGTACCACAACGGTCGGGGTTCGACTTGGCCAAAGGAGTCCCGTAATTTTGAACCGTGTCAAGTGACGAGACCAGAACACTTGACCCCGCACCTCCAGAGGTAAATTTGAGAACTTGGAGGACATTGCAGCAACGACAGATTTTACGTGTACCAGCCGCCATTAGCGAACACGGCAGTGGATTTGTCATCCAGTGACTTTTAATTATGTTTGTGAGATATAGAATTTAACCTGACAAAAATGGTTACTTTAGCACTGTTGTATAATCATACTTATTTTTATTTGCTTCAACAGTAATTTTTTAAAGTGTATTTCTCTATTCTTAATATTATGATTTTCAACATTTGGCAATGATGTGTTGAGTATAATTTGTGTATTGGTACATTTATTTACTATCCAGCCGTCATGTTTTGATGGGAACCAACTATTAATGTTATATGTTACCATCTGTCAATTAAATGGTAACACGATTACTGAAGATGACAGCTCGTATGTTATAATGAGATTTTATAATGTGTAAATATTTCGAAAAATGATTTAGATTTTTTATTGTTACACGTGAATGCATTTTGAAATTTGCTTAACAAATTGAGAAATACGGAATCAATACTACTATAACATGAAGAACTAAACATGGAAATAGTAATTTTCTCTGCAATTATTCTGAAGAAATCGATCAGCTGAGTTACTTATTTTAATAATGAAAAATTTTTCCAGTTCATAGACAAAAAGGAAATTAATAAAATTTTCCTCTATTCAATAATTAAATCTTTCATAACTCCGGTGCAAATTATAGAGATATAATGATCGAAAGAACTTACTTGCCTGTGAAAGGGAACATTCTGCACGTTGAATAAGATAAAGTGAACTTCTTTTCTTTTTGCATGTTCATTACAGCTCTAATACACGATTAATAGCACTTGAAAGAATTACTCAGACAAAGTTAAAAGTATGTGTTATTTATTGTCAATAATGTTTAAATTGCACCCCTCCACAGGCAATATAGTTTTTTCTCTTAAAAATTAATACCTCCTAATTCTATTTTATGGATTATTTTTCAAGACAGAAAAGATGACGTCATAGGAAAAAAATATACAGTACAAAATTTTACCTAGTAGAAAATTTATCTAGAAAAATTTTCTCTCACTATGAATTTTTAATTTCTAGTAAATTTATCCAGTTCTACACTTGTTAAGTTTTATCTCTTTATCCTTGAATAAGAATACCTCAGATAAATTTTATTTTTTTACCCCACTAAACAGTTATCTAAACAGCAAATTCTTTAAAATGCAACCGAAAATTCAATGATGAACATTAAATTTTCAATTATGCAATTTAATCATAGCATTTCGATTATTTCTTTTTTTTAACAGTGCTGCTGTTGTTGTATAACCTTTGTAAGAAGCGTCCCATGACTGATTTTTTAATTCTTTATATGTGATATTCAAACACAATAAATGGGTGTTATTTAGTCACTCGATATATGTTTTGAATAGACATGGCTTTGGAAATGTTTCCATGCAAACTCACTAGGTGGAAAGAGGCTGTGCATAGCAACCCATTGTTTGGTTTGTTCGACTTGGAAGGAAGTTACACGAGTGGCGTGGTAAACGCGGATTTCAAGCAGAGAGTTAAAGTTAGGGAAAACCCGTAGTGTATCCCGGCTTTATCACATCACAACCCTCATACTTACCCGACCTGTCACCTTGTGAAAGGGAAGCTTCATGAAGATATTGCAGCAATCCAAATGGCTGTGACAGATATCTTGGGAAGCATCCCGGATATGTAGATTTCTCGTTTTCCTTCCATGACCTTCAGAAATGGGAGCAGTATAAATAACACAGTTTAAATAGCAGTTTTAATCAGGGTGTTTAAGTACATTGTGCAATTTCTCTTTCTTCAGCATCATTTCACCTGAAATTCAAAGAAAAACTATCATAGCTAAAATTAAATTGCTTAATATGTATAACTAATTTTATTTTTTCTCATATTAAGATTAGACAAAATACAAAGTTAGGCTAACAATAAATCTCATTCAAAACAATGTAGATTCTACACATATTTTTTTTTATAACTCAATCATATAGTATATGAAACTTACTTAGAACATACATTGCCAAGAGCAAAAAAGGTTGCTATCGCTTTTCGATAAAATATTCTGCTTTTTAAAACTGCATTCCGAATTGGAAGAGATGAAATTTAAAATTTAAAAACTTTTAACTTCTAAACCAATATAAAAACCGTATGATATAAACTCCATTTTAATCGTGGACGGAAAAGATCTAATTGTTTGGAATAAAAAATTGTATTTCTTATTACATTAAAAAGGGAGACCCTTAGATTTTCATGAATCTGTAATTCATTGCAACTTTCTATCACTGAAAATTCAACATTATCGTACTTCCCCAAAATACAGTATCCCTATCGATTACATTTTGAGCTTTTAAGATTTTATACAAAACTTTAGAAGCGTCCGGAAAATTCAGTTATGAAGAAATATTTTAAAAGTCAGAATTCAAAAGAGGTTTGAACGAAACCCTTCATCTATAAAAGACCTAACTGAGCGTGGTAGTTCCATTTTCGAGGGAAATGACCTATTTCAGTCTACATCTTTTTTGGCACTTTTGATACCTATAGAACTTATGGATCCTTTAACGGCCTGATATTGCATTTGTAGAGGTGTGATTTATTGGATTATTTTTCGATATGAAAATATCAGCATCACAACACACGAAATCTAATGGAATTTTTATTCAGTAACACATGACATATAGAATTGGTAAATAATATTTTTTTATTCAATTCGTAGTAAAGTTCCATAAAAACGCCCAAAAACTTCATTTATTCTTCACGACGGGCGCGGTGGCCCGGCTGGCAAGAGCAGATGGCCAGTGATCTGAACGTCCGTGATTCGATGCTTGTCGCTGCAAATCCACCGCCGTGTTCACTAATAGTGGCCGGGGTACGTAAAATAGGTCGTGGCTACAATGTCCTCCAAGTTCTCAAATTTACCTCTGGAGGTGCGGGGTCAAGTGTTCCGGTTTCGTCACTTGACTCGGTTTAAAATTACGAGACCGATGTTCTTCAAGGTCAAGTCAGACTTCAGCCCTAGTGGTGCATCGCCTTAAAGTGAAGCTGATTACTACCCTTCGCCAAGGACCTAGGATTTGAGGACCTAGGTCCTTTGGACTTGATGTAGGCTTTCCTACACGAAGGGGATTTGAAACAACAACATTTTTCATGACTAGGTTAAAATGCAAAACCAAATTGGTCTCTCTTTTTGAGCTAACCAAATATAATTAATTAGCCGCGCACATCGTGGTTGGCGTCGCGAGTTGATACATGTCACCGTAATATATTAAATAGGTATAGTATTAGTGGTAGTACGAGTAATTAGAGAGTGATGCTCATATGTATAGTTCCAAATCAATTTATTAAACCAATCATAAAACATATACAAACAACATTATTCATTGAAGATTTCCGAATTTCTATTTCATTAACACCATATATCTATATATACATTTCAAATTATCTTTCTTCCTATATCTTATCAATACATTAATTCTGATTATTTATCTAACCTTCATTCTCATCAATATCAACTACTAACATTTTTATCTACTCCCTAACATTGTTAGATTATCCTACATTCTTAATTGCTATACATTAACACATTACAAAATTATTGCAAGATACTACTTCAATTAATATGGATATACACAAGCACTATTTTATGATAGATATTCTATGCATAAATGTAAAGATTTCACCTAATCTGCCCTATCTAATTAACTGCGCTCTCTAGTAGGCATTGGGCATTGCTAGGATAAGTCAAAATACTCTCCTACCTTTTCTGACGACACATCGACATCACAAACCTTGCTGGGAGAAACATAGGGCTCTTTCGGGCAGCGGGCTGTCGGGTCCGGGGAAACGGCGGTCACTATCTGTTGCGGCGGCCTCAGGGCGCATGTCTCCGAGAATACACTTGCGTCGGGGGAGCGTTCGTCAATCCGAAGGTCCGTACCTCATCACAAGCATGGATGGGGGTCATCGGGCTCTCTGGTCCAGGGTAACAGCTGCGATCATCGGCATGCGGCGGACTCAGGGTGCTCTTCTCCGCATCTAGGCATTTGCTTCGGGGGCGCGTTGGTCCAGGGGAACGGCTGCTCCTCTCTCGCTAAATGACAGGTTAGTCGGTCGGCCTCTCCGGTATTGGGGTCTGCATCTATCTTATATCGGTTTGCTTTTTCGGGTACCGAGGACTTGGCTTGTCTCTCCGGTATTAAGTTAGCAGCCCGTCATCTCCTTCTCTCTTCCTTCGCCGTCTACAGGGGCTTATGTGTTCTTCGTGAAAGATCTCAAATCATTCTGCCCTCTCTAAAAACTTTTTCTCTCGAGCTCAACTTCCATCATTATTTAGTCAGGCCCTCATTGGTGGCCACCTTCTGTCCTATGGGTCGATCCGGGGCCCCTTGATTGGCCGATCACCCATTTTATATTCCTATTTTCTCCAATCAATATTGACGGGGGCGTTCGCCCTTGCACCTGCCTGGGGTTTCTTACATTTTTAACTTCCCACGCTCTCACCTGGGCCTCCTGTGGTTTTTCTAACGCCGGTCAACCTCGTAAATTGCCTTACCCCTTTTCTTCTCCTAACTGTGACTCCGTTTTCAGATTTTCCTCAGCTCATTATCACCAGCTGGGCCCTTCGTTAAACGCAGCTGTTGACCGTTTTCTCATTTCAATTGCCCCCTCTCAACTTGTTATCTCTCCTTGCCATTCCCATACGCAGTACATTATCCCGCTGTTCAAGGCATCTCTTTTGTCTGATTCTTTGAATTACATTTTCTATCGCCCCTTTTCTGAACACATGTCGTGTCTCCACGACAATACACAGTGGGGTTCGGCTCGAATCCTGGCTCAGGCAGGGACATATACGTGCTGTCATCTCACAGTGTTTGGTTCCTATAACCGTGACGTATCTTTCGATGAAGACTCAAGCGGTGAACTCACGTTCTGTGTATGCCTTTTGTGTTTTGCCAGCTCGGAATGATCACGCATTTTGGCTGTTAGGCACGCTCTTAGTGATAACAGTACATAGCTACTTTTCTAATAGCTGAATTTTGTTTTGTTACTCTGCATATTGCTTGCATTGTCAAACAATGGGCACGGCGGCCCAGTTGGCAAAGGCGCCGGAGATCTGAACGTCTCTGGTTCGATGCCGGTCGGTGAAAAATTCACCGCCGTGTACGCTAATGACAGCTGGTGCACGAAAAACCTGTCATGGCTGCAATGCCCTCCAAGTTCTCAAAATTTACCTCTGGAGGTGCGGGGTCAAGTGTACCGGGCTCGTCACTTGACTCGGTTCAAAATTACGGGACCGGCCCTTTAATCAAGTCGGACTCCGACCCTTGTGGTGCTATTCATAACCGTAGCCGAACCATTCTGCCCAATAGCCTTTAAGGACTTGATCTGAAATACTGTCGGCAAGGGTCATAAGACACAACAATAACAATAACAACATTGTGAAACATTGTCATTAGCTAAACTCAAACTACTTTGTTTCTATGTTTCTTCATTACTACTTAATTTGATTAAATTACACAGGAGTAAGATAGTTATATCCCACCCAACACACAGGAAATAGTGTTGCTGCAGCTATATGTTAAATCCACAATAAAGTACCGACTAGTGGTGTGGATTGTCATAGGGACATGACAGTAGTGTCACGGCCAGGGGCAGGAGAATTGAAAATTACAAGACGAAGTAAAATAATTGCTAAATGTAAGAAAGAAACATGGCAAATGACGGGCAATAAAAAGAGAAGGGGAGAAAGCCAGCAATATACCGAAACGAAATTTAGAGATTGTGCTTGTAGCAAGAAATATAAGATAAAAGTTGAAGAGAGTGAGTTGCACGAATAGAAGAAAAGAAGAAATGGAACACTAAATTTATGATGGCTATAAAACAGACCACCCGGAAGCCAAAGCATGGGAAAAAGTTGAATTTGAGGGAGAATTTTATAAATCCCGCCCTCGATGCGCATTGGTGAAAAGGGGATTGAGAAGAGGCAGCCACGGACGAATGGCGATGGCATGGTAATAATATGACCAATGGAAATTGTAAGAGGCGGAGTCAACATTAAGAAGAAAATAATATGAAATGAGAAATAGTGTGAAGGCACAGATAACCTGAGAAGGAGAGTTAGTCAGAGTTTTTAGATACAGAAGTGGTGTCAAGGCACATATACCTATGAGGAGAGTCAGTTAGAAGTTTGGAGATAGAAGTTGTAGAGCGCCCAGTGTCCCGTGCCGAGGGTCTGCAAGGAGTGACAGAGTTAGAGAACCGATGATGAGTGGGCCCCAGTGTCCCGTGTAGAGTGTCTGCCATGATTGACGGAGCCTTGTACCAGACGAAGAAAGTGCCCTAGTTCCGTGCGATGATAAATACAACGAAGTTCGTCATTACGAGTGCCAGCTGCCCATAGTGATCCAACAGTCATCTTTCGAGGTACCGACTTTGCGTTTCCTTTTTATATTGCTGTCATTGCTTCTCAGTGTGTAGCCTTAATAACTAATATAGAGCGAGATGAGTATATTGTTTGAATATAAGATGTTAAGGAGATGACCGATAATTCGTAAAAAACAATTTAATTAATATGGTGTTATGCTTATATATATGAATTAATTTAGTAGTAATGAAGTTGAGAGTAATATGTGTAGATGAAGTACGAAAGATTGTCATAATAATTGAATGAATTAAATATATGTGTCGTAGTAATGAAGTTGAGAGTAATATGTGTAGATGAAGTACGATAGATTGTCATAATAATAGAATGAATTAAATATATGTGTCGTAGTAATGAAGTTGAGAGTAATATGTGTAGATGAAGTACGAAATATTGTCATAATAATTGAATGAATTAAATATATGTGTCGTAGAGAAATAATTTAGTAGTAAAGAAGTTGTGAGTAATGTGTAAATGCCGGAGTAAATATTTAGTAACTTGTAGTGTATTATTTATGTGTTTTAATAATCAATAAATTAATTTGTCAGTGTAAACCAGAGTTGTTTCCATTATTTGGGAATCACAATCAATCAATGTACTAACCACAATCATTAAGCAATGAATTCAATAAAATTATAATCTTCATCATTAATATTAGTAAGTAAAATATTAATATAACACCCCCAATTAATTTATATTTTCTCACTGCCACATGGATAAGCCTCAGAAAAGTGCCTACAACATTAAAGAAAAAACACTCTTTTATTATATAGTCTTGTAAGACTGTAAATTATTTGAATCTCATAAAAGAAATGACTGACGAAGGGGTACATAGACCAATATCAGAACAAAATTTTACACCAAAAATATCTGACAATAAGCTACTTCGAGTGCCATTAGAAAACCGATGAGAAATCTGATGTACACTTAAGATTACACCTTTCATCCTTAATTTTAAATAAAAACTATATTAAATGTCTCCAAGCTTTAGAAGTCGAAATGGGTATTTAAAACAAATCGAATGTATTCCCAGGCTACTGTAAGAAAAAAAATAAATCCAATTAATATATTTTCAGAAAATATATTTGATAAAACTACTTAGATTTTATTTGCTTTATCGAATCATATTAAAAGCATTTTAAGTGCATAACATTGCCTGCTTAAAACTCCCAAGTTAATAACTAGTTTATTTTAAAATGTATTTATATATTATACATTTCAGATTTTATCTATTTAACATTTGAACTGTGCAGTTCAGGACTTAACTATTAACTTTTTCCTACTTTAAACATTAAGATTTCGGAAAGAGAATTCTAACATCGTGATTGTGTAACGGCCTTAGTCTTAGTCATAAGAATTTTAAATTCGACTTAATAGCATCATTTTGTCATAGCCAATGGTGAATATGTCCTAGATATTTCAATATTAAGATTTTTTATCAAAACCTTTTCTAGTTCTTTCGCTATCAACTTTCATTTACACGGGACTACCGAAGAAGAGAACGCGTATGCAGATTTTTCATCCCACAAGCGATTCCCCGGCGGCTACTTAGGCGCTGGGTGAGTTATTTAAGCAAGATCGTTTTCGATCGAGTGAGCTTAGCTTCGCTCCGTGTAATTCTTTTTAATGTTTTTTTTCCAAATATTTTACTTTTATTTGAACTATTGAAGCTTTTTTGTTTCCTCTCACTTTCTATTTTTTCCTTCCTATTTCCGCTTTTTACTGATCACTTAAATTTTATGCATTGCTATATCAACCTACAGTGAAGAGTCTGACCCATATACTGTAGTTCGCACTACTCTTCCTGAAGATCCTGAAGGTGCTGAAGGTCGAGTGAGCTTCTATCGTCGTACTACCGTCTTTCTACCAATCTCTGACTCGCTCCCGTTTTCATGTTGCTAAGCATATTCTATCATCTGTAAATATTTCATTAATAAATCACCTTCATAGTTATGTGCATGCGTATTCTATAAATTGTGTTCTACTGCCGTACAGGGCTTTTACTCCAATCCCTCAATGATGACCACAGTTCTGAACTGCTCTAACTAATTTGCTGCAGTGAATTTCGTTACGTCAGATCTAGTTAAAAATCCCTAATAAAGAGCAGTTTCATGAAGCACAGAAGCCAAACTCTGCAAATCCACCAGAATTTTTTTCTCTATTGACAAAGAACTATAAAAACTACATAAAATGTCATTAAATAAAATCTTCATTCTTCGTCCCGGTTCCCCTCACAGTACTCAGAAATTTATAGCAAGAGTTGTAAGACAACAAGAGTGATTGGTTTTCTTAAACTGTATGATGAGACAATTGAAAAATAATTCCCTTGATGCCAGGTAAACAAATGAAATTAATGCATTAAAACCCTTTCAGAAGCGATGGTCCATTTTTGGACGCCATTTTTCTCGTCTTTCGTTCACTTGCATTCAAAGTATCCCAGATAAATTAGCAGAAAAATCGCTAGTGCTGCCATCTGTTATCAGTTTAAAGAAGTAAAATCATTTTACAACCTTTAATTGGAAAAATTTTCAAGATTTTTTAGGTTAAAAAAAGGGGCAAAAAAATGTGCACCGTGCAAATGGTGGAGGTTGTTGCCCCTGAAGGGGGGCCCCTGAAAGGGTTAATATAAAACCTCTCCTATTTTCATGTCTTTCTCATTCGTTTCCATATCCGTCTACAATTATCAAACAAGATTTTCATTCCTTTGAAATCGTTGTACCATAATTGTCCATCCTATAATATTATTGCAAACTTTTCTCCTTTTGGAAGGTATTTCACATCTAATTTCTCTCATAAAAACCCAGTTTAAGATTTTAAGAGAGCAAAAATATTAATGATATTTCTATGGTACCAAGTATAAAGGGCTTAAGTCATAAACAGTGATTTTTAGATGTTAGTTAGTATTGGTAAAAAAATAACAAAAATATTTTGTCTTGTATAAAAGGCTTAAGTCTACCAGTTTTGTATTCAAAAGTACATTTCTTTGTACAAAAGACTCAAGTCGAAGTTATTGTTCTGCAATTGCATAAAAGCCAATAAGTTGGTAAATTTAAATCACTCTTTTTGACTTAATCCCCTTATACCAGACATTATAGATTTGTTCTCTCAGTTTACGATTTCAGTGTTTTCAAGTGTTGATGGGTTTCAACGGCAGATGGGGATTCAGGTTTCTTCAACTGAGAGCTTGGTTGTCATACATTCCGTATGTGCTAAGGGCCCCGTGTTGCTTATATTGATCGCTAGATGTGTTCTGTTCGTCCAGTGCCCTGTTCCATATGAAACATCACCGAACGGGTGAAATCAACCTTCGGCTGAGTTTGCAGGTTTTGCTATGCAGCTTCTGGTCTTCAGGCTAAAACAAATGCTTATGGACTGACCATCCGGGAAGCTTAATTTATGGATTCCGTATGGGCTAGTAGTTCCATGGTGTTTCTAAAAAACCTAAAACACGCATTGCAAACATAATCACCAGGATTTAGGTATTTTTTTTTTTTTACATTTCCTGGCACCACCTACGAAGGCATGACTAATAGAGTATAGGTCATCCATCATGAATCTATCTAGTCGTGCACAAACACAAGAATAAATTTTGTTACCAGTAAAACTTTATTCTAGTTCCATAGAATGTCTCCTACGTTCAAATCCATAGCTACACCCTGCATTAATATGCGAATGTTGTTCATGCGTGTTACATCAGTAATATTGTAACGTAGAAACTTAACTACACAAAGTTGTTTACTAATCCTCCTTTAGTTGATGAAAAGACAGGCTCACAGCAGAGAGCTACAGAGAGTACCGGACCGCCCGTCGGTTTGAAGCTATGGGGCATATATACTCTCAATTATATCCGGGAATTTCCAGATGAACACAATTTTGAATAATTTAGGTAAGAACAGAAATAAAAACTTGCATAAGATTAATTATAAGAAAAAAAACTTAGCTTACGAGATAAATACAAATAAAACTACAAAGCAATTCGAACAGTCAGATTTTGAACCCGCAATCTTTCGATTAACGGGAATACGAGAAAAAGCAATCACGCCAGTTCAGCTGCGTATTTCTTCCAGTTGAATGTTCCTTATTGAAATATGGATAACATTATCATCTTCAAAAAACATACCATCCTGAAATTTCAATCTGTACCATTTTTCTGATCCTAAAAATGGTACAGGTCGTACTTACGGCTTACGTTCGTTTACTTACGGCTGCATCATTGGCACTCATCCACTGATTTAACTAATTGAAACTGTAATATCACAGAAAAGTGTCCTGAATTAAGCATATATTTCCTTATAACTGACTGAACTATCTGAATAAAAATAAGGAATTTTTATGTATAACACCAGTTTTAATTTACTGTATGATTTTAAAATATCCTAAAACTACCCAACATGCGCAGCTGCGATTTTTAAAAAAAATCCTTATTAAAACTCAACAGAACACCACAGACTCAATAATAATATATTCAAAGGAAGAGGATTCAGAATGAAAATAAATGACTGCTCTGGCTTCAGTCCAAATGACGTCATTTGCAATGAATAGCCGTTTTGTCATTTCAGAAATATGCTTTTTAGACATATTTAATGCTATTCTTGTTTTACAGATATCATATTTCATAAACTTTCACCATGAATACTTGAGATGAAAATCTAGAAAACTGATACAGATATGCGGTTTTCATTCAATAGAATCCGAGAAGGAAAAAAATGGGTTTTGTTAGACAATGTTACAAAAATACTTTTTTTTATGAAAAGATAGTTTTAAAGTAAATGAATGAAAAGACATTCTCTTTTATTTTAATCTCTTTAAAATTCCCCGATAAGTGCATTATGAATTAAGCTTCAGTTAAGAAAGTCTTTTTACTTTATTTTACATCATTAGCATTTTGTAATACTTTAATAAATGGTTTGGCAATAAATTTCGACTTAAAAGTTCTTTACATCATTAGCATTATACGAAATTTTTATAAACTGTTTGACAATAAATTTTATCTTAAAAAGTATATACTTTAATAACATTGTTTACGAATAATCTTTTACTTTTCTTTTTTAACACTAGGTGGTTTACAGTTTATTTGATGCAATTTTTCGAGTTAAATCTACAAGTTCAGGCACAATAATACTTTATGTCTTATGCATAAAGTATTATTTTATCTGAAAATCCAGATAGCAGACAAATATTATCAAAATGTGACCTTTTGAAGTAATGCGAGGCATTTAAAATCAATCATCCGGTAATCCACCAGTGCCGGCTCCAAGGGGGGGGGGGGGGGCAGTAGGGGCAATTGCCACCCCCCCCCTAAAAAAAGCCCAGCGTATTTTTTTTTCATAGCTTAAAATTATATAATCGTAGACCTAATACTAAATGAGTTTAAATTTAAAATTAGACGATGTTAATTTCTTTTATATATATATATACAGTGGACGCTCATTAATTCGAACTCAAAGGTTCTCAGAAAAAAAGTTCGAATTATCCGAAGTTCGAATTATCCGATGTTAAGAGAAAATATATAACTTTAAATCTGTATCACTGAAGAAGAAAATCTCCTAGTATGTATAACCCCAGAAAATATGTTATACTATGTTATCTAAAGTTAAACATATTAAAAAGCAATACAGACTTACCTTAATCATAAAATGAAGCAGAAGACATGCAGTATAAAGTAAACTTTTATTAAAAATATGAATTACACTTTGGGGAAAAACTGTAAAATGGATGTTTGGTTCTGTTTATGATGTCTACATTGTTCAGCCAGCTTCTCGATTTGAAGTAAACATTTCAATTCATTTTCAGAAGAAGGTTCCATCTGAATAGATGCTTTCAGAGTTTTAATAGATTCCATTATGGCTTTGTCCATTATGGCCGCATTAAAAATATCTTTCGGTAGGTAAGTAGAGAAAAGCCCTGGCAGTTTCCTACCGAAATTAGTACATACGTCTTCGTTTACATCAGAGCTTTGGCCACATACAGTTTGATAAGAAATATTGTGCCTTGACTTAAATCGAGAAAGCCATCCATCACTGCATTTAAAATCTACAATACCCATTCGACTTGCAAATTCATCAGCCTTCGTCAGCACTAGGGGTCCATTTGTCGGAAAATTTCGAGATCTAACATCCTGGAACCATAGCAGTAGAGCTTTTTCTAGAACTTCTTGGGACGCATTTCCCATGCGTTTCCTTCTTCTAGCAAATTTTGATTTTTCCCATGAATCTAAAATTGACTCCTTGTTTTTCAAATTAGTTGACAAGGCATTTTTTAAAATTCCATAGTCAGCTGCTAACTTTGTTTTACATTCGCCATTCTCTACTTTCTTTAAAATTTCTACCTTTGTCTCCAAAGTTAGGGTTTTGTACTTTCCACGTGTAGACATCCTGAATTTTTGCACGTTCACACCACACAATGAGGAAGAAAAACTAGACCACATTAACTTGTCTGCACTGCAGTTATAACTGACGCAGCTCCCTAGAATCTGTAGTAAAGACTAGTTTTTCTGAAATTATAAGAAAATCGATCCAAATAAAGGAAAATTCCTTTTTCCGTTTAGCACTAATAAGAAGGACAATAGATACTAACGTTTAGCGGACATGCAATAGTCTAGGAATGCAGGCATGTGCCTCTTTACACAGAAAAGAAATTTGGGACACAAAATAATAAATACAGTGTGTATTTTCTCCATTAAACGAGGACAATGAAATATTTTTTGTCAAATTTTTAGTTCGAATTAACCGAAGTGATAAAAATTTAGTTCGAATTAATGAGATATTTTTAACATTAACTCCAATACAAGTTTTTTGGGACCTTTGGATTAGTTCGAATTAACCGAATGTTCGAATTAACCGAGTTCGAATTAACGAGCGTCCACTGTATATATATATATATATATATATGTGTGTGTGTGTGTGTGTGTGTGTGTATACAGTGGAATCTCGATCTATCGTGTTTCAAGGGGCCGACTGAACTGAACGATGAATGCGGAAAAACGATATATTGGGACAATATCCAGGCAATATGATCATTGGGACTGGGTGAAATAAACGACACGTACGGGAAAACGATGATTCGGAGAACGATCGATCGAGATTCCACTGTATATATATAAAACACTAAGGGCCGACGTTGCCCCCCCTCAAAAAAATCTCTGAACTGGAGCCGCCCCTGTTATCCAGTAAATTTTTAAATGAAAGATATATGAATCTATTTTCCACAGAATTTATAGCTTGTAAAGAGAAATTTTCAAAATAAATTATGATATTTACGATTAGTCATTCATTAAAACTATTTTCAGTCCCCCATTTGCCGTTTAAAAGTATGGGGTAAAATATTTGCCTCAAACAAAGGATTTCGTTCCAAAATCGCCGTGCAGTTCACGGTTGGGACACATTATTTCTTTCTCGCTTTCACGGGGACATGTAGAGATACTAATGATTCATGACTTGATCCCTGCTCAACGTTGTTGTTGTACTTTTGAAATGCTGTGGTCATTTATCTTCCTTTAACAAAGGTTTACAGAATGTGACTGATATTTAATTACAACTAGACGAAATACAAGGTTTTATCAATCCTCGATAAGTTTATTCTAGTTAAGCATCATGGGCCCTTGCTTGATTTATAAGCGTATTACCAATACCATGAAACGGTTTGTTTTACATATTACATTATTAATTTTATAATTTTGTTTAAAAATCTCAACCGCAAATAAATAAGGTGTTTAAGAAAACATATTATATTATCATCATACTGTATAGACATACACACACACACACATATATATATATATATATACTAGAAGGTAACCCGTCATTTTGACGTCATAATACTAATAATGACGTCATAATGGAAAAAAGTATATGAAAGTTAAAAAATATCCCGAATTATCTAACAATATTGCCTTTAATCCACACCTTGTAAAAGCAAACCCTTTCATTATTTTTTATTTATTTAGTTTTTAATGCGATTGGAGTAGTAGACTGCCATCCAATCCGTCATTTTGACGTCATAATACTAATAATGACGTCATAATGGAAAAAGTATGACTAAAAATATCCCGAATGATCTAATAATATTGCATTTAATCCACACCTTGTAAAAGCAAACCCTTTCATCATTTTTTATTTATTTAGTTTTTCATTCGATTGGAGTAGTAGACTGCCATCCACTTTTTTACAGCTCACTATGCGATATGAATACTTGAGCTACATTTTTCATTCACATTCAAGTTTGTTTACTTTCAGAATTCATCGCAAAAGCAAACAGATTTTTAAAAACTGTTAAATATACAGCTAAAAACATCCAATTTTTTTTAGTTCTGAATGTTTTATAGAAAAATAGGCTGAACAAATTTGATTTGATGGAGAAGATATTAGTTTTTAGGTAAGAAAAAATTATGATCCAAATCTGAAATTGAAATTAAGCCTAACCGGCATTTTGTTTACTGAGGGCTTCAATTGAAAGAAGAGTACAGCCCGGAAGTGTTATACAGAGACAAGGGCTATTATATATATATATATAATATGATATATATATATATATATATATATATATATATATATATGTGTGTGTGTGTGTGTGTGTGTGTGGTGCCATTGGGTTAACTTGCTCTTAACTCAGAATGAGGCATTAATACCACAAGTAGTGACATTAATTAAACACATTTATTGTTTCTTGATTAAACATAACTATGTACATATCTAAAATATCCCAAGTGGGAAACAAGTACATCCAACACTTATCTCGTACAAAGTCGGCCTGACTCTCTTACACATAGAGTCTTGACCCTTATCGTCACCTGAACGCTTTATCCAATCACTAAGCCTAGTACCAAGCATGCTAAAGGGGGCAAGCTGTGATTGGCCCATCAGCTCGCTCTCGCTGCCAGAGCTCACAAACTATTGCCACACGGAAAACACCGATTTAAGAAAATTTAGGTTATCACCTTAATATGCATTACACACCCATATACATATGTGTGTGTGTGCGTTCAAGTGAGTGGAGGATTATTTCACGGCAAATATTCAAGTTAAAGACATTCTGGTGTCAAAATTGAGCACACTATTATATATATAATAGCCATTGTCTCTGTATAACACTTCCGGGCCGTACTCATCTTTCAATTGAAGCCCTCAGTAAACAAACGGCCGGTTAGGCTTAATTGCAATTTCAGATGTGGATCAGAATTTTTTCTTACCTAAAAACTAATATCTTCTCCATCAAATCACGTTTGTTCAGTCTATTTTTCTATAAAACATTCCGAACTAAAAAAAAATTGGATGCTTTAAGCTGTATATTTAACAGTTTTTAAAAATATGTTTACTTTTGAGATGAATTCTGAAAGTAAACAAACTTGAATGTGAATGAATTAAGTAGCTCAAGTATTCATATCGCGTAGTGAGCTGTAGAAAACTGGATGGCAGTCTACTACTCCAATCGCATGAAAAACTAAATAAATAAAAAATAATGATAGGGTTTGCTTTTACAAGGTGTGGATTAAATGCAATATTGTTAGATAATTCGGGATATTTTTTAACTTTCATATACTTTTTCCATTATGGCGTCATTATTAGTATTATGACGTCAAAATGACGGGTTGGACGGCACTCTAGTACTCCAATCGCATGAAAAACTAAATAAATCAAAAATAATGAAAGGGTTTGCTTTTACAAGGTGTGGATTAAATGCAATATTGTTAGATAATTCGGGATATTTTTTAACTTTCATATACTTTTTTCCGTTATGACGTCATTATTAGTATTATGACGTCAAAATGACGGGTTACCTTCTAGTAGAAGATAACGATTAAAAGTAATGTAGATAGTTTATGATTACTGTTAACTGCAGTTCATTACGCTGTATTTCCAATGTCAAGATGACACTTTTTTAACGTAAGATTACGTTCCTCCATAATGGTCCGCGGTAAAGCAATATTTAAGGCTTTAAATCCGTCGTCGCGAGTTATAAATCAAGAGATCTCGATTTTCTGACATATGTAACTTATTTTTCTTACCATCAACCTAATTTGCATAGGGTTATCAATCCACCTTCTCTTCGTATGTAGGAATTTTATTGTTACAAAAAAAGAGGTAAGCAATGATAAGTAATCCTACGTTAATACCGTAGGATTGCTTATGGTTGCTACGTAGTAAATTTTTATTAAGTTTAAGTTTTGTGCCCCAGGAAATGCGTTTCAAGTACATTTACCTTAAATACATCTCCTATTTTACTTTTGACGTGGAACTTTGTTTTCCCTTCTTAACGCTATGGTTAAGCTATCCCCTCCAAAAAAAATCAATGTCACAATATATATTACATATTATATGTATGTGTGTGTGTGTATGCATTTTTCGTATGGTTATGTAAAGCCTAGTTGTTAATGATTCGTACATAAATATGCAGTTATTGAGCGTATTCTTACAAACATAAACATTAATATATAGTTACAGACTTGTTTAAGTATGTGTTGCTGTCTTATTTACATTTACCAAAACACCCCTACACTAAAAGACATTTTGTGATTATGAATGAGATAACCCAATTATGTTTCTTCAGTGGACAATTTTGATGAGCACACTCCTGTGTTATCCCAAACATGCTTTGTCGGATTTAGACAGGAGGTATGGAAAGAGATCTGGGCTGCATAGTCCGATATTTCTTATACTAATGATCTCGTATCAACCGCAACAACTCGAGCAGGTTGACATGTAGTGTTTTTTGAGAGATCGTCACCAAATGATTTCCATAACGTTGGCAATGCATAATTATCTAGGATGCCCATGAACTGCGCAAAATTCATGATTTTTGTCGATTGTAATAAGCGGTTCAGTGCCTGACTATGACAATAAGTCCTTCAAAATAATGCTACCTCCATTAAATTTTATTGCTGACAAACTGAAAGAACTGCTCCCTGACATCTGAAATCCAGGTGTGAGAACGGAAATTCGACTAGTTATGTACTAGAGTGTAAATGTTTAACATAGTTGAAGAATGTTTTCCGGTAGACTTGAGTCCTGAATATGAATTACTTACACCCTCATAACAGTCCCTCATTACGTCCACAGAGTAAGTAGAATTTAAGTAAGGTAGAATTTTCAACACTTGCCGCCGGCACGGCATCAGAGGCCAGAACATCTTTGTAGTGTAAATGGATCTTTATACTTTATACCGAGAGTAGCCGAAAAACTCATTCATAGGTTTGTGCCAATACTGAAAGTCACCTTACTAAAAGTCACCTTACTATACCGTGCTATATTGAGCTTATTAGTTCCTTTCTTTTAGTTTGGTAAGTTTTTGTGAAAATTTTTTATTCACTAATTTAGCACCAAATCCATCTGACTAACTCATGGCACAACAGTCCAAATTGCTTTTCAGCACTGTGTACCAAGACCTGCGGTGCCCATCTCTGGTTTCATGACCGTGGGCTTGGGGTGCCATACAGCATATGTCTCGGTCAGGTGGTCAGCCTGACGCGGGACCCCCAGAGTTCGTTCCCAACCAAGCTTGGTCATTTTATCGATCCACTCAAGGGATGAAAGGCATGAGTCGACCATGCCCAGTCGCAGGGTCGAACCCTGGACCTGTGGAGTGGCGGCTTGACGCTTTTAACCACAACGCTACCGGGCGTCCTTGCATGCATCACTGACCCTAAATCAATTCGGCAAAAGTGTCTAAATATGTCTAATATGAAGATGTCTTTATTAATATGGCATGCTGATATCACTCTACAATGAAAGTCAACTAATTCATCTAATCTTGACATCGTGTATGATCACATCTTCCTCCTTAATAGTCCAGAATGCATTATGTAGCTACAATAGTTCAATTATACGTACGCGTAATAATGTTACAACAATATGCATAGTGATAGGAGGATACATGTGAGAGAGTGGAGAAGAGGGAATTTGGGAGAGGTAGCAATACTATTAAAATTCGATACATACTATGTGAGACATAATTCGGCCCAAATTCGATCGAGGTGAAAAAATTTCTAAACAGAAATCCAAGAAAAATAATATTACACTGACAATGCATAGAATTTTTATACATAGTTTTTTTTTATTCTTTTTTATTATAAGTAAGAACGTGCAGTGAAATTTCACTTTTCACAAAATTATTTTACTTTTACTATTGACAGAAAGAAAGTAAAAGTTTTACGAAAAAGAGAGGAAAACTTATTTTAAAGTACCATAAAAAAATAAAATAATGTCTCTTCCTTTTAATCAACTCCCAGAGAGTTTTTTTTTAACAATGTTTCTAAATTACTGCATTTTAAACGAAATCATTTGGAAGGGAAGATTTAATCATAATTGAAATAATTAAAGAATACTGAAATCTCACCTTCTGCTGTCTTTCCTATATAAACTGCCAGTTTTTACGTTTTTCTAGCAATAACTTGCAGTTTTGGAATTCATAAGACATTATTTATATTCCCCCATATTCTCAGACATTTTAAACGAAATTTTAAAAAATATATATTTCTTATGAATTATTCAGTAGCTTTAAGCGATCATTTATGCTTTGTTCAAAAAAGAGCGGTAGTATATTAAATCTATAAAAATCTCCTTAGGTTAGAGTAGAATTTGATGATATTTTTGTATTCAAAGAGTAAAAAACAACTAGGTGAAACTTACAAAGAGATTGTGAAAGGTAATTAACATAACTGGTCGTGTGAGATATTCTAAGTCGGAGACGATTTCTGAGTTTTAGTTCGTACCTGACTATGCTAGCAACTAAGACTTGAATAGTAGAAATACTGTCCATAAGGTTTTAGAGTAATAATACTTACAAGAAATTAAAAAAATTCTAATCTAACACAGACAATCCAATAATACTTTCTACCTAATAAAGATCTTTCTACCTAATAAAGGCATGAGTAGAAATTCTGTTCATAATATTTCAGAGTAATAATAATTACAAGCAATTAAAAAATTCTAATCTATCACAGACAATCCAGTAGCACTTTCTACCTAATAAAGACATGAATAGTAGAAATTCTGTTCATAATATTTCAGATTAATAATAATTACAAGCAATTAAAAAAATTCTAATCTATCACAGACAATCCAGTAGCACTTTCTACCTAATAAAGACATGAATAGTAGAAATTCTGTTCATAATATTTCAGAGTAATAATAATTACAAGCAATTAAAAAAATTCTAATCTACCATAGACAATTTAATAACACTTTCTATCTAATAAAGACAGGAATAGTAGAAATTCTGTTCATAATATTTCAGAGTAATAATCCTTACAAGCAATTAAAAGAATT
>OU015491.1:50501947-50794447 GCA_907164885.2 Dolomedes plantarius | reverse complement strand
ATGCCAAGAATCAATTTAAGCACTTCGGTTTCGAAGCAGATTAAGCGTGCTGATTTTTCTGGGGTACTTAGAAAGAATTCTGTTAATACCTAATTAAAATTTTAAAGAATAAAACTAAAGATTCTGTTTTCGCCCTGAGCATTTTCATAATAAATATATCAAGCTTTATCTTCCAAACATATATATTAATAAAAGGAATTTTCAAATGTTTGTCAAGATATTTTTTTAAAATTCATTGTAATTACTTACAATTCGAATCTAGGATAAATTCTTCTTTAAACGTGTGACTTAAAATTTAGAGGTTAATCACTAGAAAATATGTTGCAAAATAATTTGAACTGAAGATTGCTCTAATTTCCACATTTACTCTCCAATAAAAGAATAAGAATGCTACCAATCAATAATGAATGGGATTTACATTAAAAAAAATTATTTCTCATGTTTTTATTTCTTCTTCGGATCAGAATATCTTTGAATAATTTAATGGAAATTTTATGGAAATTTTCTACGTATTCTATTTCTATTCAATAACATTACCTTAATTGAACCATAATTTAACCTTAAAAAAGAATTTTTTTAAACTATTTCCTGTATTTTTTAACATTCATAAAATTGAATTTCTGTTTAAAAATGGTTACTATGTAACAAAATTAAAAATTATAAAAGACAATAAAAACATAAATTCAGTATACTATAGTTTTTGGGTGTTGTTCCAGTAGATAAATCAAAATTTATATTTATATAAATAAAAATTTATGTTTATCTAAATCTATGAAAGAAACTGATAGTTTGAACATTTTAGAGGAATAGACAAATGAGTAGAAACGTGTTTTTAAATTATCTAGACACTATAAAATTGATCAATATCCCACTTCTTTCTTTTAAACATGTAAAATATGGAACAAACATTAAATCTTAGGTCTATATTTGTAGATAAGCACTAATTTGTCAATATAACACAGCATTAAATATAAGTTTAAATTTATTATTTGAAGCTCTCCCATAAAAATGTGTTAAAAATTAAATTTACAGTGTCTGGTAGATACGCATTACTAATGCTTTACTTCATTCAACAAATTTATTTTCTTATCCACATCTGAGGAGTAATATAAACGTTATCTCTTTCCTATGCAACAGCTGCAGAATAAACTATCATTAAAAGTTTATAAACTTCTAAATCCACGTAGCAATGATTTCCCTCTATTTTTGGAATTATATTATGCGATTTCATTCCAAAGATACTGATGAAGCAAACAAAATGTAAAGAAATTTTGTACGTTTACTAAAAAAATTTTGTTTCACCTATTCCAAATTTTGTCCAAGATAAATTCAAACCAAAACCCTTCGCTATGTAAAATCTAGAAATATAGTTAGCCATCAAGTAATGTGTTTTCTCTTATTTTAGTTTACAAAAAACTTATTTCAACTTATTTCTAGACTTGAAACTGACACTGCTCAAAACAATTAGGGGAGCACATGGTTTTAACGAAATTACGCAAATACTTACACCGATTAGTAACATAAAATAAATCATCCATAATTTAAAGCCTAGCAGGAAACAGAAGAAGAAAACTTCATATGCAAATCAAAGTTCATGACGTCAAAAACCAGAAAAAGAACATAAGGGCGGAAATCGGGATGTTGCAGAAACGTCTGTTTCACTGCCTTAACTGTGAAATTCGATTGCTCAGTTATTCTTGTGATTCAGTTATTCAAGGTGACTTGAAAATGTCTCAACAACGTGATGTACCGGAATCCATGGCATGGCGCATTATAAGCAGACTTGAATCCGGGCAAACACAACGTAGTGTCGCGGACGCTGTTGGAGTCGCCAGAAGTGTCGTTGCAAGGCTGTGGAATCGATTCCAAAAAACAGGGAATGTTAGACGTCGACCAGGGCAAGGTCGGACACGCGCCACTACAGCAACTGATGGCCGGTATATACTGTTAACAGCTCGTCGAAACAGAACAGACAATGCTACTCAGCTGCAAAGACAGTTGCTTTTGGCAACAGGACGAAGGGTGTCCAGCCAAACAGTACATAATAGGCTTCATTAGGGAGGTCTCTATGCACGTAGGTCAATGGTCTGCATTCTGTTGACCTCACGCCACCGTGCGGCCCGAAGGAGATGGGCTGCTGAACATCGAGATTGAGAGCAACATGATTAGGGCCAAGTGCTGTTTACAGACGAGTCCCGATTCAGTCTGGAGTGTGACACCCAACGTGTTTTGGTATGGAGGGAAAGGGGCACTCGAAATAACCCCACATTCGTTCGTGAAAGGCCACAATACAGACGAGCTGGTTTTATGGTATGGGGTGGAAACAACATAGGTGGACGTACGGACCTGCATATCATTCGGAATGGTACTTTGACGGCCCGCAGGTATGCAAGCGAAATACTGAGACCTCATGTCATACCTTACGCTGCAGCCATTTGAGATTCCTTTGTTTTCCAGCATGATAACGCCAGACCGCATACAGCTCGTCTTGTGGAAAACATGCTTGAAGCTGAAACAATACAGCGTATGGAATGGCCAGCATGCGCTCCTGACCTGAATCCAATCGAACATTTTGGGACATGCTCGGACGACGTATTTCTGCGAGACCAAGGCCTCCCTTTACTCTCCGAGACTTGGAGATTGCACTTCTTGAGGAGTGGAACAGTATTCCCCAAAGTCTTATCGATAACATCATCGCATCTATGGAAAACAGGTGTGCAGCAGTCTTAGCTGTTCGAGGAGACCACACGCCATATTAAAAATCTTGCATAATTTCTAAACAATACTTTTTTTATCGTTTACATGTAACCAAATTGTTGCCCTAAATTATCTTTTCATGTTTTTCCCATATTTTCAAAGAATTGAAGCTTAATTACAAATTTTTTTACGTCTTTTTAAATGAATTGCGCATTGATACGCGTGTACTATCCATTTTATGCCAATACGTGGCTGTCTCGTACGGGTTTCTTAACTTCTTTGCTTGCTCCCCTAATTTTTTCAGCAGTGATTTTGAGATACATTGCCTTTTTCCTTAATTTCCCAAATACTTTTTAATCGACCTTTTCTTTACAATTTTGAGTGAGACTACGTCACATGCAGCTTGTTAGATAAAACAAAGGGGCAAAATATGAAAGGTTATAATCTGACGGATTAGTAAGCAGAGATATTTATTGGTCCATACCTCTAGGACGACTACAGACATTAGTTCAACGAATATGTTTTGTATTGAATGGAGTTTGCAAATGTCTACGGACAGTCAGTGCTGCAAGTAAATATTTTTTTAAATTAAATTTCTTAGTGGTTAAATTGATATAAACATATTTATTGGTCTATAGCTCTAGGACGAGTACAGGGATTAGTTCAACGAATATCCTTCGTACTGAATGGGTTTTATGAATGTCTACTATCAGTGCTGAAGTGAGTTGTTTAGAAAAACAAATTTCTTTAGGGGTTAAATTTATAACTTCTTTACAAGATAGAGTCTCAAAGACGAATGAGCGGGAGACAGAAATTGGTCCAGTGACTTAACATGATGAAGCATATTCATATTTTTTTAATACATAGAAAGATAAAATTGCTGAACCTTGTAGGATTTATTGAAATATTGAAAGCTAGGAGCAAAAGTTTTGCTTTTCCATTAAGGGAAAAGTAGATTATTAATGATAGGTTAGTCACAACCTAACACACTCCTCATAAATCAGTTTCCCTCCCTTTTATAAGTTTTGTAATTTTATGTTGCTTCTTCTATACTGCGGGCAACGTTTTCAATGACTACTCCAATCTACTTACAGTAATATCTTATTTTACAAGTTACTTTATTATGAACTTCCTGATTTACAGATCTTTCAAATCCTTAATAGTACATTTAACCCCCTGTAGATCATTTTCACTTTTAAAGAACTTTATCTTAAAAAAAGATAGAAAAAAAATGACGTAGTAAATATTTGACTTGGATTTATTGCTAAGTTGTTATAAACTTATTGATAACGTATTTCACGTAAACTGCGAGTTTAAGTTTCAGACTTTTCAATTAAACTCTGTATAAAATTGGGATGAAATTGGCAGTTAATGACTCCGACAGGTACCTCTTTAATCCCTTAAACTAATTAAAATTTCACATCTACACCTCCAGGGAGCAATTTCCTGCACTACTTCTAAATTGTTTATACTTAGAGTAAAGTTTAGAACTGATTTTGAGATCATTACTTCTTTCTTCATTTCCCAAACAGTTTTTTTAATCGACTTCTGAAAATAGTAACAAAAAACTTGAGGTAAATATGAATTCTAAAAAAATGTATATGTAGTAAATTTTTATTCATTTCAAACGGATTAGCCATACAATAAGAAACTAGGGTAAATATTGTTGTCCCTTTATATTTAACTAGCTGAATACCCGTGTTTCGCTACGGAGTACATTCAAATTAAATACAACAGTCAATGTATGCAATTATTGCTTAAAAAACAAAAAAATATATTTATAAAAAAATTGTAATGGATATTTTTATAGACAAAATAATATAGACGAAAATATTCAAATTAAATACAACGTATGTGGTTCTTCCTTTCTTTTTATATCTCTAACGGTCCAGGCACATTATAAAGTACGAGGGATAACTCTAGAATAACTCCTTTATTCTCTACGTAGAGGCAGACTAACATATACAGACTTGGGGCTTCCAAAATAATACACAACAGTACCGCAACCCGCGGTACTAAGAAACTAAAGGTCGCAATGAACCCCTCAGGCAGAGTAGGCATTTACTAACAATACACGTACACCTCGGCTCTGAGCTAATTCTCGAAGTCGTGCAGCCACCTCGGCTAAATACCAATACACGCTCTATCAGTTAAACACCGCTATCACCTTCCATCAAGCTTGCCTCGCTCTCTCCCGTATCGCTACTAAAGTCTTGGGCTTCTGCCAACTCAGCGTGTGCCCTTTAAATAGATCAAACACCTGCGCCGAACTCACTTAGGCTGGCATGTACAGCGCTGCTACCCGAAATTTGCATCTGAGCAACACGCGAACCCTACAAACGGTCAATGTATGCAATTAATGTGTATGTTTATAATCTATAAATTATACTAATTGAATTAAATTCTTTAAAAACTTACATCTCAATTAGTCTAGTGGTTAAATTATTTTTTACCGTATTTTAATATTTATTCTGTCAATTTATTTCGTTGTTATGCACGTGACGCAAAATTAATTAAAAGTATCACAAAAAGAAAAGAAATATCGTGATCGGCATTTAACTAATTAAATTCTAAAAACTTAATCTTTAAAAATCTAAAAATCAGAAAATGGAGGTAAAGGTTCGAAAAAGATTTCATTTTAAAGGCATTTTTATGATCTTTCTAGTGATATAAATTTTATAACTCTCAGATTATTATTTTAAATAAAGTTACAAAAACAGCTTAAAAATTTAATTTTTAAAAATCTAAGAAGAATTTTTCAAAAATCTTTCTTAATTTACCTCTACACTGCAAGACGAATCACCATGCAAAATTTCGGCCCTTTAGGTCCAGCGGTTTGGTCTCTGCGTTATCTGACAGTCAGTCAGTACGGATCTGTTTTATATATGTAGATGATACCTACAGGTAAGGTTTTAAATATCTTGTATAGTGGAATCTCTCGAAGTAGCTTTTGCTTAAAATAATAGGGACGTATTTTCGCTCAATGGTTTATAATAAAATTACTATTTGAATGGGCCTGACATAATTTCTTTTTAGCTACTATTCATATTTTGTCTTAAACATTTGACCATGCATTATTTAAAAGAATTCTTGAGTTTAGAAGAGTGAGAGACCTACTATTTTCTGTCTCCAAAAGGCATAATAAAAACATTTTTTTTCTCACAGTATTTTCCTCTCACTTTAGTCCATTTCTCTTCTTTATAGCTAAGCAATGTTTTTTTCCTCATTTCCTTCCATTCTTCTTTCCATATCATTTCACCATGTACTAAACTTCAATTCCATGGATGTATCATTTACAATAAAATATATTCTCAGCAAAATACTGACGTTTCTCTATACTTCATATTCCTTTACTGTTGATACCAAATGGTTTATCTAATAAACAATTTCTAAAACTACGATCTGCACTTAATTTTAAATACCTCGTAAACTTGTTAAGCATAATTTAAGCTATTTGACCAGACTGAAATCCTTATGAAAGGCGGAAAATTAACTGAGATAAACAATTAAGCATTTTTGTGCCTATTCATTTGTTTAAATTAAGAAATTAATATTCCTTACTTCCAGATCTACCAAGAGCGACATTAGCGGTAAATCCTACAATTCTATTAGTGAGCTAATTAAAATTTATCTAATTATTGTGCTGAAAATAAAATCTAAATGTGGTATTGGAACTTTTCCACTAAGACATGCTCAAAATTAAAAGGAGATTGACAGATAATGCCTCATAAGTAATGCTTTAATCCTTTCAACTAATTAATTTTCTCATCAAGATCCAGCGAGTAATTTGAAAGTAATGATTTTCGTGGATTCTCTCCGGTTAATATCTAGCTTAAGTATCACACAACAAAATCTAGATTTGATTTCCCCTTCAGCATTTTCTCCCTTCAATATTTTGAGCAGACTTCTGAAAACAAGAAGGAATTAATCTGAATTTATGAAACTAGTAAAGTTTGAATGAATTTTGTTTTTCTATTACACAGAGGCTTGTTAACGTACGTGGAATTAGAATTACACCTAACTGGCCATTTATCAATATCAATCTTAAAGCGGTTTGAAGATTCAAAGAATAAACTATTATTTCCTAAAAACGTTAAATATATAATTTTAATCTACTAAATTTTTACTGCCTTGTTATTTCCTAATTATCAAAGCAATCTACAATAATGTTAAGTCTTAAATTAAATGATATTTTTATGTGTTAGTTTTTCAGATTGCCCAATCATTTCAGAAGGAAAGAAGAGATTGATTGGCTTGAGAGTGCTATTGTCATCTTCTACAATCCGAGGGCTAGTTAAATCAATTAACAAGAGAGAAGGCCGTATGATTATTCACGAAGTAGAACGAACCCAAGCATCACAGTTTCATTCAGACCTCTGACCGCTATAAGAGCGCTTATTTTTTTAATTAAAATGGTCATACTTGCAGGTAACGCCCCATAATACTTTGCATTACATTACAAATACTTAGATACAATAGCTTAATAGTTTCACAAGATCATGACTGTATTGTAACACCAGATGAACAGTAAAGAGTATAAACAATTATTGCTAACATGAAGGGTGTCAAACCTTACATTTTGACTGCCTGGATATTTTATTCAGTTATTTTCTTGGCTCAGTTCATGGGAAATATATAGAGAATTTTAGCTCACTTCTACCCAGACTTGGGTGTATATAATTTGAAGTGGCACTCTATTTGAATTTGAAACAAACACAGTTTATACATGAAACAATGTTTATTGAATTCGTTGCACATATAATTGGCTTTTACAGCAATAAGCATACGTACTACTTGTACGGAATATATATATTATCATTCAATAGAAATATACATTTCGAATACTCACAAACAGTAAGTCAAACCAGCAGTACTGCCACGTAAACTTTGGGCCTGCTAAGCACTAGCGCAGGATAATACCTTTTCAACCTTAACCCCTTTTTTTTAAATTAATGACGCTGCATGGCATTTATACTAAGCGCGTATGCCAAAATTAGCATATCTAAAGCAGCTTCTTTAATTCATTCACTCAAAAGTTCGATTCTTGTGAATCGAATCTTGTGTATACCTTACAAATAGTTTGAAATTTTCTCAGAATTCCCTTGGGCATGTAATGAAAATTGAATGTATGCATTATTTACAACTGAAGCTTAATTACGTTGGATCAAGGGTTGGGGATAAAACTTAGTGTACTTGATAACGAAAATTTTACGAAAGTCTAGAAAATCTGAGATGCAATCATACTACAAGCTAGTTCCCGCTCAGCCAAAATCAGACAACATGCGTGCTGTCAACGACGATGTGCGCGTGGTGCATTTTATAAATCTTTTCTTCCATTTAAACGAAAATCTATAATGATATAAACATTATTTTCATTTCAAAACATATTTCCTTATAACAATTTTATTTTATTCTTATATTGTCTTTTAATATACAGGGTTATTTTTTTTTAAACTGACACTATTCAGAGCCATCTGTAGCGCGATCTATCAGCCGGAATTCCACCAAAATTGATAGAGGGACTAAGCACGACATGAGAAAGAGTTTCCGTGAAAAAATAATTAGTTCCAAAAGTCGCCGATTGGGGAAGATATGGTGCTGTTGTTGTCAGCGCACCCGAGAATTTGCATAAAAGGCAAATAAAACATCAAAATACAAATTCACGACTATGTAGTCGACAGCAGCGCCAGTATTTCGCGCTTTAAAGATTAGGGATGAATGGAGAAAAAGTTTTAAGCAGGCAAATGAATAACAAAGAAATTTCACTGCAACACCACTTTATGCAGCAAATTCACTTCTCCCTACTTCAATGTGACCACCATCCTGGTGGACGACACATTGCACCCTGAACACTATGTTCTCCACGGCCAAGCGCAACATGTCACCAGGAATGTTCATCAAGGTCCGGGTAATGTTGTCCTTTAAGGCCGCCAAGTTCGAGACTCCACCAAGATACACCTTAGAATTTAAATAACCCCACAGAAAAATGTCACATGGGTTAGATCCGGCGAGAGAGACGGCCATGCAAGCGAAAAAAAGCGACTGATGACCCTTTCTTCTATAAAACGAAGGCGCAACATATTCCGCACTTTATAGCCCAAAATACTGGCGCTGCTGTCGACTACGTAGTCATGAATTTGCATTTTGATGTTTTACTTGCCTTTTATGCAAATTTTTATGCAAATTCTCAGGTGCTCCGACATCAGCAGCGCCATATATTCCCCTATCGGCGACTTTTGTAACTAATTTTTTTTTTTTCACAGAAACTCTTTCCCATGTCATCCTCAGTCCCTCTATCAATTTTTGTGGAATTCCGGCTGATACATCGCGCTACAGATGGCTCTGAGTAGTGTCAGTTTTAAAAAAAAAATCATCCTGTATCTAATACAACTATAAATCTTGCTCTTTTTTATGTGACAATTATTTGTAGGAAAATAAAGAATTCTCCACTTTTTAATACTGATCTTGCCTTTAAACATTACATTGATATCTATGATTCAAAGTAATAGTAATAGTTAATGTAATGTTTAAAGCCTAATTGTTTGTATATAAAAACGATCAAATTATGCTTCACACACTTTAAAACAAATGGAGCTTTTTTGTCAGTTACTTTTACACTTTGCAGAAATAATCAACATACGAAAGAAAGATAAAAATACTTAAGCCTTCTAATTAATGAAAACTTGTAAGAGGAAATTCACAAGTTCCTTTTACTATTAAACTGAAAATATGAATATATATCAATGTTCTTAGTCACGAATCCTCGTCATCCTAAGCCTATATCTGAACAATGCTGCTTTAAAATGAATTTAGAAAGTCAAGAGAAATCAGTACGTAACTCTTTCTTAAACAAATAATAAATATATATCGGTCACTCTTTTCAACAACGTCATATCTCAAAAAACATGACTTTTCAGGTGAGTGATTTTAAAGTTTTAAAGTAGAATAAAATGCATTAAAAATAAATATTAATTCTGCTCTCTAATAATCTGCTAAATATTGAAAGATGAGATATGACGATCTTTCAGGGATATACTACTCATTCAGGGCATTCTGAAAACAGGCAAAACTAAAAATCGCCGATTTTTTTAGATATGACATTGTTGAAATTAGTGAGCGATATGTGACCTCAAATCGAAAAAGCTCATGTAGCTATGAACATATTGCAATTTACAGTATAAAAAGATAAATTTTGATGTGGAAAATTGACACGGTTTTAGGAAAGGGAAAGAAATATTAAAATTTGTTGAACATTGTCATGCATTGCGAGAGCGATCTGCTAAACTAAGCAGATATTCTTCCTTGGAGGACCTAAAAGCTACACTATGCAATAAGCTGTAAAGACTATGTAAATAAAAGCAGTAGCACTCTATAGCTGCTGAAATTGACGAGGACATAAAATTACTTAGAATGTTATTTTGATTTAATGTGCTCAAAGAAAAAATCTATTCCAATTTATCTTTTGGTTTGGTTTGAATTGGTTTGGAGCGCTAATGTCAAATTTTTGCTACACGAGGGTTAAATAGACCAAGACCTACAGTTTAAAGTCGATTCTGAACGGCTACAAACATCCATGCCAACAGTGGGACTCGAACCCACTGGATTTGAACCGAATGCCAGCGCCCTAGACATTCAGCCATCAACTGGTAAATTTATCTTTTGAAGGAGTAATAAATATAGTTTATAAATACCTATCATAGTTTCGAAATGCCTAGAGTTAATGTCCTTTATCCAATTCGCACGGATTTGTTTAGCCCTCGCGTAGCAAAATATAACCAAAGCGTTCCCAAAACCACCCAACCAAAATATTGGTACAAGCAAAACATAGTAACTACCGTTAGATTAGTTATGATGAATTTCTTACCTCTATTAAACCACGAATAAAATTCTTGTGGATGTGATAAAGTGGAAGAACTAATATCAAGATGGACTAACAAGCATCAGCAGACAGCATTTAGGAAATGCATATAAATTAAGTCAAATCTTTATACTTAATAGGAAATTTTTCCAATACTGTAACATTAGGTGAAAAGAACGTTGGTAAAATGTTTACTCTAGGGAGGAAAAATTTCTAAAATTCAGAAACATCCGTGGCTACGGTATGAGAATTATTATTCATCAACGGTTTTCTTATAATTACAACTGAGGGAACAGGACTCAATGTTGGCCACGATTCAAGAATAAGAAAATTAATTTTTCTAGGAATTGTCTCGCAATTTTATTCATCAACCACACTGAAGAAAGCAGATAGAATTTTATTATATTTTATATAGGAAAAACAATTTAATAGATTTAATATGGGAGATATATATTTATCTATTTATTTATATATTTATATATTCAAGTAGAATTTTATTATATCGCCTACAGGAAAAAATTATTAAATAGATTTAATGCGGGGATTGTTCACAATATTTTAATGACTTATAAATCATAATATTTTTCCTCTAATTACTTTACAGAACGTAAGTGCTGTAGTTAGCAGACAAATGATTTTTTTACTAAACGTTAACAACGTATCTTCAGGCAGTACGAAGCAAAGAATATCAAAATATTCTGAATTCAAAAAGAGCATTATTGGAAATCACTTAGTTTAGATGTTCGGTTAAAATAAAAAGGAAAACGTGAAACATTATTCTGGGCAGTTTGTTGTATCAAGTTACAAAAGAATTCATGTATTTTACCAAATAAGAAAACAAAAAAAATGTACGGAATTTTACTTTTTGAGAAATGATAGGCACTGAAAATTATTCCTTTCCAATAAGAGAATAATACTTTTAACGTAATTTATTTGTGAGTAATTTACGGTAATGATATAGCAGCAAATTCTAATTAATGTACAAATAAGAAAAAAAAGGCCTGATTTTCAAAAATAAAAAATTTTTTTTTAAATTTCTGTAGTTATTTGTTAGTTTCTCATAATGTGCTTCGAAAATACAGAGATATTCACTAATACTAACAGATATCAAGATTAACGTTAATTTTGCTAATATATTCTTAGATAAATCCTTAATATTTTAGACAAATTTTCTATGATTAACGTCTTAAAATGATAATCAGAGTAAGTTCTTCAGTATCCACTTCTTTTTACGAATATTTATTTATGGTTAATTGTACATACTTCAAGTACCCATTTGTTACACGCAGAAACAGTTTTTTTCATCAAAATTAGTGCCAACCCTCCGAGAAAACAAGTATCTAAAATTCTGTTTGTTATTAGGCTAGTACGCAGTGTATAGTCGATGACACCATTAAGGAAAGCTTTCTTACTCAGGAACCGAAATAATCTTTTCTGGAGAAGAAAACGTGGCTAACGCCCACATTATGTTTCAGGGTATTATCGTTTATTAGGGGGAAAAATAAGTAAAAAAAACATGGGAGAGAGACTATTTCCAGAAAAGAAAGATTTTTCTTCAAAAGTTTCTTTTTATTATATCACCGAAAAAATAGGTATAATAGATCGGAGAAATTATTTTTTTGAAAAATTTAGATTTGCATGCTTTTAAAAATGGTCTATGCGTTTTTCTGCTCTATATGATTATTCATACTTATATTTAATATTAGAAAGAAACCAGATTTTACAGAGTGTTTTTCATGATAATTTATTTTTTGCATTTCTTTGTCTCAGAAAATGCACCGTGCATGAATATTTAATATAAAATTCCAAAAACAAATCATGTTCCGTAAACTCTGTGGTTATATTTACATAAGTAAATCGTAGATCATTCAACAGAAAATGTAAAAGATTAAGGGGGAACAGGACCATGAAGCTCGATGAAATGACTATAAAAATGGTCTAATTCTAACCTCAAAAACTCAAACAATATTAGAAACAGAAATTTTCGTTCTTTATACATATAAAGTACGTATCTTTAAATATGTCATACATAAAAATGGAAATTATAAATCTATAAATAATTTTCAAATTAGCAGTTTAGAATTTTATATGATTAACTGCTAATTCTAAGTTTGTGTGCAAAATTGCTTTTAAACTATCAATAGGAAACTGATAAAACTACACTCATATGTATATTTCATGGTACTCTAAATTTCGAAACCAGGAAAATGTGCAATTCTGGAATACTTTTTTTTATGTGGGAAAATTCTGCAAATAATTCTGATAATTTTTGAAGTTTTCCAATTTTATGCTCAAATTTAAATATTTATTACACTTTATTTGGTTTTACACGACAGGTAAATATATTACAAATGTATTCTGACCATTGATTATTATCTGTAAGCATATATCTCATTTTTATGATGCGCGCAGAACTTTATGATTTTTAATCACCAGTTAATCATATAAAATTCTAAACTGCTAATTTGAAAATTATTTGTAGATTTATAATTTCCAAATTTATATATGGCCATATTTAAAGATATATACTTTATATGTTTAAAGAAAGAAAATTTCTTTTTCCAATATTATTTGAATTTTTGAGGTTAGAATTAGACCATATTTTTAGTCTTTTCATCGAGCTTCAAGGTCCTGTGCCCCCTTAAATTGCAGGAAGAAGCCTCTGGCAGTTGAAAAAATTGACAGAAATCTGCAGTTAGCGCTCCACGCAGCAGAAATGCAAGATACTGTAGCAATAATAGAAAATACAATAAAAAACCAAACTCAATCCAATAAATAAATCGAGGCAACTGGTCAATTGCCTGGATTTATTTTTTGGATGGAGATTGATTTTTTGTATTATCTATTATTGTAATATTTACATCTCAGAGATAATTTATTTAATTAACTGCAACTCATATGTGATCCACGTAGCGACTGACAACCTAAATTTACTAAGCATAGTGATTCTAAACTTGTAAGGAATCTAAATAATTTCTTACATCAATTTCTACTTAATTCATAGAGTCACTTTCATAGTTATAGGGTTTGAGCCGTACAGTATTATTTTGCAAACTGATTCAGTAATTTAAATTAGGATAATGGAATCAATAATAACTGAATGCATTAGCTATCACATCAAAATGTTATATATAGCATTGTAGATCGCTTCATTCCTATATTCTTGTACGAAACATATCTTATGCATAATTTTTAAGCAATCCTTTTTTTTACTTCGAATGCGAAATATGTAGGTTACCTGCTTCACCAGTTGATTATCTCATTATTAAATAAGTGAAAAGGAATTATAATATGTGCAGTTAAATACCGAAGATTACAGGATCAATATTTTTTTTCAATTTCCCGTAGTAACGTATACACAACAGGAATTCTTCTACTAAATTTACGTTATTATTGTCAGTTTGGTTAGAAAAATAGGAGAGTGATTTTAATGTTTGTTACGGAAAAGTTTATTCGCATACTTTTAACTTGGGTAAACTTCAGAGAAACCTGTTTAAAATATATTTCAACACATTTTATTCATGGGAAACTACTTGAAGCTATGAGGCTCATTATAATATAAGTTTTCATAAATGTATATCTCATCGAAAGCTAATCATAACATGGGGTTTGAGCATACAAACGCAATTTAATCTGTCGTTTTTTATTTAATCTTTCGTCTTTTATCCCTTATAGAGAAATGTCAATTTTATTATCTGAAACTTTTCAACGATGTCTAAAAATTTTAATAATGGTGTCTAAAATTTTTATTTCTTCCCTTACTTTAAAATTCTTCATCGGAACTTCCCAATAACTATTGAACAATATAATTATGACTGTAATAAAATTCGAAAACAATGAAAATATTTAAAAGATGAATGAATCTGTTTTACTTAATAAAACTTAAAATGCCGTACTATATTTATAGAAATGGAAAATTTTCAGTGCTAATATAGAATGCTATTTTCTGAGTCTTTTAGATGGAATTTTTAAATAGTGTGAAAGATTCATAAACACAATACAAACATTTCGTATTCTTTTGCAAATGCTAGATTTTTCATGTTGTCACTACACTTTATTATTTTTAAGAAATTATTCCTCTATTCAGTTTTAAACGACATGAAAGTACGGAGAAAAATTCTTAATCTAACATGAAACTTAAACAGAAGGTCCTCGTTTAACCCCAATAATTACTTATAACATGAGTAAGATTTAAAAACCTTGCATCTGTAGCCTTATTTGTTTTATCTTTAAATAAACAACGATTGAAATAGCATCAAAGTAAAATTTTATTGAAATAAAGTTCCCAAGATAAAAAGTGCAATAATAACAAATTACGTTTTGAGAATTAAAGCTACTACAATTGCATATACATCTTCATTTAGTTTGAATAACTTCTGATCCACAACTACAACCAAACCCTGTTATAGCGAACCCGGTATATAATGAACTCGTGGATATAACGAGAGAAAGTTTTGGTCCCGTCGTGTTCTTATTGCACGTAATTTAATTAGTATTGTGTCAGTTTAATGTAATTGATTTTAGTCGGTTGAGTTCATTAATTATCATTTTAATACATTTTATCATTTTTTTAATACACCATTATTGAATACACATTGCAACTAATGAGTTATACATTTTGTGAACCCTAGCATTTTCCTTAACGATTCGGATATAGCGAACCACCAGATAAAGCGAACAAAACCTTGGTTCCTTGAAGTTTGTTATAACGGGGTTCGACTGTATTTACAAACAAGGTGATAGAAAATCGGGCCAAAGACGTTTCCTATAAAAGGTAAAGAAGCTGGTTTGAAGGTAAAGAAGCTGGAAAATCTGCATGTCTTATTCTTGGGAAAACTTTTTGAACGTGAATCCAACGTGTTTGTTAACCTTATGGTCGTGATCCGACAAATCATTATCTTGAAGAAGTAATCATAACTGTAGAACCAACTCTTATTTACATCTGGTTTATTGACACATTAAAATCTTGGTTAAATAAATCATTTACAAAGGTTCATTTCGACGAACGTAAAATAAACTCATGAGAGCTGGGCTCATTATTCAAAGTCCGTACGAGACACTCTCTCTCCCTCCGTACGCGTGGTGACCCTTCAACAGTCCAAGTCTATTTTCCTCTCCATTTGCAACACCGTCTTTATTTATGCATTCTTCTCAGCGCTTTCTCGAACCATCTCGGACCATCTCGTATCCCCGACCTTTTTCGGTTCCGTCCTCTGCAGACCACCTATGATGAATTTTCTTTCCTGCCGACCTTTCCAAGGGAAAAGCGCGCCCCTAATGGGTTTCACAAATCATTCTAAATGATTCGCGTACTTTTACCTATTGTCGCACCTCTCCAAAGGTTTATATCGTTCGACACCTGTTTGCGTTTCTTTTGGGCTCATTGAAGACGCTATTACTCACGTTCATCAATTGCACTTAAGAATGGGAGACGAGAGTCTGACAGTGTTTATATGGCAAAAAAAACCAGATCTTTTCTACGTAAAATGTGTTTTATGAACCCTCTTATTGCAGTTAAATAGAACTTATTAAGGTATAATGAATTTAATATTTAACAAAACACCGAAAATTTTCAAAGATATTATCAAAGTTTATTTGTATCAAATTATCAAGTATTTTGTACTAGTTATATGTTTACAGATATGGTGCCAAGATGCATAATTCGTTTGTAGAAGTGCTGGAATGGTATACACACAATCATATAATAGGTTCAATTAGCTTATATTATAATTATCTGGTGTCACGTGCTTAATCACATGGATTTTAAAGTCCTTTTACTACAATGTCGAAAAAAAGACAAGCTTTATATTTGTGAATAAAATACAAAAATATCAATTAAATGTAAAAATCTCAAGAGACTCTACCTTTTCACTGGTTTGTTTGATCTTTCTAAGAACAGCAGGAATATATTTCTTAGATCGCACAGAATCAAAAAGGGTTTTATATGAGGCGTTGAAAGGCAAAGTGATGTAAGTCACATATTAGACTATTTTCATTTGGGGGCAAATGTGTAATCTCCATGTTCAATTTATAGTGGAATTGTAAATGGTTATTATTTGCAATATTGTAATAATTGTTATGAATTATAGTTTATTCAGTTTATGGTGGAATTTTTTGTAGTTTTTGCAGTTAAACTCTTTTGACTTACACCACTTGACTTACTGACTTACACCACTTCTTTGCCTTTCACCGCCTCATATAATGAACAGATGAAAACAAAAAATTGTAGCCAAGTAGATTCTATCACTCAGTATTTCTCATCACACAGAGTAATGATAGGGAAGAACCTGGAGTGATTTTTTTCAATCTGCATGAAGCGCTACAGCGGAATTATCTAAACTATATATTTTATAAGCCTTCTATTTCTAGATTATTAAAATAGCTTTAAGCGAATTGAGGAGAATCTTTGAGAAAATCGAGTAACCCTTAAATTAACATTAATATTAATTATTTTAATTAATATTATTAAGTAATTATTAATCTCTCTGACACCTCTGCCCCCTCCACTCATTGCGTATTGACCATTGAATCACCTGAAGTACAGTCGCTACGCAGCAATTCCTGAATACGCAGCCGAGGGTTAATTTCCCAAGTTCGGAGCAGCCCACTGTTATGGGCCTGGGCGCCAGACGGACAGTACAGATCTGCCGACCAATTGGGGCAACCTGGGGCCCTTTAAGTAATTATTAATAATTAATATTGTGAATAAGTTATTAATTATTGTACACGAATTATTTCTATATTTTTACAGCCATTTACTTCTTAAATCTAAATTTTCTCCGTATAAGGACGGCCTTTGCCCGACATACTGTGGAAAAAAAACTAACCTTTTTAAAAACAGTGTAAGGTATACATAAGATTCGATTCACAAGAATCGAACTTTTGAGTGAATGAATTAAAGAAGCTGCTTGAGATATGCTAATTTCGGCATACGCGCTTGGTATAAATACCATGCAGCTTGATTAATAGAGAGGTTGAAAAAAGAAGGTTGTTGTTAAAGTTGATAGATAAGCGATAGGGAGCTACGAGGTAAGGTGCTATCCTGCGCTAGTGCTTAGGGGGCCCAAAGTTTACGTGGCAGAACTGCTGGTTTGACTCTCTGCTGGTTTGTGAGTAAGTCAAAGTGTATTTTTATTGAATGCTAATATGCATATTCCGTACAAGTAGTATGTATGCTTATTGCTGTAAAAGCAAATTATATATGTGCAACGAATTCAATAAACATTGTTTCATGTATAAACTGTGTTTGTATCAAATTCATTTAGAGTGCCACTTCAAATTATATACACCCAAGTCTGGGTAGAAGTGAGCTATTTACTCTATAACTCTTTTCATGACATCATATATTTTTAAAACGGCCCAATGCACATATCATGCCAAAGTTTGTTTGAAATAACACCCGCAGGTTAGAGTAGCATTTTTTTCCATTTCGAGTTGTTGTATAGCATTTGATTTGTTCTATGCGCAGTAAAGAGGTTAAAAAAACTCTATTAAAATCTCTTATCATTCCCAAAAGATGCCTGAAATAAAACAGCGGATTAGCGTGTGAGCTATTTTCAAACGCAGTTATATTTATATTTTAATCCCCACAATAAATCGTCACAAGAAGGTAATTTCAAAAGAACATGAATGAAAAACAAAATATAAATCATTTTTTTTAGTGTAAATTCTTGTCCCAACGTGTTCTTTTGAATTTTCTTTACTAATAGACTGTTTAGGTCCTCTTTCAAAGTAGCGTCGATCTCTTAATCCAAGTGATTTATTCAGTCTCTGCTGAATGAACCAAGGACTGTTTTCCTATTATTTAGTCTGTTCTTATTTCTTCCTTCAACTTTCTGTTTAGAACCTTTTCTTTTCAGGAATTTCGTCCTTTCATTCTTCTTCCATGCGAGAGAGAATGTCCTTTAGTCCGAAACTACCACAGAAAACTGCTCTCGGTCACGATAAATTCCTTCTTTACGACCAAAACCCGCAAAAAAAAAAGTGGATACGCAAACATTTTCGAGATATGTAATCATTTTCACATAATTGAGAAAATATATCCTTATTCTTATAAAAAGGAATATATATCTTGCGTTGTTTCTATTTTATTTAAAAAGCAGAATTTTCGGTATCAATTTACAAAGGTTAACGGATTATTGAGAATGTTATATATCGCCTAACAACTCACCAGCCTTTTATAATTTTCATAATTTCTAAGACAGCCTCATCTATTTGATAACAGAACAAGGGAAAAGAATATCGTATTTCCAAATCCTTGTCAGATTTTGTCGGATAATTTTGTGCCTCTTACTATTTTGTTTAGAATTGTATTTAATCAAGGGTATTTATCTATCATTTGTAGACTAAATATTCATAATATTTAGTGTAATGAATAACCACAAATGTTGGATTCACGTTCATTGGATTCACGATCAAAATGTTTTCTTAAGCATAAGACATGCAGACTTTCTATGCTTCTTTACCTTCAAACATTTTTAGAGGTAAGGTCTTTGACCCGATTTTCTATCACTTTGTTTGTAAATAGTTGTGGATCAGAAATGAATATTCATTACATTTAAGCAGTTGTGTCTACATGAAGTGAAATTTAATATTTAAATAACCATTGATCAACTCTAAACTTCGTCATAGCTCAATTAAGAAGCTTTCTATAGTTCATTAATAAACAAAGTGTTTTCACTATCTTGGAAATCATTTTTAAGTAAAAAAGTATTTTTCTCGTATATTTAACCCTATAATTTATCTTTCAAGCCCAAGATAGATTGTGGGGCAGAGTGCTAAAAATTAAGGAATATCAAAATTATGAGGAAACTAAAATTACACAATTAAGATGTTAAAATAATGATGGACATATTTTATTCAACCTTACAGTGCAACAAAGGAAACACATAAATCAAAGATATGGAAAAACTATCTGATGAAAAAATATAGTACTTAAATTATATTCTGAAAACCCCAGATGTAATCGCGAACACGCGGGTGACCGACGCAATTGCCTCTACAACTTCCCTTTGATATTTAACACTATAAAAACGGGAATTTTTTTCTTACTAAAAAGACTGAACGCCTTCATTTTGACGGTTAAAAATAAAATCAAGAATTTAAAACATTTAATGTTTTTAAATGGTTATATATACTATAAATTTTGAACTATTTCATACCAATATATAATAAATTAGTATATATTTAGATATATTTTTATGCAGGTATCCCGAGCTGACTACCTGGTATAGTTTATCCGTAAAAATGTATGCATGGTTTGTGCAGTTCTTATTTTTCAACACCAATATTTCCGAAAAGCCAATATTTCTGTTATTTGCAAAAAGGGGAAGAGACGAAAAGTAACTAACATTTTTCCGGTATTATTTAAAACATTTCTGCCTGCTTTCTATATTGGCGTCAAATTGACGGCTTTCAATTTTAATAAGTATACAACGTATTTTCTCCCCCTCTTTACTATCGAATACAATTTTTTAAATGTGTGTGTATATTTCGCGTAAAATTAGAAAAAGTCATAAACTTTCAGAAGCCTGAGGACATACATAAATACAGACATAGCGCTCATTAGTATGCCCGAAACCGTCAAAATGACGACAGCCAACTTTCTAGAGATAAAAATGATCCCTTAAAATCTTAATCGAATTCTAATCCTAATTTCTTTCTATTGCTAACACCATTCGATCATAGACTGAAAAAACTCTTTTATCCAAGGAAGATTTTTAAGGTCCTGCTACAAACTAACGCATCAAAGAATGACTCAAGCTTGATCTGTTTACTTTCCACTATCTTACTAATTCATCACACTTTGCGTGGGAGACCATATCGCATCTGCATTTTATGACTGATCATATTTGTATATATGTGTATTGAAAAAGTAATCTTTGCCTTCCAAAAGGAACATAAAATGTATTGACATTTTTTAGACTTCAAATCTCTCAACCGATACCCGTCTATTTGCACTCGGTGATGGATTTTGTAGAAGGCTGATACCCCATGCAGATGTTCCAAAGCGGGAGAATAATCCACGAAATGCGAAAATCATCCCGGAAAATAACTTTTCCATTAGGCGTAATCAGATGCAAAGTGACCGAGCAATTTTGTCGAGTGTGAGACGTGCATTATAAAACCATTTCTGAGCATTGGATTTCAAACTGTGAAGGGAGGGGATAAATGATTGTCAATGAGCGTGCGTAAAATGCGTTTTTCGGGGGGACAGGTTCCACGCTTTATTTTAAATGATTTTGAAGACATCTTTAGAAATCATTTCGGGCTTGTAATGATTATTACGTATTTATTGTCGCCAGATGATACCTTTTGTAATGCAAAAAGCGTTTGACTCTGGAATAAATAACTTACTGTGCAATGAATTTTGACGAAATGTATTACCGGTTTTTCTTATTTTGATGAGGAATGATTATGCTATAATAATACTTTAGACAGGAAGGTAACTTGTGACATTAAGCGTTATAATGTTATATAAAGGCAAAAAGATTATCTTGGTGAAATATTTATTATGCAAATAAATTTTAAAACTGAACTACAAATAAGACATCGGAATGTTAATTTACCATTAAGGATATTCATAAATAAAATCAAGCTTAGAAAGAAATTAATTAGTTTTTTTTGCTTTTTTTTTTTGCTATGTGTCAAGAAAAATGACAACATTTTTGAAAATATCAACAAAATTTATTTTTAATTCATATGTACACCTTCAATCCTTCATAATCGCTACAGGAGAGACGATGAATGTATAAAGGGTTATTTTTTTAAAACTGACACCACTCAGAATCCTCTGTAGCGCGATCTATAAGTCGGAATTCCACCAAAATTGATAGAGGGACTAAGGACAACATGGGAAAGTGTTTTCGTGAAAACAAATTAGTTCCAAAAGTGGCCAATTGGAAAGATGTGGCACTTTTGTTGTCCGCGCAACCGCGAATTTGCATAAAATGCAAGTAAAACATCAAAATACAAATTCACGACTATGTAGTCGACATCAGCACCAGTATTTCGGGCTATAAAGATAAGGGGACCCACGTCAGGTTGACCACCTGACTGATACATATGCTGTATGGCACCCCAAGCCCACGGTTACGAAAGCGGAGATGGGTACCGCCGGCCCTGGTCCACATCGGACTGTTGCGCCGTGAGGCATTAAAGATAAGGGATAAATACGTAAAAAATTTTAAACAGATAAAGGAATAACAAAGAAATTTCCCTGCAACACCGCTTTATGTAGCAAATTCACTTCTCCTTCAATGTGACCACAGCCCTGGTGAACGACAAATTGCATCCTGAACACTACGTTCTCAACGGCCAAGCGCAACATGTCACCAGGAATGTTCATCAAAGTCCGGGATATGTTGTCATTTAGGCCCGGAGAGACTCCACCAAAATACACCTTAGACTTTAAATAACCCCACAGGGAGATGTCACATGGGTTAGGTCCGGGGAGCGAGATGGCCATGCAAGTGGTAAAAGCGACTGATGACCCTTTCTTCTTTAAAGCGAAGGCGCAACAGATTTCGCACCGATCTTTATAGCCCAAAATAAAGGCGCTGCTGTCCACTAAATAGTCGTGAATTTGTATTTTGATGTTTTACTTGCCTTTTTTGCAAATTCTAGGGTTCGCTGACAACAAAAGCATCATATCTTCTATCGGCGACTTTTGGAACTTTTTTTTCCAGAAACTCTTTCCCATGTCGTCCTTAATCCCTCTATCAAATTTAGTGTTATTCAGGCTGCTATATCGCGCTACAGATGACTCTGAGTAGTGTCAGTTTTTAAAAATTTAACCTTATATATATATATATATATATATATATATATATATATTTAGCGAGGGCACTTGTCGTGTAGACATTCGCCTATAATTCCCCACACTTTGCTGGCCATTTTATTCTGAGGGCTCCATATCGACGGACCAGTATTCCCCCCATGAGGGGACAACACAAACCGAGGTATTTTAGTGTCGCGACATCGGGATTCGATCCGAACACCCTTAACACCGAAAGCCAGCGTGCTGTACAACATGGCAGCCACAGGCTCTAGGCGATGAATATATCTAAAGCACAAAACCTTAACTTCTAATGACATCTTGGGAGGATTAGGAATCGATCCTGCTTATCTTAACCTCGAGACCACTATTTTCCGTCAACTTCATTGTCTCATTGTGAGGAAAAACATCTCATTTCATTAATTACGTCGCCCCCCCCCATTTTTAAACCAATGGCACAGAATGCTGACTTATGTATTTTATCCATTTATTCATTCATTTTTCAAGAATGCTGATATGTTTTGCTTGTGCTTTTCCATACCAATACAGTAGATATATTACTCTCTGTAACAATTACGTCCTTTCAAAATGTAGGCCATATTTTAAACGACCTCTTAACTAGCACCAATTAGTCTTCCGTTATGATGAGAGGGAACTCTCATTTCTTTAATAATATTCACTCGGCACTTCAGAAGGATGAGGATTCAACGGGAGGAAACCAGGACTTATAGAAATTGCAGAAACTGCCCCAACTCCGAACTGGAACCTGATTATGTTTTCTCTTGCTCTGCAATAATGGCTACAATGGAGCCGATTAGTGATTGTCCCCAAGAGGACCTTTATGCGGACAATTGCTTCCAGATAGCTGAGGCTGTGTGAACCGCCCACGGTGTCATCTACCTTGACTGTCTATACACATATATATATATATATATATATAACCAATGGCACAGAATGCTGTCTTATATATTTTATTCATTTATTCAATCATTTTTCAAGAACGCTGATATGAGGAACGTTGGTATGCAGTATTTAGATCACAGAAAAATTACTAAAATTTACAAAATTCAGTTTTAATAATTTTAGACTAACAGGCGGTTGTAAAAAAAAAATCTTCAGTAATAACGATAAACTATCCACCAACCAAATATATAAAACGTAAAACCATGAATATACAAGTACTACTGAATTTCTTTAATATAACTTCTATATTTCCACAAAACTAGTGTATGTGTCTAAGCTATATCTATGTAAATCAATTTATGTAGACTCATACATCAATTGGTTTCAACGAAAATGAAGGAAATTTTTATAAAAATCTATTTTTATCTATTTAACATCTGCTTTTATAAAAGCAGATTTAAGTTTGGAATATTATTTTGTAGATGAGGGCTAAAAATATAGCCAAAAGCTTTTTTGCCGTTGGCCATATTTTTAGCAGACATAATTTATTCAAATAAAAATGCAAGGTTTTGAGAAATGCCATACATAGAACCAAATGTACATTTTAGTGGTAACAAAATTGGAGAATTTCCTTTTTGCGAATTTTCTTCGTGCCCTTCTTGTATAGGCACAGGGGAAAATCATTTCTTAGGAAAAGAAAAAAGTTATAAACATCTTTTGTGGATATATCAAATTTATAATACTTTATTGTAAATATAATGTGACATGGAACTCGACTTTTGTAATTATTTTGATTATTATACTGTTTTAACTCTGAAAAATATGCTATTTTCTTATTTCACAATTTCGAAACAACATTAATTCGGTTCCATGCCCATTCATAAGTGTATTTATTTGATTTTGTAAATCTTAAATTGTCTATGTGCTGAAAATCATTCATGTGGTTTTTCGTACCAGTTTTCCTGGAAGAAGGGAATGTGCTTCCCGTATGCAATTAAGTGTGACCTGTAACGGTACGGATAGTACACAAGATCATTTGCACCAGAAGGGAGAATTACTTGCCACCCTCTCGATCATATGGGGGACATTATTCCTCCATAGTAACGTCCCAGCAACCATCTGTTAACCAATCATATGTCTGAAAAGTAAATTGCTCTAGAACATTTTCTGACCTCTACGATTTTCGGTGCTGGGAAGTTTTAACGGTTTTTTGAGCCAGTTGAAAAAAAAAAGGTGCGACTGTGCTATAGCTCGAGGTTGTCCTCTCTTCAGCCCCAGTCTCCAGTTTTGTATGCTGAGATATCTCGAGATTTCTGGTCTGCTTTTGGACCAATTTTAGTAATACAATGAGAGATAATCATCAGTCTCCAATGAGGGTGATGGTAAGTAAAAATAATTTCTAATATATTTTATCAGGCGAGAGCACAGAATAATTAATATATGTAACTATGTTTTATTATGTGTTCGAATACTTTCCTAATGTATGTAGATAATTATTATGTTGTTTCTGTGCAAATTGTAACTAACGATAAAAATAATTTTAAATAAGAAGAGAAATTAAATGCTAATATAATTTATTAAAATTGAGTTTGTTTTTTAATTATCTCAGACATGTGTTAGAATGTGTTTTATCCAATTAACAATTTTAAAAGTGCCACTATACGATCATCTATTTTATTACCTGTTGAATTCCACATAATATATAATTATCACATTATTTATCTAGAATGAGGAACCTTTAAATTAGGTTCAATTGAAGAACTGATCCGAAAACGAGAATTGAGGAATTTAACCTTTAACTGAGGAATTAACCAACTGAGGAATAAACTTTTAAATCCCTCCCATTTCAGTACTGACAGCGAAGATTTTTTTAATCGTGCTAACATTTATCACTCTGTATTTCTGGAAATGTACCAGTGAGCCTTATTGCTTGGCACAGGAAAAAAAAGTGATTTTTTTTCTCTGTAGTTTTCGAATATAAACTATTGGAAAATTAGAAAATGATAACAATTTTTGTTATCATTTTCAGATGAACAGATTTTTTAGCAAATTGTTGCCTATCAAATGATACAAACTAGGTTAATAAAAACTTTGATTAGTCATTTGACATTCTATTTGTAGAGTATGGTTCTTGGAATCTTCCAAAGTGAAATCTTAAAATCTCCTTTTTAACAAGATAATGAGATTGTCAATACTGGTTAAAAATAGAGCAACTGAAATTAAATCTTTCTGATATATTTTCCGTCAGTTTCCTAACTATTATTTCACATTTAACGGGATCGCAATAAATAATTACTACCCATAGTAAAAACTATTAAAAGCAGGTTTATAAAAAGATATATATCTATTCCACTTCAGATTTCATCAAATAGAGAAATTTCTGAACAATTTACTTCAGAGCTACTTTAATTTTAGTTAAAATATAACGCGACATAAAAAATTTTTAAAAAAACATAAAGTAAATCAGAATATCAAAAGAAAATAATTATTGTGTTCATATAAAGAAATCTATCTAGAAAATATGCACTGAAACTTGCACATTTATGCGCGAACATGTTTAACAGCGCTCGCTATGGGTGCAAAATTCACATGTGATGTTTTCTATTAGAAGCAGATATTAAATCGCCGCAACGCGAGGAAAGCAACATTTCCCTAATTATGTAGATGTTTGTATTGAAAAATTTTCCACTCTATTTGAGTTACTTATCTACTTGAATTTCATCGGGTTTTAGCAATTGAATAAAACCATTTTTTCCTTTTAAACTTGTTTTTATATGAGTAAAGCTTAAACTTTAGAAAGCATAGATTGACTACAAATGATAAAAACTACTGCCAACCGAGATGTGGGAACAATTTTTTTCCCCTGAGAATAAATTTTAATATAAATTTCTAATGATAAATTGTATTATAAAAATATTTCTTGAAAAGAAAATCCTCTAGACTATCTCTCCAGTTCTTTTACAGTCAGCATTCTCTTCGCTTTCTTGAAAAATCTCCCCGTTTAACCCACGGATTGTCAGCCATATTTCACTGACTCGAGTACAAAGAATTTCGTTGGAACAGCGGCCCATTCTATTTATCTGTGACATGTAACTGTCTCGAATCAGTTTGAAGGATAATAAGGTCGCGTTTTCGGTGTTTTACTTCGGAAGTCATCCGACTGCTTTCGTTTTAATCTATTCATGTAATGATATGGATTGCAAGGGAGGATACAAATGTCGCTGAGTAGCTTTTCGTGTAGTTCTTCCTGGGTAGTAATCTATCAAGCCTTGCTTCTCGCATCACTGAGTTATAACAGATTAACAAATGACAGAACTAAATTGAATTTTAGACTAAAGCCAACTCTAGTAGACTGATGTTACAAAATTTACAAACTCATGTCAGAATGAATAAAGCAAACAAATAAATATTTATGAATAAATAAATCGTTTTATCCCGACTAATGTTTCTGTTTAATTTTGAAAAAGTAGATCAAATTTAAATGAATTTTTCGGATTTTCAAAAAGTGGTAATGAAATTTGTAGTAATAAAACAAGGAATAATTAATAAAATAAAGTAAATAAAAATTCTGTCAGTTTAAATATAAATATAAAAAATACACATAAAAGGAATTACCAAAAATACCCAAGCTACAATTAATTAATGTATTTAAATATAACGCATGCACGCAATATATAATGGGGTTTAAATCATATAGAATGGACAATAGAAAAGAAACCTAATTACTAGTCATTCAGATAATAAAAAATCTTGACTAAGTTTAAAATAAATATTAACCTAAAATATTCTGCTGACTTGTATATTATAATGTAGAGAAAATGATTAAGGATTTTTCCATTTCTGTGTGTTATTATCACTCACGTTTCTATTCGGAGGCACTTCTTTCATCTTTAAGTATTTTTGGCACGTAACTTAACAAGCATAGACTTCAACATGAAAATGTTCTTCTGCAGTTCAGATTTCTTCACTTCGTTGATTCGGCATGAAGATCTAAGATAACTTGTGTCATTTTCGTACAGTTATAGTTATACTTAATGAAGCATGACAAAAAACTTAATTCATCTCTCTGATTTCCATGTTTCTCATATTCTCGAAGGGAGACCTAGTAACTTTTAATCTTTCTGAATTTTATTTCTTCATGAGTTTTGATAATTGTACTAACTAACTCGCAAAAATTGTCGAAGGGATGCTAAAATAGCTCAAAGTTTTTTAAAAAGTACCCATTTATTTGCAATCCATTCTTAATTGGCATTTCTTATGAATGATTTCAGTTTTGAATCGTACAGAGGGGCGTTAGGTGTGATTGTCTTTGTGAACAGCTCACAAATGCGACGATCACGAAACTCACAGATTAAAAGAAGGGGGAATCGATAGCCCTTTTCAGGTGATCTACGTCTGTGTCAAACAGATGCGAGAGCATTAAAGGGGTAGGGATCGAAGAAAAAAAATGTGTGCTCTCAAGCCTTCACAAGGGTACACACCTGAAAACAAAGCAAACAAATAAAGCAAGATTGAGAGAAAATAGAATCTAATTCTCACTTCTCTGGATCTTTCTTAGCTTCTTTGGTTAGCTTCTTTGGTTAGCTTCTTTGGCGTTAGGTGTGATTGTCTTTGTGAACAGCTCACAAATGCGACGATCACGAAACTCACAGATTAAAAGAAGGGGGAATCGATAGCCCTTTTCAGGTGATCTACGTCTGTGTCAAACAGATGCGAGAGCATTAAAGGGGTAGGGATCGAAGAAAAAAAATTTGTGCTCTCAAGCCTTCACAAGGGTACACACCTGAAAACAAAGCAAACAAATAAAGCAAGATTGAGAGAAAATAGAATCTAATTCTCACTTCTCTGGATCTTTCTTAGCTTCTTTGGTTAGCTTCTTTGGTTAGCTTCTTTGGCGTTAGGTGTGATTGTCTTTGTGAACAGCTCACAAATGCGACGATCACGAAACTCACAGATTAAAAAAAGGGGGAATCGATAGCCCTTTTCAGGTGATCTACGTCTGTGTCAAACAGATGCGAGAGCATTAAAGGGGTAGGGATCGAAGAAAAAAAATTTGTGCTCTCAAGCCTTCACAAGGGTACACACCTGAAAACAAAGCAAACAAATAAAGCAAGATTGAGAGAAAATAGAATCTAATTCTCACTTCTCTGGATCTTTCTTAGCTTCTTTGGTTAGCTTCTTTAGTTAGCTTCTTTGGCGTTAGGTGTGATTGTCTTTGTGAACAGCTCACAAATGCGACGATCACGAAACTCACAGATTAAAAGAAGGGGGAATCGATAGCCCTTTTCAGGTGATCTACGTCTGTGTCAAACAGATGCGAGAGCATTAAAGGGGTAGGGATCGAAGAAAAAAAATTTATGCTCTCAAGCCTTCACAAGGGTACACACCTGAAAACAAAGCAAACAAATAAAGCAAGATTGAGAGAAAATAGAATCTAATTCTCACTTCTCTGGATCTTTCTTAGCTTCTTTGGTTAGCTTCTTTGGTTAGCTTCTTTGGCGTTAGGTGTGATTGTCTTTGTGAACAGCTCACAAATGCGACGATCACGAAACTCACAGATTAAAAGAAGGGGGAATCGATAGCCCTTTTCAGGTGATCTACGTCTGTGTCAAACAGATGCGAGAGCATTAAAGGGGTAGGGATCGAAGAAAAAAAATTTGTGCTCTCAAGCCTTCACAAGGGTACACACCTGAAAACAAAGCAAACAAATAAAGCAAGATTGAGAGAAATAGAATCTAATTCTCACTTCTCTGGATCTTTCTTAGCTTCTTTGGTTAGCTTCTTTGGTTAGCTTCTTTGGCGTTAGGTGTGATTGTCTTTGTGAACAGCTCACAAATGCGACGATCACGAAACTCACAGATTAAAAGAAGGGGGAATCGATAGCCCTTTTCAGGTGATCTACGTCTGTGTCAAACAGATGCGAGAGCATTAAAGGGGTAGGGATCGAAGAAAAAAAATTTATGCTCTCAAGCCTTCACAAGGGTACACACCTGAAAACAAAGCAAACAAATAAAGCAAGATTGAGAGAAAATAGAATCTAATTCTCACTTCTCTGGATCTTTCTTAGCTTCTTTGTTTTCAGTGGTTACTTTGCAGAAAGCGTAACATCGCAAACCTTCGATTCAATGTTAAGCTATGGAGATTTTTTCTTCTCAGTATTTGTCTAATATCACATTAGAAAATGCATATTTCTTAATTCTGTTTTCAGCATTTGACTACAAATCTTCCAACGCAGGTGTATTTCAAAAATATTTATAATATTTAAAATAGAATTAATATTGTAAACCGAAAACTGCAATATCTATAAAAAATTTACTATTGTAGCGATAGACGTTCATAATTTTATGCCACACAAAAACGTATGTCATTTGAATTTTTTTCTTTTGATTTAGATTTTCTATAACACGGCTACGTATGCTGAATCTTCTATTTTAGAATAAAATTTCATGTGTATCTTTTATTTCTATCAGCTGAAAAGATACATATTTGTTCGTAGAGGTGTCCCCTAAAATTCCACTTTCCTTCTTTCTCTTCTAATTGTGTAATCAATTTTCTTTTATCTCTAAATTTCATATTATCTATAGTCTTGATTCTATTTACCTGCCTCCTTTTTAAAATAGAATTAATATTGTAAACCGAAAACTGCAATATCTATAAAAAATTTACTATTGTAGCGATAGACGTTCATAATTTTATGCCACACAGAAACGTATGTCATCTGAATTTTTTTTCTTTTGATTTAGATTTTCTACAACACGGCTACGTATGCTGAATCTTCGATTTTAGAATAAAATTTCATGTGTATCTTTTATTTTTATCAGCTGCAAAGATACATATTTGTTCGTAGAGGTGTCCCCTAAAATTCCACTTTCCTTCTTTGTCCTCTAATTGTGTAATCAATTTTCTTTTATCTCTAAATTTCATATTATCTATAGTCTTGATTCTATTTTCCTGCCTCCTTTTTCATACCATCTTGCTTTATCTCACTGTTATAAAATAAGGACAAGTCATTTATTAAAACCAAGGAATTAGTATGAATTTCAAAGATTTCTAGAAAATTTAACTCTAATGCTAAAATAATGCACCATACAAACTCCTGGAATATATTTTCTCAAAATATGCTTTATTTGTTTCTTTCGTTTTACGAGAGTTCCTTTACGCCGGCTTGAGAACGTAAAATTTTACGTATCCATCCTTCTAAAAAAGGAGAGAAACCCCTTTCAAGTCCCCACCTCCATCCGATACACAAAAAAAGTTCGCCTGAGAAAAATTCTGTATATTTTTCTATATATATCAAAGGGTTTAGTAACCTTCTCGTTTGAGAATTGTCCATAGGGGCAATCACACCGACCTGGTGAAGAATTATAATTATTGCTTTAAAACTAGATTTCAGCTTCAATTTAAGGTACCCGTACACCTTTAAAACGGCATTTTCGGTCAAAATATCGTTTTTTGTTTTTTGCAATAACATTAAAGCCCAATCTTTTATCTTTCAAATTCCGTTTGAATTATGTTTCTATCTTAATTAGAAGCCGAATTACAGCAATTTAAATATTACATGTCGCAGAATTTTACAACCGGAAGTGTCATTCTGCAAACCGGAAGTAAGCCAAAATGTTTGTTTACATCGTTCTTTTTTTAGATTTAACGCTGAAATTGGGTTATACGTCAAAGGAAATACTTAAAAATAAAAATCAAGGGATTTATAAATATTTGGAAACATATCTGGCAACATAATTTTCACTCTTGTATTCCTAAACTTGGCAACAAACTTATATTTCAAAAGCGATTGTTTACATATCTGCAGATTTGCCGCGTTGTTTTTATTGGCTTTTTAAAGTTTTTAAATCTATTTAGTTTTTACTTTTCTCTGGTAAAAATGGGTAAAAGTATTGGAAGAAGTCGAAAACGCAAGTTTTACGGAAATCGTTTTACAAAAAATGTCAAAAACGATGACGTAGATGAGTGTGTACAAAGCACTGCGAGTTGTATAAAGTCTAAAGTTGATACTGTTTTAGACTCGGATAAAACTAATGGAGCGATGTCTGGAAATAGAATTTTTGATTTAGATATTCTTTCCAGTGTTTTTTCTGAACTCTGCTGCCCAATGTGCTATTCTGAGAAGCTAGTATTTAAAGAAGAAACTAGATATGGATTATGTTCTCATTTCCTTTTGAGTTGTGAAGGGTGTGAGTTTCAGAAGGGTTTTGCCTCTTCTAAAAAACATGTAAATTTCCCTGAAGTAAATACGAGACTAGTATATGGTATGCGCCAAATAGGTAAAGGATTTTCAGCTGCTTATAAATTATGTGCAACTCTGAATTTACCTAGATTGACCAAAACTGCATATACTTCTCATGAACAAAAACTGTTGAAAGTTGTTTCTGAAGTAGCAGAGGACTCTATGAAAAAGGCTGCAACTGACATAGTGAAGAAGCAGGAAAATCTTGGCAAAGAAATTGTGAAATGTGGAGTTTCAGTGGACGGAACATGGCAGCGGAGAGGCTATACTTCTTTAAACGGATGTGTTGCAGCAATTTCCATCGACAGTGGAAAAGTATTGGATCTGGAGGTCATGTCATCATACTGTCCAACATGTAAAAAGCTAGAAAAGATGGCTAAAAACCTGGAATACGAGTCATTGAAAGCTGATCATGTATGCCAGTGTAACTTTCAAGGCTCAGCGTCAAAAATGGAAATCGTTGGTGCGTCACGTATATTCTCAAGGTCTGAAAACAGACGCCAGCTTCAGTATACTGAATATTATGGTGATGGCGATTCCAAAGGATTCATAAGCGTAAAAGACACATACGGTGAAAACAGTGTCACAAAATTTGAATGTATAGGCCATATTCAAAAGCGTGTTGGGTCCCGCCTGCGAAAATTAAAATCAAAAACCAAGGGTCTGTCTGGAAAAGGGAAACTGACCGATACATTTATAGACAGACTTCAGAACTACTATGGAATTGCTATACGTAACAATACTGGTAACCTAAACGCAATGCAGCAAAATGTTATTGCTGCATTATTCCACTGTGCATCCAGTTCACGAAAACATATGCATGGGCAGTGTCCTCTGGGCAAAGACAGCCGGTGCTTCTTTCAGCGAGCACTGGCATGCGGAACATCTGTTAAAGATAAGTATGCTGGTCTACCAAAAGAGGTATTGAATGCTGTAAAGCCAGTATACTTAGATTTGTGCTCAAGAGAACTCTTGAGTAAATGTCTCCACGGTAAAACTCAAAATGCAAATGAATGCCTGAATGGCATAATATGGCAACGATTACCAAAAGAGGTATTTGTTTGTCTGAAAACAATGAAACTTGGAGCATATGATGCAGTACTGCAATTTAATGATGGATACAAAGGTTGCCTGAATGTTTTAAATAAGTTGGATATTAGTTATCCAGGATTTTTTACATTGCAAGCCTACAACCATTTAGACAACATTAGAAAAAATGATTCCATACGTCATTCTGTTCCTGCGTCAAAGAGACGCAGGAAAATTCTCAGAGCCCTTAGGAAAAAAAAAATAAGTGTTGTAGAAAGCCAAGAGGGAGAAGTTTATAAATCTGGTGGATTTTAATATGAAAATAATTATTTTTAAAGTAAGAAATGTGTTATAAAGTTATTTTTAGTGTTTTCTCAAAATGAATTTTTTCATCGTTTCTCTTAACGCAATACATCCTATTATAAAAAGTTACACATAAAATGCCTTAAAATTTTGCATACTTTATTTATATATATTTATAAAGGGAATAGTGTATGCTCATGATTGCAGATTGATTAGTTTTTTTGTTTACATTGGTATAAATTGCAAGTGACAATGAATTTTAAGTGATTTTTATGAACATCAGTACTTTAAGTGCTACAAACTTTGAGGTACACATAGTTCAATCTTGAGAGTAGACTATTCCCCACAGACAGTTATTATCTTCATTTGGTTATTTATAAAATGGTAATATATTTGTTTGTTTTTGAGTTACCATGCAATGCGGAATAAGTTACCATGCAATGCGGAATGTCAAATTTTGACCAATTTTTTCCAGTTTTTCCTCCTAAAAAAATTATTTTAAAGAAAAGTATGCTGGTCTACCAAAAAAGGTATTGAATGCTATAAAACCAGTATACTTAGATTTGTGCTCAAGAGAACTCTTTAGCAAGTGTCTCCACGGTAAAACTCAAAATGCAAACGAATGCCTGAATGGCATAATATGACAACAATTACCAAAAGAGATATTTGTTTGTTTGAAAACAATGAAACTTGGTGCGTATGATGCAGTATTGCAATTTAATGATGGATATAAAGGTTGTCTGAATGTTTTTAACAAGTTGGATATTAGTTATCCAGGATTTTTTACATTGCAAGCCTATAACCATTTAGACAACGTTAGAAAGAATGATTCAATACGTCATTCTGTTCCTGCTTCAAAGAGACGCAGGAAAATTTTCAGAGCACTTAGGTAAAAAAAAATAAGTGTTGCAGAAAGCCAAGAGGTTGAAGTTTATAAATATGGTGGATTTTAATACGAAAATAATTATTTTTAAAGTAAGAAATGTGTTATAAAGTTATTTTTAGCGTTTTCTCAAAATGAATTTTTTCATCGTTTCTCTTAACGCAATTCATCCTATTATAAAAAGTTACGCTTAAAATGCCTTAAAATTTTGCATACTTTATCTATATATATTTATAAAGGGAATAGAGTATGCTCATGATTGCAGATTGATTAGTTTTTTGTTTACATTGGTATAAATTGCAAGTGACAATGAATTTTAAGTGATTTTTATGAACATCAGTACTTTAAGTGCTATAAACTTTGAGGTATACATAGTTCAATCTTGTGAATAGACTATTCCCCACAGACAGTTATTATCTTCATTTTGCAATTTACAAAATTGTAATATATTTGTTTGTTTTTGAGTTACCATGCAATGCGGATTGTCAAATTTTAACCAATTTTTTCCAGTTTCTCCCCCTAAAAAAATTATTTTAATGTAACAGCTAAATTTTATATATATTTTTTCAAGTTTTAACTTAAATGTCATCATAAAAAATAGATAAAAAGACAAAATTCAAAAAATTTCAAAAAATCACCCCCGAAGGTGTACGGATACCTTAATTGTGAATTTAAGAAGCTGTGTGTTTCAGTTAAGCTTTCTCTAGAAGTTTCGCGTAGTTACTGAATATCATAATTAGGCCATTTTTCCATAACGTAGAGGATGTATAAATCTGATATAAAATATAAATATATATTTTATAGTACAGGAATGTAGTTTTCCTAACCATTCAGTTTTTCTAACCTTTATACTTTGAACACGAAAATTTAACATATTTCCAAAATTCATATTACCGTATATTCATATAAAACATCTATGTGGCGTTTGGTTCTTTTGTATTAAAGACTTCGAGGTGTTGAACAACACGAACATTTATTGAGAATTAGAAAGACAAAATATATCACAACGGGCTGAGATGCCCTACTCGGTGATCCCAGCGAAGTTCCTGGTACATAACTTGTTCCTCGTCCTAAATACAACTTAAAAACGTATTCCATCATATTGACTGAAGTTTCTACAGAAGTTGCCATCTTCAGTTATTGTAAAGTATCAATAACACAAAATATAGTATCAAGCACGCAAACAATCGCCGGTGCAGGAACCAAGCAAATATAATATTACGTCACACTGGTAAAAATGGGTATAAAAGTCATACTGGTACGCTGAATTTCAAATATCACAATCTGATAACTGGTAAACTTTTTTTTCTTGACTTATTTAAACATAACTTTTCCAGAATGCTTTTGAGCGCATATCATTCTAAATACATTACCTAAATAAAATCTGTTTTTTTTTTTCAGTTCTTACGTTCCTCCCGGAGATAACTCCTGTTGATCGGCAACTTTGTCATGTAACAGTCCGATAAACACACGTTGATTATCTTAACAAACAGTTAAAGGAGAGGAAAAACACGCTATCAGTTTTTCATATCTTATCATGGACTCCTCAAACGAAGACACGAAGGAAATAATCTATAAAACTTAATTAAATTTCCCCAAAGAAATGTTCATCCCCGAAGCCTTCATAATACATTATTTTCCTTGGCTGGCTCGGAAACTGCAGTCTCGCATAAAAATATTGATTTGGTTAATTTTCATCGGAACTCTGTATCTAGTTGTAACTTTAAATTTTTACAGCTGTTAAACTGGGGCTAAATTACATTTGTCTGAAAAATAAATGTTATTGCTCGAGTCGATATTCAGATGTTCCTGCAGAAATAACAAATATTTGGGATTTTGCCAAAAGCATTTTCTACTTCTTTGTGCAAATCGAAAGTCAAAATAAAAGTGCTATTTAAAGCTGCTTAGAACACGCACTTTTGCTTTATTGAAGGAATTTCAAAAAAACAGAAAAAATTGAAACTAAATTTTATATTTTATTTAACTACACATTAAGACGAATAAAAATACGCTATTGTTAAATAAAGTATTGTTAAGTCAAGATTTCTTTGTTACTCAAAGAAAATGAAAGCTTTAAAAATACAAAAGTGCGATATTGATGGCGCAAATCTAAGGTCTCTGTTTGCTTTACAATCTTAGTTTTTGAAGTATAAAAATATATTTAAAATAAAACATTGCTTTTACTATAACTTTAAAGAATCGCTCTACGTTGTTAATGCATCAAGTTTACTTTGTTGATTCATTTAAAGTTTCTTTTTAATTAAAAAAAAGTTTCATAGATAAAAGGGTCTAATTATTTTCTCTTATAAACCCTTCATTACATTTAGGGTATAATCTACGGGCTATCAAAATTGGTAACAGATATCATATGCCAGGTGGTTCAAATTAAAGAATCCCTGTTTGGGACGCCCTGGCGAGAAAAGTAGAAAAAACAGTTAGTTCCAACAAAGACCGCTAGGTGTAAATAAGGCGCTGCGATCGGTTGAAGGTAAGGAAAATTAAACATGACTTTTCCCACCAAACAATTCCCCATGGCCTGATATGTATACCAAATATGGCGACGTTACGTCCACTGATTTTCTAGCCAGGGCATCCCAAACAGGGATACTTTAATTTGAACCACCCGATACATAGGTACATCTAATACTACCCGGTATTAGAAATATAAATGTTTTTAATTATATTTACAAGAACTCTGCAACACACCAACTTGAAAATTTGCAGGACATGCGTAAAATTTCCAAAACATAGGAAAAATTTAATGAAAGATATCCTTTCTTAGCCAAAATATCGAAATCAGACGGATTTTTGACCAAAATAAAAAAAGTAAGTAACTGAGATCAGTAAATATCACGTAATTTTAGATCTTGCAAAAAGATAAGTGATATTTTAAATCCTTACATCAGCTATTTACATTACGAGATTATATCGCAATTATTTTCTTAACTTTACGAAAATATTAAACTGAAAGATTCTGTTAAAAACCCATGCCTAATAAAAGAAAAAAAATAAATCCTCACATAACGCTCCTTTCAGTTTTATTACTTTTTATTTATTTTTTTGGTTTCTTTTGTTTTAAGAAAACTTTTAAATTCACTCACACAAAAAAAAAACTATTTTAGCACGAACATCAGCCGAAATTTTTTGTTTAGAGATTTAAAGGGACTGTCATGCATTATTCAGAGCTTATTTACTACGGGAGTAAATAAAATTTCAGATCCTCTAAACTGTTATCTGTTTTTTCCGAAAATTTTTGAAATTCCTTAAAAAAAATTCACGCAAATTCTATTTCAATTTCAAATGAAGTATTGTACTTTTTTCATAGTATCTTACAACAAAGTAAATGATAAAAGAAAAGAAAAAAATTCAAGATATAAAATGACGATACAATTAAGTTATAAACTTTACTAGTTTGTAGCCGTCAAAACATGACGGCTTGATAGTAAATAAATGCACTAATACACAAATTAAACTCAGCACATCATTGCCAAATGTTGAAATTCATAATAATGCGCAGAAACAAATTAATGTGTTTAAGCGACCCCGTGCTTAGTGAGTATCTAAAGCCAGATTTAAAAATGTCACTGAGCATGCGCAGAAAGCAATTTTTTTTTTAATTGTAAGTTATCGCTAATTAAACAGCGCGAAATAAACAATTTCCATCATGTTTAATCTGATATTTCACAAACATAATTATCATAAAAACAAAAATGGCAGAGAGAGATCTAGAGAGACTCCTCGGAATAAACGTGTTTATTATTAAAACATGTCACTGAGCATGCGCAGAAACAGTGATTTTCTAAAGCCAGATTTAAACATGCCACTGAGCATGCGCAGAAATCAATTTTCAACTGTAAATTATCACTAATTAATAGAAATTTCGGTTACAAAAACCAAATTTGACAAATCTACTGATTACAATCTTTCGTTTAAGACCAAAATTAAGTAAATTCATGCAGTAGTTTTCTCTCACGGACTGCCCAAAAAGTCGGCTTAGCAACTTAAATATGTGGATATCATAATTTTACTGTCGTACTACAAAGTAATAAAAAAATTACTCTCGTGAAATATGTCAGACAGGACCTTATATTTTTAATCCTGTCATATTCTTAGTTTGGCTTGGTTCGGATAGCCACGGTCAACTTTTTGTTACACGAGGGGTAATTAAACCAGGACCTACGATTTAAAGCCGATTCTGAACGGCTACAAACATCCATGCCAGCAGTGTGACTCGAACCCACAGGATCTGAACCGAATGCCAGCGTCCCTAGCCATTCGGCCATCGACTGGAAATGTTGAGGAAAGATGAGCGAAAGAATGTGTGGTAGAGTGTACATCGTAATAAAGGCTCCTGAGTTTTCCCGTAAGCATACGAAAAGCATACGCCAAGCATACGGCTCTTATAAGTTTACATGTGGGTTTTGTGGCAATATTAAGATCCAACATGAACAACGGTTTTTTCCCGTTATGATACAGTTGCAAAATTTATCCTTTCAAATGACGTGTTTCTTCGATCAACTCCAACTAAATCGTTTTCTCGTGACAAAATACCATTATTTGTTTAAATTTTTAGCTTTAGCGTTACATATGGTTACACGGGGACAATCTGGATTGCTAGCATCCCCCAAAATATCATATGAAACACAAGAGGATTGTGCATACATCTATACCTTTTAGATTTAAAATGGACAAAAAGACGGAATGAGATTAATCTATTTTTTACATGGCCTAAAGCTTTAGTAATTCTTTCATCAAAATCGGTCGTGATTGCATTATGTAATTATCTTCCTCTCCACCCAAGAATTCCTTGTAAACTACCATAATCATGATATAGGGTGTGCCTGTATTGTGAGAATTATAAAGCTGTACTAACTTCTATTAACCTTTTCCTTATGGGGTGGGATAGCATGTATCCCAAGAATATGGGCCCAAGAATAAATATATATATACAGAGGGTGATTCGCACTTTATGGAAACGATTTTTTAATTTCTTTTTGTCCTTTGCATTTTGAGATAAAAATTTGGCAACTTCAGAATAATCGTCTGCTACTGCTTTGTTTTGATTAGAATGTAAAATAAATGATTTCTTTTGATAAATGACTCCTAAAATTGATAGATGGCTCGAAGGTTACGTAACTGCGCTTTCCGAGGAGAAATATTCGCATCAACAAATAATAAAGCGGTGTAAAAATCGCGGTTATGGCATTTCAAAAAAAGGTATTTATAATATATTAAATTTGAAAGGACAAAAACGCCTAACTGAATGTAAAAATGAAAACATGACCGCAAAACCTCATCCTAAAACTGTTTGAAAGCAGGAAAATATGAACAATGTGAAGTCCCTGATCCTAAAAGAAAATACGCCGACTCAAAGATCCATTGCATCAAAACTAGGAATGTCTTCTGGCACTGTAAGTAAAATCATTCCTAAAGATTTGAAGTTAAAAAAGATGTTTAAACCTAAAGTTCATCTGCTTTTGCCAAAGAAATTGCTGAAAGAAAAAAAATTGTAGAAAATTATATGAAAAACACCTAGCAGCCGAAAAATGGAAATTTGTGGTAACACTCGATGAGGCATGGGAGTATTTAAGTGATTGTAAAAAAAAAGATCAATTTTCTATTGTTCAACTGACTGGAATGACCGTACGAAATGGCTTCGTCAGTGTCGAGAAAAGTTCCCAAATGGATTCATGATAGTTGCAGGATTTTGTTACAACGGTAAATTAAAAATAAAAAAAGGCTGAAGTAAAGCCAAAATAATACACATTCCTATCAGCAGAATATTTAAGAAAAAATTGTTGAAGGAGAAATTCCAGCCTTATACGGAAAGAAAATTGATAAAATTGAGCTTCAAATGTACAAAACCTCTAGTCACACGTCTAAATTAACTCTCGCTTATTTAGCAAAGAATGAATCAGAAATACACTGCTGGCCACTGTAAATGCAACACCCTGAAGGAAACATGCAAATAACATGAAATTTACAACATGCATTAGCGGAGGTCAGATATGCAAATGATTAGAATTTCAGCGCAGACGCACATCACGCGCCTGTGGCGCCACTTCAAAGCGCTTTTTAAGGCTTGGGGATTTCGACGATTTCAAGTTCGGCAATTGTGTTTTTCTTGTGGTTTTTTCAAAAAAAACGATCAATTATGCCTCGACGAAAACAGCGATCATCTTTTGATCAAGTTCGACAGAGGAAGGATAGTGGCCTACCGAGATTGTAGATTATCTTCCACGGAAATCGGTAGTCGTGTTGGACGAAACCAAACAACTGTAATGCGGATATGTGATCGTTGGATGCAGGAGGGTACGACGGACCGGCGTGTTCGATCGCATCCACCTCAGCGCACCACTTCACGTGATGACAGGCAAATTGTGCTCATGGCAGTGACGGATCGCTCAGTCACATCACCAACCAACCATAGCACAGCACATGCAGTCTGTAACGCATCATCCAGTGTCTGCGCGTACCATTCGACGCCGTTTACAGCAGAGTGGTCTGTCCGCAAGACGTCCATTGCTTTGTCTACCCTTGACGCAGAACCACAGACGTCTCCGCCGCCAATGGTGCGATGACAGAAGGATGTGGACTGCAGAATGGAATGAAATTGTCTTTACTGACGAGTCACGCTTCTGTCTGCAACACCACGATGGTAGCATTCGAGTCTGGAGACACCGTGAAGAGAGGATGCTGAACAGCTGCGTTATGCACCGCCACACTGGTCCTGCACCCGGTATTATGGTATGGAGCGGTATTGGATATCACTCTCGCACACCTCTTGTACGCATTGCCGGTACTTTAAACAGCCAGCGCTACATCTCCGAGGTGTTGGAGCCAGTTGTCCTTCCTTACCTTCAGGGCTTGCCCACAGCCATATTTCAACAGGATAATGCGCGACCACACGTGGCACGCATTGTCCAACGGTTCTTCGTCAATCGCCAGATTGAATAGCTTCCCTGGCCGCCTCGCTCTCTGGATCTTTCGCCGATAGAAAACATGTGGTCCATGGTTGCTCTACGATTGACCCAGATTCCATCCCCAGCTGCCACAGCAGATCAACTTTGGCAACGTGTGGAAGCTGCTTGGTCTGCTGTACCCCAAGAACTCATCCAAAGTCTCTTTGAATCAATGCCGAGGCGTGTGGCAGCGGTGATCTCCCACAATGGCGGCTACTCTGGCTACTGATTTTGGCAGGAACCACACTTCACAGAAGTCTATAAATTTAATCATTTGATACTTGGTCAACATGTTATCTACAAAATAAATTTTTTTGTGATATCTCTTGTCTTTCTTGGTGTTGCAATTTGGGTGGCCAGCAGTGTAGTATTAAAGTGTATCCCATTTAATAAAATACCTGTAAAATCACTTGGCTCTTCAACCATGGAGTTTGCACTTTCGATTTATTACACGAACCTTAGGAAAACGGCATCCAAGAACACTGAACGGACTTTGGAAAACGGTCCAAGAGGAATGGGGAAAAATTGACATGACAGTACTAAGAAAAAGTGTACTTTTATGGAAAATTCGAGCTAGAGCTATTGTCAAGAACCATGGCTATCAGATAGAAGCAAATCGGCACAAAAATACAGCATTTATACATAAAATTTAACTATGAAAATCGTTTCCATAAATTGCGAACGACCTTCTGTATATATATATATGTTGGAACCCAACTCCGAAATCGGGCAATGTCCGAAAAAAATGCTCACAATGCGAATGGATCACAGACAAATGCGCCAAGAACGAAATGTTACATTATTTCGGACTTAAGTCATTTACAAATGATCATATCGCGTATGGGCAAATCAGAAGTGCGCAGAGTACGAAACTTAATTTCATTTCGCACTTTGAGCATTCTAAGTTGCTCACTTTGTCAATGAGCAGTTAAAGAATGATCAAAGTCAGAAAACAATCATTTTTAACTCAAATTATTTGACTAAATAAAATGAATGAAATGAGTTAAAAGATCATTTTAACGATATGTATTGACAAAAACCTCACAGTTAAAAAAGTATGTTCATAGTGAAAAAAATGAAAACATAGTAAAATAATAAATGATGGAAAAAATTATGAAAACTGCGCTGTTACTTATTTTTTCACGCAGAACTGTTATGGTACTTTTAGTTACATTTGATGCCAGTTGATAGGCACTTGCATCTTTTGCTGTCACACTGCTTTCTACAATTGCACTGGACGAAACCTTGTGAGCTTCCTGATTCCAGAGTAACTGTGTTTCGAAGTGAGTGTACAAAGCTTGGAACGCCTTTTTTAGATATGAAGTTGTCTTCAGTTAGTTGGAATTCATTTCTGGAATATAACTTCTCCAATAATACGGATTTCGTACCGAGTTTGTATAGCCCATCATCGTTCACTTCCATTATCACAGCTATCACATTTCTGGGTGTAGCTCTTGCTCTGTCGAATTCTGGAATCCATAGCACAACGTTCTGACCGACGCTCATGGGAGGACATTTAACGTCACTGCTTCTCAGGCCTGGACTCCACTTCACCAGAAAACGCGACAGAAACAGAAAACAGAATCGGAAAATCTACGCACTTCCGGTTTTTTCCGTTTCTGCCCAGCAGAATGACGGCGGAAAACAGAGTTGAAAATGTTGAACTTTTCTGTTTCCGTCCTCGGATTCCGCGTGTATGACAGCCAATAGGAATGCGTCTTGATCCACGAAACACAAAACAGCAATGGCGTCTCGGTTTGACATGGAAGCGTTTATTTATGAAACCATCACCTCCATAACTGCAAGCTAAATAAGTCAAACAGTAAATTCTACTAGAATAATTTGTTGGAATAATGATTTTCTATTACCAGATAATGGATTTAGTGCAAACTGATCTGTAATCCTAAGATGTCACTTTGTAAAGGTCTGATATTTTTAACTATCCAAATGTTATAGAGATGATATACACTAAACATGACAACTAAAACCCTCAGTAATATTTTGTCGAAATTTCTATTACATACTATTTGTTATGCACTACTGTTTTTTCAACAAGACTGTTTTTTCAGAACTCCTGATCGGTAGTTCGAAGATCTCTAATTAAGGTGTTTTGAATACCATATTTTTCCCTTTCTTGGAAAATCTTTCGAACCCAGAATCGATGTTTTCTTTTTTTTGCTTCAGAGGTTCTAATTAAAGACATCAGACTTAGGAAGTGCAAACTCGCCATAGCAAAATCTGTGTCGTTTTCCATACTTTCTTGAGCATAAGTATTTTATGTCCGAATCACAGCCAATGTAAAACAATAAACAAAAAAAAACAAAAAACGACGACAGATGGCGCCAGCTGAGCGGAATCTGTCTGAGCGGAATCTGGTGAAGTGGAGTACAGAAAGAACGGAATCTCAGCAGAAACAGAAAACAGAAAAAAATTCCGTTTTCTGTTCTGTTTTCTGTTTCTGGTGAAGTGGAGTCCTGGCCTTAGCATTTCGGCCGCTTGTTTTTACATTTTTTTGGCACAATCAGCTCGTTTCTCTTCAATTAACGTCTTCCTTTTTTGTAAGATGGACACATCAGAGTTTTCAGAATCTGATAAATAAGTGTCATGTTTACTTTAAGGAATATTGGCCAAAACCTCTTCAAGTTGTTCTTCAGTCTCAAGGTCCGCTGAACAACACAATTCCTGGGGCAGTCCGTTAGTAAGTGGAACACCAAACAGAGCCTCGTATGGGATTCAAGTGATTCCACTATGGTAGGTACGATTTTTTTATCATTAGAACGATTCGCAAGCCTTCTGCCAACTGACTCTTCTGATTGTTTACCATCCACGTCACCAACATGCAACATATCACAAACATCTTGATTTTCAAGTTCGACGGAGCCTTGGCTTTGAGAGTGTCTGGGTTTTCCATGAACAATTTTTTCTTCAAACATATATGCTAGCTCTTTTATGATTTTATTCGAGAACTCACGTCCATTATCGGACTGCAAAATAGAAGGTGCTCTTATGCTACAAAAAATATCCATTAAATTATAAGAAAATTCTTGAGCTGTTTTCGTTTTCACTGGGCGTAAAAAAAGGAATTTTGTAAGATGATCTTGATAATTCAAAATGAATTTATAATAACGATCAGGGTCTGATTTTATGTCAGTGAGGTCAACCTATCCTTATTTTCTGAATGCGTTAATAAGTATTGGTTAAACAAGACTCCCTTGTTTTTACCTTTTTTTCTCAAGTGAAACTGTTCACAGAGAGAAAGGTACAGCTTTATCACTTTTTGAGGCACATTACAGTATTTCGGTTGTAGTTCCTTTTCCATACATTTTATTTTTTGTGACCCTAATCCATATGAGCTTTATGAATAACTTCAAAAATTTCGCCAGTAAGACAAAAATATTTTATGGTTTGGTCATCATCTGTCATTTTTAATTAATTTTCCTATACCACAAATAGGTACTACCTCATACCATTTTAGTCTTCTGTAGTCCTTATAGGTGAGGGGCTGCTTGTTTTTTCTTTTCTCCACACTGCTTTTCACTTCCGCAATTAACGTTTCATATTTTTCAAACGTGAAAACACAACTGTTTTAGTCCGAACTTTCTAAAAATCTACCCGAAGATTCGAGAAATTTACCTCTCATTTCATTTTCACACGTAGTCGTCGTCGATTTAACACCGCCATCAACAAAGGACATCGTGAACAGTAGCATTTACAAACGCTAGAACGAAACGAGACTGAGGAATCGGAGGAAACAGGAAAACGTGGGGGCTAGGGTTTTCATAATCGGGCTTGGCTCATTTATCGATGTAGGAGTGTCTCGCACATCCTCTAAGTGTGAAATCGGACTTGGCTCACTACTGTTTTGCCCAATCGCGAATTGATCAAATTCAAGTGCACAAACTCCGAAATAATGTCACATTTCTGACTTAGCGCATTTGTCAGTGATCCATTCGCAATGTGATCATTTTTTTCGGACATTATCCAATTTAAGAGTTTGGTTCCAACACACACACACACACACACACACACACATATATATATATATATATATATATATATATATATATATATATATATATATATATATATATATATATATATATATATATATATATATATATATATATAAATAAACCCCTTAATGGCCGTTCTCACAATGGGGGTATGGAATTTCCCGTTCTAATGAGGGAATCGGAAAAATGGACCCCGTAAGCAAAAGGTTAATCCCTACAACGAAATGTAGAACTGTAAAAATGGGATGAACTATTTCTAGACAGATAATATTTTGTTCTTCTTAGCGACTAAAGAAGATTACTAATGAAAACGTGACCATGCAAATTCTTAGGTAAAATTAAGGATTGTATTATCCGATGTCCATAAACGTTGACTGAAACAATATGCTAGATAAAAATCAAGAGTATAAATTTTACTTATACTTGACTAAAGATCTCAAGCAAGGAAACTCTTCAAGTTTTTTAGTTTATCTCATTATTAGTAAGTTAATAACAAAGAATTAAAAGGGCCTAAATTGATTTCAAAGTAATCTCTTTTTAATCTGTCTATAACTGCCAAGAATGTTTTTATTTCACAGTGATTTTGTGAACTCTAAGGGTTTAAGAATCATAAAAAAAGTTACATTTCAAGGGCACTAAGTATATTCCGATGGTTTCTATTCAAATTTTACCTGAAAATGAATCCAGCAGACTCAGATTTCAGATACATACTATTATCAAGCCCCTATCCGCCAGTGTTTTTAATTGAAAATTTTAAACAAAATATAAATGTAATTCGATCCACTTCTCTCTACACCTTAAATACAGCCCCTGGCAATAATTTCATACTGCTCATGTGAGGAAATCTTATACTAGGAATTCAATTTCTAGCATCCTACTTAAAAAGAAACATTTGATATTCGGGAGTTTAAAAGAAAGAATATGATTCTTAGACTCAAATATATAAAAGAGTTCAGTTAAAATAATTTATTTCGATACATGTTTCCCAGTCTCTACTGATAGGTACTTCAAAAACTCATTTCTTTGAAATATAGTATCTATAAAGTATTGCGTATTTTTACTGATACGTATTCTTATTCTTTAAAAAGATTATCATTCTTCTCTCTATATTTTTTTCAGTTTACGAAATTGAATGGCGCTTTTTATAACCTTTTTAAATATCTGATCTGATTTATCTCCTTCGGTTTTAATCCAAAAAATGTCATCTAGAAATCTTAAACAAACGTCTTGTACTAACCGCAGCATTGTGAGAACCAACAAAGTCATTCAAACTAGACAAGAATCCGTTATGTACCGCATTCATTGCACCAGACTTTAATGATTTACACTTTAACACAGTGGTTCCCAACCTTTTTCAGCTGGCGACCCACCTTTCCTTATCGGAATACCTCCAGGGTCCATCAGTCCATGGTGGAGTAAAAAAACCTTATTTGTGTCGTATCCCTTCCTTATGTATATATAATTTACCATCAAATATTGCAAATATATATATATATATATATATATATATATATATATATATATATATATATATATATATATACTAGCTGAAAACCCGCGCTTCGCTACGGAGTACATTCAAATTAAATACAACGGTCAGCGTATGCAATTTATGCCAAAAAATAAATATATATATATTTATAATAAATGCGATGATCAATGTATACAATTGATGTTAAATATATATCTATCTATATATATATATTTATAAAAAAATCGTAAGGGATATGCATTTTTTTTGGATAATATCCAATCGTCTGCTGCATTAGAAAGAGAAAAAAATATTTTTTTTGTCTATTTAGTTGTTACGCACGTGACGATAAATTTATTGAAAGTACCAGAAAAAGAAATCACATGATCAGCATTTTATAAATTAAATTCTAAAAATTAATCTTAAAAAATTCACCAAAACTCAGGAAATGGAGGTAAAAATTCGAAAAGAATTTCATTTTGAAGGAATTTTTATGATCTTTCTCGTGATATAAATTTTATAACCCTCAATGTATTATTTTAAATGCAAACGTAAAAAAAGTTTAAAAAACAGCTTAAAATTTAATTTTAAAAAATCTAAGAAGAATTTTTGAAAAATCTTTCTTAGTGCACCCCTACACTATTAGAAGAATCGCCATGCAAAATTTCAGCCCTTTAGGTCCAGCGGTTTGGTCTGTGCGTTGTATGTCAGTCAGTCAGTCAGTGAATGAATGAATGAATGAGTCAGTTACGGAACTGTTTTATATATATAGATTGTAGCGAATCTAGTCCGTAGCTGTCGTGGCACAGGCGTAAGGTGTTTGGCTGCGGTTCTGAAGGTGATGAGTTCGAGCCCCGCTGGATGCAAGTTGCTTTTCTTCAAATTTCCTTTGTTATCATTTCTCGTTTTATTCAGAATGTTCTAATATGCTAATTTATTGTATTCTAATTTATTATATGCTCCTGTCATCTGCACTATTCGAATCTACGCGACAATATATATGTGTGTGTATATATATTGATACAGATTGATTATTGATAAACAATTTGTGTTTTGATTTGAAAATGGTTGACAAAATATAAGCACTTTGTAGCAAAACAGTTATTTATTTAACAATAGATATATATGTTTGCAATATATGCAACAAGTGGTTTCATACTCACTAACAAGTGTTCCTAGGTGAAGATAAAAACTACAATTATAAAAGTACACAAAGTCCATTTTAATTTTTCAGGCAAAAAAATTCATACAGCTTTGATATAATTACAGTTAAGAAAATTTTTATCACAATCTATCAATATGTAAAATTGCTGTTTTTAAGTAGGTTTCGATTTTTCTTATCTTTTCTGATGGTTTATTCAATGGTTTCTGATAGTTTTAGGATCGAGTCGCGACCCACCTGTAACCCTTCCGAGACCCACTAGTGGGTCGCGACCCATTGGTTGGGAACCGCTGCTTTAACACATTGTTGGCCGGTACCAAGTAAACTCGTGTTTTCACACGCAAATGTTGGAGAAAATGTATGCGATAAATCCATGTATCAGTCTATGAAATTCCTAAAGTAAACAAATAGTATAGTACCTATGACCTGAAAGAGTCGCAGGCAAATCCTCACATTTTATCATTTAAACTGTGAATGTCAGATCCCCATATAAAGAAAACAAATTTCAGAAAATAAAAATGCCTTATTTTTTTCCAAATTTTCAGTCTTTGCCTGTGACCTGCGCATATAATTTTTTTTTAATTGCCAGTCAACAATGTGTTAAGTAATAATATTCGAAACAGGACCCATACTAACTAAAGATATTTTGCTGTCTGTTACATGTTATAAACAAACACAGCGTTGGTGTCCAATCATTCATTTATTACGTTAAATTCAACTACTGGCTTTATTACTCTGCAAATTTCTCCTTTTCAAAATTCATCCTATAAAATAATTTATTTCAATATACTTGTATGTATTCCAATCTCTGCTGATAAGTACTTCAAAAATTCATTTCGACGAAATGTTACATCCTCAGACTGGTATGTCTTGACTGATTTCAATTCTTGAAATAGATGAAGGCTCCATTTTAAATATTTTTATCAATAAATGAAAGTAATTTTTTTATAATTGTTTTAAACTTTATAACACACTGATTTTACTCCTTAGCGCAAGAGACCTCCAAGAAATCTCGCAGTAAGAATCCTATAGTAATAACGGCACTATGGCTACCAACAAAATCGTGTTAGCAAGAATACGAGTCTGTTATATTTTAAATTATGTACTAATGACCTTAGCACCTTATACTCCAGACAATAGCAATCATAACAGGATTCTATCTAACAGCTCTACAGTAAAACCTGGCTGCAAAATTAGATGGTATATTCCCATTATATCGATGTGTCGCCAACGTTAAGCCAAAAGTCATCAATTAAATAAAAGGAATACAAGATACTTTTTGCAACTCATTTCCATTTTTTCGAACTACATTTGAAAGAAAAAAAATATAGAAATAATGTAGGCTTTCAGCATCACATGTTATTTTTTGCAAACAACACTGCTACTTTCTGTGGAATATATATCATTATTCTTTTCATGAGAGAATTTCATTTACATGAGTATGTGCTTGTAAGAAACAGACAGAGCTACATCAGAAAATAAATCTTTAAATAACTTTTAAATTTCATTTTCCATAATCTTTGCAACTGGGCAGTTAATTCACCAGTATTCCGGGACGGCTACCGTTGCCTTCTTAGCAGGTCCCAGACGTTCTCTATTGGCGAGAGGTCTGGTGACCTGGCAGGCCATGGGAATACGTCATATCCTTGAAGACATTGTTGGGAGTCGCGCATTATGTGGACGAGTGTTGTCTTGCTGATAAATGGCACCTGGGTGACTTTTGTTCGACAATTGTTCGTACTGTCGCCGGTACGTCTCAGAGGCATCTCTAGTCATAATACCGTCCATCCAAATTGACATATTTGTTTAAATAACCCTCTGGCAAGAGCAATCATGCTTTTAAACACTCCCAGCTGCGCATCTCATATGCGCATAGCGCGCTTACCCTTGTCTCATTGGCGTCAAAATTTTAATGATTTGCATATCTCTTACCAGACTACATTCCTGTCAAGTTTCGTGATAGTAGCTCGATTTCTTCTTGGTGCATATATTTTTTTTTTGTGACAGAGTGTATAAATATCTTCCCGTTTCTGAGAAAACAAAGGGACTCGTTGCTTTCTGTGACTCAAGGGCAATCAGGGATGAAAGCTCCCATATCAGCAGCGAGATCCACTTTCGCCAAAACGAGGTTCATTAGCCATATAAAATCTACATTTTCCAATGGTTGCCGGGGCATGTCAAAATAACAGGCAACGAGAACGCAGATAATCTAGCAAAAAAGGCTCGAAATCACAGTGGTTAAAATAACGTTCAACAAAGCCAATGTCACCCTCTCGTACGAAAATTCCGTGATCAAATACAAATTGAAGAAACACTCGATTCCAATACAGCACTAGCTCCACAACATCTATGGATATCGACTTATAACTAAAACCACAGTCAGGCTTAGAACTGGATATCATAGAGGATAGAAAATTGGCAGGAAGGGCAGGAAAACCTACAGAAAGTGTGATAACTGACGACTGCACACAATTTTGACTGTTCAGCTATCCTTACTGATTTGTTAAAAATTGGAATATTGTTTACAAGACTGAACCTCTACGATGACAATACAGAAGGTCGTTCGCACTTTATGGAAACGATTTTGATAGTTAAGTTTTATCTCTAAATACCGAATTTTTGGGGCCATTCACTTTTATCTGATAGCCATGGTTCTTGATAATAGCTCTAGCTCGAATTTTCCATGAAAGTAAACTTTTTCTTCGTACTGTCATGTCAATGTTTCCCCATTCCTCTTGGACCGTTTTCCAAAGTCCGTTCAGTGTTCTTGGAGGCCGTTTTCCCAAGGCTCGTTGTAATAAACCGAAAGTGCAAACTCCATTGTTGAAGCGTCAGGTGATTTTACAGGTATTTTATTAAATGGGATACACTTTATCCTATTTCTGATTCTTTCTTTGCTAAATAAGCGACATTTGATTTAGACGTGTGACTAGAGGCTTTGTCCATATGAAGCTCAAATTTATTAATGTCCTTTCCATATAAGGCTGGAATTGCTTCTTCAAAAATTGGTTTTAAAATATTCTGCTGATAGTATAGTGAATTAATTTTGGCTTTACTTGAGACTTTTTAGATTTTTAATTTGCCGTTGTAACAAAATCCTTGAACTATCATGAATCCATCTGGGAACTTTTCTGTTCACTGACGAAGCCATTTCGTACAGTCATTCCCGTCAGTTGAGCAATAGAAAATTGATCTTTTTTTTATTACAGTCACTTAAATACACCCACGCCTCATCGGGTTTTACTACAAATTTCCCTTTTTCAGCAGCTAGGTGTTTTTCATATAATTTTCTTCAATTTGTTTTTCTTTCAGCAATATGCTTTGGCAAAACAGATGAACTTTAGGTTTGAACATCTTTTTTAACTTCAAATCTTTATGAATGATTTTACTTACAGTGCCAGAAGACATTCGTAGTTTCGATGCAATGGATCTTGGAGTAGGCGGATTGTCTTTTAGGATCAGAGACTTCACTTTCTTCATATTTACCTGCGTTCAAACAGTCTTAGGATGAGTTTTCGCGGTCATGTTTTCATTTTTACATTCAGTTAGGCGTTTTTTCCTTTCAAATTTAATATATTATAAATACCTTTTTTTGAAATGCCATAACCGCGATTTTTACACCGCTTTATTATTTGTTGATGCGAGTATTTGTCCTCGAAAAGTGCAGTTACGTAACCTTCGAGCCATCTATCAACTTTTGGAGTCATTTTCAAAATATATCTTTTATTTTACATTCTAATTAAAACAAAACATTAGCAGATGATTTTTTCGAAGTTGCCAAATTTTTATCTCAAAATTCTAAAGACAAAAATAAATTACAAAATCGTTTCCATAAAGTGCGAACGACCTTCTGTATAGTGCAGATTGTCAGGGCCTTCATCTCCACCCTTGGCACTATTTGAATAGGCTTCATCATAGACACGACATCATCAACAGATATGTTAACAACTATGCTTCGCCTCTTCATTTTTTATCCTGATTTGACACAAAGTATTAAATGAAATAAAGTGTCTCACAAATGTGTAAATAATTCTTTCGACTTATAATACGCTCAGTCCCTCATTAAATACCAAGCAAACAAATTTACGATAAATTAGAAATCAAGTAAACACGCAATAAAAAATCTCAATTAGAAAAATTTGTCTCATTTTGTTTGTTATTGCATTTCAACCATAAAACAGTAGCACAGAAATATTAACACAATAAATGGAAATTTATATTACACTAAAACAAAGAAGGATAGACCTCTTGGACATTTAAATATTCGAAGTATACTTCTGTTACATCTATAAAGCTAGTTTCCACTTTAAATAAATTCGTCATATGTAATTGTCCTCAATCAAAAAACTTAAATCTGAACGTGCTTGCCTTCCTTTTAAAAAGTAAATCTACCTATTTTAAAATTTGTTATTTTTTTCGTTATAATGCATTTTTGCATTTTCAATCACAGCATTCTCTTAGGAAATTTCGAATGAGAATAATTTTATTTCGTAGTTAAAATAAAAAGGTTCCCATCAAGTATGAAAGCACAGAGCTCTAAAAATCTGCTAGCAATTGGAATTTACATATGCTGAACTCATATTCCTACATTACATCAAGCACTGAAGAGACAAAAATATTTAAAAAAAATTGGAATCTTTGTCGTTTTAAATCTCTTTCTAAAGCACTTTACATATTCTTAATGCTTATTTGTATAATATTCTGTAACGAATCGCCATATTCGTTTCAGAAGTCTTCTGCCTTATTCCGGCCGTTTTATTTCAAAACCACTAGACGAAAGCCTTGTTTGAATTTCCCTTAAAAAATCTCGAAGTTCATCTTGTTTTCAGAAAATGACATCCGAGCATTCAAAAAAAGCTTTCCGGCGAGAACTACATTACACTAAAAGCAGTAGTTTGAAATATTTTTTCTCGGCTTTGTGCATTATTTAAGCTGTAGGGCGATGTGAAATGCGGCTGGCTTAAGAAACGGAGAAGTATGGTAATTCTAAATTTTGTACTGTGCCTTAAAATGGATAAAATGATCTAAGTTATTTTGAGCATTTCAGTTAAGTACAAGCAGGCCGAGAAAGTGGGTGCTTAACTTAAAGTTTTCGTCCTTTTTATGCATCGTTGACGGTTATCTTCCCTAAGAATATGCCGTCTAATGCTGAACAGAAAGCGGAAGATTAACGAAAGGTGGGGAATTTCACACAGCTTTAGCACTTTACATGCAATGCCCAGCGGCAATTTTTTTTTGGTCTCGTTGCCATTCATCACCCTAAAGAAGACTTTAAGATATTAAGAATTTCATAAGATATTATATACAGTTAAGCAACGACTTTTCCTAGCAGACGAAATGTTCTTCTATAAAACTTCATGTACCAGAATTAAGAAGGTAACAGCCTGTAATCACTGACGAATAAAATACAACTAGTTCAAATAAAAGCTCTGCAGGAATTACGAAAAATTGAAGTAAAAAGTTAGTTAAAAAATGACTACGTTTGAATAAGATTTAAACAATTAAAATTTCGGATAATAGCATATACTTCTGTTAGGAATCAGTTTCAATTTGACTGCAGATGTTCAGCCTATAACAATCAAATCATTATCCCTTCATTCAGCATAACAATCAAATTATTAATCAATTATATCAATAATAACATTAAAATGAAATCATTATGAAATCAATTAAAATGAAATCATAACATTAAAATGAAATCATATCAATGAAATCATTAAAATGTTGAGTGGAAACATATTCATTGAGTCAAAATTGACTTTTTCAATAACGTTTCAAACACATACACACTTAATATTTCTAATAAAAAGTATCTATCTTCATATCATACTATTACGAAGGTCACACTAAAATTTTTGATATACTGCTAAATGGTGCAAGTTGAACTTATCAATTCTTAGAAGTTCATAACTTTCTAGGTAGTTCAAAGTAGTTCCCTACAGGATCAATGCACTTTTTCAGGCGAATTTTCCGAAGATTAAATGCCTCAAGCCATCCATATCTTGGAATAGAGGAAAAATATGCTTTTATAGCCTCGTCAATCTCATCTTCGGAAGGAAAACGACTCCCTCGTAATTTTTTTAGATTAAAAAATAGTCAAAAGTCACACATAGCAAGATCAGAAGAAAATGTGGATGTTCTATCACTGATGTTTTTTTTGTTTTTTGTTCAAGAAATTCGACTATAACCCTTGCTGTGTGCATTGTCATGGTGAAGCATGAGTCCCCTAACATTCACCTCTTGAAGAATTTCTAGAAGACACTTAGTGATGTACCAGTTAGCTGTAACTGTCTTCTGTCTTTCTAGCTTTATGGCTTTGACCAGCCTTGTACTTCTGAAGAAACGGTATACATTACTTTTTTCCTTACTCGTTGTCTTTTCACCATTTTTGGTTTTCGGGTCATCTTCAAAGATCCATACTTTACTTTCTTGACGTTTTTAAAAGTAAAAGAAATGGCATGTAAGTCTCATCACCAGTTACGATTTTAGAAATAATGCGGTACCTACCATCATGAAGAAATTTTAGGGTTTTTTACTAATTCCGAAACGCTCCACTTTTTTATGTTCTCTTAAATTTAGGGGGACCCAACGACAAACTAATTTTTTCATATGCAGTTCTTCATGGATGATTTTATGTATAGCTGCGGACCAATGTTAAGTTCCTTCTGTATCATTTGGTGGGTACAGCGATTATAATCGATAAACGTTTTTCGTACGGCCGACACATTTTTCTGGGACTACAGCTGACAAAGGTCTTCCTGTGTGTTCTTCATCCAGCAGAGAATTTCGACCTCTTCTAAATTCTGTAAAACATCTGATTACAGTGGCACGAGATTGGCCTTCCTTTTCATATGCTAATTTCAGACGTTGAAGGCATTCTTCTTGATTTGTGTTAATTTGTGTTAATTAATGTTCTCAGGTGTGGAAGAAGAAGAGAAATGCTCCCAATAGTGACATTCTACACATGAAAGAGGTGAATATTCAAAAATTTTAAACGAACCACACAGTGAAAAAATTAAATATATTTACTTTGAGTTTTTCAGCCTATGAAAACTTTTTAATTTAAAAAAAATCAAACCAAACAAAAATAAGCGAACAAGTCTTGAAAGCGTTCAAAAGTTCATGATATGGATTGAGAAACTTTCAACTTAACTTTCAAACGGTACAGTAGGAGTCGGATGCAATCCAAGGGTGTGCCCCTTGGGGGTGCGTCTTGCCCCTCCCGTACTCTCCCCTCTCATTGCAAGAGATCGAGTTGACAAGGAACCCTACCATATAGACTTACTAGAGAACCCTACTAGATATAGGAATAAGTAAATACAAGTGTCTGTTGAAAAACATTATTCATGATCACTAGTCATTTTTTAATTTTTTTAATTTTAGATTTTTTAATTTTTTAATTTCAATTTTGAAGGCCAAAAATGTCAGTATATATTATTTTTTATATTTTTGTTCTCGGAAAGTTGGTTTCACTAACTTCTAAAACTAGGTACAAGACTAAATTACATATTAGGCCTAATATATACAACATTATATATATAATAGCCGTTGTCTCTGTATAACACTTCCGGGCTGTACTCATCTTTCAATTGAAGCCCTCAGTCAACAAACAGCCGGTTAGGCTTAATTTCAATTTCAGATGTGGATCAGAATTTTTTCTTACCCATAAAGTAATATCTTCTCCATCAAATCAAGTTTGTTCAGCCTATTTTTCTATAAAACATTCAGAACTAAAAAAAATTGGATGCTTTTAGCTGTATATTTAACAGTTTTTAAAAATCTGTTTACTTTTGCGATGAATTCTGAAAGTAAACAAACTTGAATGTTAATGAATCAAGTAACTCAAGTATTCATATCTCGTAGTGATCTGTAAAAAACTGGATGGCAGTCTACTACTCCAATCGCATGAAAAACTAAATAAATAAAAAATAATGAAAGGGTTTGCTTTTACAAGGTGTGGATTAAATGCAATATTGTTAGATAATTCGGGATATTTTTTAACTTACATATACTGTTTCCATTATGACGTCATTATTAGTATTATGACGTCGAAATGACGGGTTACCTTCTAGTTTTATATAAATGGAAAAGAGATTTTCTTTGGTTAGCAAAATTACAATTCGTTGGTCATTTTTTCTACAAAAAGGGTTTTATTTCATGTAAAATATTATCAATAAATGTTATTATACAACAAAAATGATTATTGTTTACTTATTTCTACCAAAAACCTCATCAAAAAAAGAGGTCGGGTCGGATCCAACTCGACCGTACCATCTATTTTGTCTCAAACCACTGTACCGTTTGAGGGTTAATAAAACTGCATAGGATCCGCTATGGTGGGGAAAATAAAGAAACTTCCTGAACACCGAATTATCCTTGCTAATTTATTTTCAGGTGTATGCTGAAAACCGAAAAGCACAGATATTCCAAAAGTGTCGTAGTCAATAGAGATCTAAATTCCCCGTAAACATTTTTTGAGAATAACATCAATATCTCTACTGAGACAATCAGACTCCAGAGAAGAGGATCCGGGTTCAAAGACTCACCCTATCAAAACTTTCTCATAGAATCCCCCAGATGGTTCCAAATTTATGGTGGTGGACCGTTTTAAGTGTTTAGTTGTTCATAAAACAGAAATTTAAAACACTTTGAAATAAATGCTGATGGTGAAACATCCTACGTGTTCTTGGCTTAGGAAACACACGTACACACACATGGGGGGGGGGGGGGGGGGTAAAGACACAAAGTGCCGTTAAATTATATACAGGATAAAAGAAAATGTATAGCTACATTAAATCATTAGAATCTTCAATCTTTTATAGTTTCTTTGTCGATACGTCATTTACCATTACGAAAAGCAGAAAATATGCATTATCAAACAAGTATTAATGCTCTTTCAATATTCTACAGCAACCACTGAATCGCATATTCTACAATGTATATCTGTATATATTTAATAGTATCATCCCTGAAGTATTTTGGAAAGGTAAGAAGACCCAGGAACAGAGTTTCGAACAAAATTCTGAGTTGCACACGTCTGCATAAATACTGAGAACAAGGATAATAAAATGTTAATCTTCATTCAGCAACGTATGTTTAAGATTTAATACTTAGAATAATAAATGAGAACGAAAACATTTGTTCCGAGAAAATAAAACAACTTATTTCAACGAAACAACAAATGAAACACAACAGAAGGTAAATATAAACATTGTTTAAATTTCATTTATATCTGTTCTTTTCAATCTGACAAGCATTCTGTCAAAATTAATGTCTCAACAATTCGGTCTTAATGCTTGGAGAGTACCATTAAAATATAATGGCCTGTCAGAGATATTTCTCTATTTATCAAAGGAACAAATGAAATCTTTATCACGATTTTCAGATGCTTGTACGAGTGAAACATTATAAATTTTCATTTTTTGAGCAATTATATGAATCCCAGAGCAATTTCAAGACCAGCCCGTAATTTCATTTGTCTCGGCAATAAATATTAAAGTAAATCCTCTATAAATATTTTGTGAATTCTCGTTCAGTTTCCTTTATGGAACCTTTTAAGTATAAAGGTTCTGCTTTATTGATGTAACTAAGCTTAAATTGTTACAGTTTGGGTTACATTTTAGGTACACGCGTTTCTCTGCGTGTATATAAGGCATAGTAATTTAAATATATTACATTTTATATGAAGGATAGTAACAGGCTTAAGAATTTCTTTTAAAATTTTTACTATCCAATCTAGGGTGACACCAAGTTAGATACATGACGCATACACCCAAGAAAAATTTTAACCTTTTTATTCTCTGTGTGTATATAAACCATAGTAATTTAAATATATTACATTTTATATGAAGGATAGTAACAGGCTTAAGAATTTCTTTTAAAATTTTTACGACCCAATCTAGGGTGACACCAAGCTAGATACATGACGCATACACCCAAGAAAAATTTTAACCTTTTTATTCTCTGTGTGTATATAAGCCATAGTAATTTAAATATATTACATTTTATATGAAGGATAGTAACAGGCTTAAGAATTTCTTTTAAAATTTTTACGATCCAATCTAGGGTGACACCAAGCTAGATACATGACGCATACACCCAAGAAAAATTTTAACCTTTTTATTCTCTGTGTGTATATAAGCCATAGTAATTTAAATATATTACATTTTATATGAAGGATAGTAACAGGCTTAAGAATTTCTTTTGAAATTTTTACGACCCAATCTAGGGTGACACCAAGCTAGATACATGACGCATACACCCAAGAAAAATTTTAACCTTTTTATTCTCTGTGTGTATATAAGCCATAGTAATTTAAATATATTACATTTTATATGAAGGATAGTAACAGGCTTAAGAATTTCTTTTAAAATTTTTACGATCCAATCTAGGGTGACACCAAGCTAGATACATGACGCATACACCCAAGAAAAAATTTAACCTTTTTATTCTCTGTGTGTATATAAGCCATAGTAATTTAAATATATTACATTTTATATGAAGGATAGTAACAGGCTTAAGAATTTCTTTTAAAATTTTTACGATCCAATCTAGGTTGACACCAAGTTAGATACATGACGCATACACCCAAGAAAAATTTGAACCTTTTTATTCTGCATTTTGACGAACAAAATATCCTCTTCTTAAATTTCTGGGTTACGATACACTTTTCAAGGGTTAGAAAATAGGACAATAACTGCCTTTCTGATGTTCCTTTATCCAGAAGTGGGATTGATTTTTGATTATACTGCTATCTGACATCTAGATTTTCGTTTGTCAGAACGTTAATTTCTTTGTCTGCCAAACTCAGGGCTCCAAGTGTCACAAACTACGTTCAAGAGGCAATTGTAACAGAAAATATAGTGAATGATGCAGATTTAAGTGTTGCGGTAAACAAATTAAAACTTAAGTACAAAAATAAAAACATTGGAAATTATATATCTTATCAATATGTGCATCTTTGTTTTCAAGTAGCAGAGCAAAACTAACACATGATCTTCGTTGACAAAACAAATTGAGTGTTCTTTATGCCATTTTCAACTATTGTCAGAGACATGCACACATGATGAGGCTGTTACCATTCGTAATTGGGAAAAGCCTTTCCATATGCGACCAGTTTAAGAAAAGATTGACGGTGGTCGTTAAACAAGTCGTTAACGTAGAGTTCAAAGGAAGGTAATTACCAAGGAACCAGATGCCATTAAGGGACCAGATGCTCTGAACACACTAACTTAGTGGAAGCCGAAAGAGCTATCCCCCGCCGATCCAGAAGCTTCTAGAATGATCTGGATTTTCTGAAAGATGGAGTATAAAAAGGGAGAGAGAGGAGGTCCAGGAGAAGAAGATAACTATGGGACGTGCTTCCTGTCTCTATACTGAACTTTAGATTGAACTCAGTTCAGGCTCTCTACGATACACAAAATGGGAAGTTGGTACGTTTCTCTCTGGTTTTTGACGGATTGATGATTGATAAAGATTAATTGATAATGGAAATGTTGTATAATAGATTTTGCAATATGTATGAATAAATCAAGATATATGTATATATGTATCCATGGAAACCATAAACAATCTACTTAACCCCGAAGTTCAGACATATTGATTAAAAGAATATATATATATATATATATATATATATATATATATATATATATATATATATATATATATATATATATATATGAAATGACCCGAATTGTCATCTCCTGATAACAAACACATCAAAGCCGAAATTAATGCGATTCTATTTCAAAGAACAAATGCAGTCTATGTCATCAAAACATCACCTTACAATGGCCGCGTCCAACCCTATTCTGGCGAGCACACCGAAGTAGCTCTAAAACGAGTTGCCGGAAATTGGCGATGTAGGTTAGTATTGGAAAGAAGGGTAAATCGCCAACGGACGGAAAGGTTACCATATAGAGGGAAAATTCGTATTACGGGCGATTAAAGATTAGAGGTGGTTAAAAATTGCATTACATACACACACACACACATATATATATATATATATATATATATATATATATATATATATATATATATATATATATATATATACGATGGGAAGTTGGTACATTTCGATCAGGCATCGTAAACTTTCCAACGTGCCAGAATTAGGAGTATTTCAAAGATAATACGAATTATCTAAAACTCTTTTCTGGATATTTGAAACAAGACTTGGAATCAAGAATACTATATGCATATATACTGGCACACAGCTATTAGCAACGAGTTTTTGTAATTCAAGTTTGTATTTCCTATTAACTTAATATCTTTCATCAGACTATTACTTGATGAACAGTTTCAAGTATTATTACGTACATCATGCACACTTTGCACTTGTATCACAAAATATGATAGTTCATCGCAAGTTTAGGTCTTTAAAACTTAAGATTTATTTTCTAAAGCAGAAAATGTATTATAATAGTTCTTCGCTGAACCAACAAATAAATTACGTCACAGGACGATAAAAAATATAATTCGAATCTAGGAATGTAACTGTGCTATGTAACTAATGCGGTAATCAGAGCATGTTTTTAACCCTTATAAATTTTGAATTGAGATATCAGGAAATGTCGTGTTCACTTGTGCCTTTCAGTCTGCAAATGTTTTCAGGAATGATACAAACTTCTCTTTTTGTAATTTAAGGCATTTACATGTAATTCCTAACAGTCTCTAAGTTCCCAGGGCACATTTGTAAGGAAGAGAATACCCATACACCTGTTTTAAAAGGTCTTTTAACACCCTTTTCGACATGCACATCTGTTATTGGTTTGCAAATGTTTCATCTGACAAAACTTTCTTTATAACGCAAGTTGCCTCCAAAACAATAAGTTGCCTCCAAATTCTGAAATAAATTTCTTACCATTTCATTTTATCAGATAGGACAGATAAACACTTCTAAACCTGTTCCAATATTTCCTTTTTTTCTTTAATGTGAGATCAACGATTATCTTATCGTTGACTTTCTTACCTCCCCCCCCCCCTAGATCTAGTATCTGCCACGATAGATCTGAAATACCAATGTCTAAGACAAAGAGCAATAAAATTACCTTTGTCTTTCGTCTTTGTGGCATTAAATTTATCACCTCTGACTAGAATTTTATCAGTTCTTGGAGCGATTACACAATTTTCTTTCGTTTTGTGTCTGCGCTAAAAAATTAACAAAATATTAGATTTTTCCCACCAACTTAACAATTCAGATTCAATATCGATCTCAGGCATGACACAGGCGTGATTTGGATGATTTTGACCACTTCCTTTGTCCACTTCCTTGAAATTATATCAATTTTCCCAAAATTATACATAAGCAATCTCCGATATCACAATACTATGATCGTATCTACAATTAACATACCTCGATCGAAGTTGAAGAAACTAAGCCCTGCTGCAGATTCCCGATTCAAACCATTTTTTCCCTAATTTATATTAGATTCTCACAATAAAGTAGCTCAAGGAAAATGAAAAACGTTCACATTACAGCACACTCGTAAAACAAATTTCAATTGATGGAATTCAGAATTTAATTTATTAGCAACTTTCTATATAAACTACGTCCATAATGTTTCGCAAACAAAAAAAAAAAACTTTAAAAAAACATGCACCACTACATCACAAGAAAAGGGAAAAGGTGAAAGAATACTTCGCCCTTTTTAATTTTATTCTGTTCGCTCAATAAATCAATAGCATCTTCTTAATAAACTTTTAGTGATGATCAGAATTACACTATTTTAAACAATTCGTAGAAACTTGCGCATTATTTTTTATTCAGTTCTCTAAAACAAAAAAGTTAAGAATTAAATAGAAAAAATAATTCACAGGATTTATAAATTAGGATGTATGGGCTAGAAATTTTAATGTTTTTCTTATTTTCGAAGTAAATTAAAAGAGTCTGAAGATTAAAAAAAAAAACTTTTGCGAAGAAATGGTGAATTAGAGGCGAGGAAAGGAATCAAATTATAAAATTTGAAATTAAAGGATAAAATTTCGGTAGTTATCGAAATAGTTTCAAGTGATTGGAAACCCTTTTGAAAAACTGATTACAAAGCTAATCGGGGAATATTTTTCACACGACTGATCTGCTATAAATAAGCTGATTGCGATCAATTGCGTAAAAACTAATGCGCAATACATGAGACAATGCGACATGCATGAGACATGCGTGAGACATGCATGAGACATGCGCAATACATAATTTTTGTACATGAGACCTTTATAAGCATCATATAATGTATGTCGATCTCAGGCGTGATGTTTGTGCAAGTGTTCTTCAGTGCATTAGTTTTTAAAAATAGCTATGCAAGTTGTACAATATCTAAAATCTATAGTCTACAATAAATAATAAATTAATTGAGTCATTCAAATAAAACAGTGGCAGGCAGTTTGGTGTTTATAAACAGAAAGATTAATGTATATACAGAGTCAACGTGACCATTACAATTCTGGGAATAGTACTGATGAAATGCAATACAAATTAATGAACTGTATTAAAAAGGGCATTTTAATACAGTTCATTTTTACATTTTACGTAACTGTTAATTTAAACGCATGATAATAACACTCTTTTTTAAGTATTTTTATAAAAGGATTTATTACATTCTTCTTAAACTGCGAATTTCTAGGTTCTCAAAATTCCAGTCATTTTTCTCTTCTGAATCCTTTAAGGTATTTTCTTTAATTTTTATCTACTTTTCGGCAAATGATAAATCTGATAGAACTCCAAATATTCTTACTGCAAGAAAATTATAAATTTGCAGTTCCGTTATCCAAGATTTCAATAATAAATCAGAAGACTTCTTAAAAAAGGGCATTTTAATACAATTCATTTTTATATCCACATGAGACCTTTATAAGCATCATATAATGTATGTTTGTGCAAGTGTTCTCCAGTGCATTAGTTTTTAAAAATAGCTATGCAAGTTGTACAATATCTAAAATCTATAGTCTACAATAAATGCTAAATTAATTGAGTCATTAAAATAGAACAGTGGCAGGCAGTTTGGTTTTTATAAACAGAAAGATTAATGTATATATAGAGTCAACGTGTCCATTACAATTCTGGGGATGGTACTGATGAAATGCAATACAAATTAATCCGAGGTTTAATGTCGAAATCAAAGTTATTTAATTTGTAACTGTGCAGAAAATTGATGAAGGTTTATAATGTTGTGCATTAAATTGTTTTCAAATAAACCCATTCTTACTATGCCCTTATATTCTGGTGGAAATTTGAGGGACTAAGGTAAATGCACCTATAATGGGCCATGTCCCTATAATGGGTCGACCTTTAGAAATGTCGAGAAATTAAGGGTCTATTGCAGAGGTGGGTAACCTTTTTACCATTAGAGGCCACATGTAAATTAGGTAGTAATAAAAGAGGCCTCATAAGTTGATAAACCTATAAATGCGACTTTCATGAAATTATTATAGTTAGATATAGTTTTAACAATTTGGTGCATTATATAGAAAATAACAAAAAAAATTAAGTCCTTATTTATTTATTATTTGACATAAAAAGTTGCAATATGAAATATTTTTGCATTCACATAAGGATAAAAACTTGTTATAACATTAATCATTAATTTTTATTTTTTTTCAGAAAAAATAATGTGTTTTAACGTACATGGAGTTAGTCACAACAATAATAGTAAGAAAATAGTTTTTGTGTAGAGATCATATAACATGTCTGGTAGTATTGCTAAAAAACTCTGAGCATTAAATTACATATAAGTGTAGTTAAAGTTTCATACAATCAAGGTAAACAAAGCTCATTTGGATAAATATACAGTTGTAGCGACTTTAGACAACAATTTCAAAATGTCAACTTTATTTTGGCCTACGCCGTACATACATTCATGCCTTTCTTTATTTAATTCTATTGATTTGGAAATTGTGGTAATCTATATAATTAAATATTAATTAATACAAGTGCTAGGCCCATTATAGGGACATTTCCCATTATAGGTGCATTTACCTTATATTACCTGTGAATTTTATGTTTGAGCTTATTTGGGAAATTTCTCCGGTTGTTATCGTTACATCAAGGAATGTACTTCATAAAAATAATAAAAGTTCTCTGAGAAACTCATCGTTGATTCTGTTAATTAGGTGTGGTGGATAACCACCAAATTAGATGGCTGAATCACATGTTAATTTTTGCATTAATAAACATTGTTTTAAGCTAAATACCTTCATTTACCAGGGTTACGAACTTGCGACGTAAGACGATCTCTGAACGTTGCGACGATCTCTGAACGTAAATCGGATTGAATGTATTTTGATGAATGATAAAATTTTATTCAACTTACTTCTGCAAACAAGTGGCTTAAATTAGTGAAACTTGACTCGAAAAAGGTTTCTTTTGACACTTTTTTAGTGATTCCGTTTCTTCACCAATAGTGGAGGAAAGCGACTTTGGATGTCACATGATAGTCAAATATAATTTTTCAAGCCTATTTTGAAAAACATGACTTTCGGCTGAAGTTTGGCTGAAATTTAATACCATGTTTTTATTAACTTGCTTTTTTGTTTGTTTGTGTGTTTGTGTGTGTGTTTGTCCAGTACAACTCTTGCAATCGATTTTTAACTAACTTCCCGACTAGCTAGACACTTGAAACTTTTAGAATAGTTCAGAACACGATGACAATGCATTTTTTAAATACTTTTAGCCATCTTTAAGCAGAATTAAAGTAATTTTCAGTTAATTTTTTACAAATCTTGCAATCGATTTTTAACTAATTCCCGACTAGATAGACATTTGAAACTTTTAGAATAGCTCGGAACACGATGACAATGCCTTTTTTAAATACTTTTAGCCATCTTTAAGCAGAATTAAATTAATTTTCAGTTATTTTCAGTTAATTTTGTTTTGTAGATTGGTGTAGCCATCTATTGGTCGGAACGGGAACGAAAAGCTACATGCATGTTAACTTCCAATTAACTTCATTTTCTTTCAAGTTGATGGGATAATTCATCTAAAATATTTTTAAAAAGTATTTATTTATACATAGAATTATCAAGTTTATATGATTCAACAGAAAATTTAAAATCATGGTATATAAAAAGTTCTTTTTATCTTGTAATTATTTTTTATATCACTTGATGCCTAAAATATGTTCCTTCACGTTTTGTTTCCCTAGGGTCATATTTCCCCTTTCTGGGTTGTTTTGAATACGACATAATGTATAAAATCACAGTAGCACATTGGAAAATTTGAAAATATGTAGTTATTTATTAAGACAACAAAAAAAGGAGATTATAAGTAAATGGAGTTTACCTTATTCAAATAACACTCAGAGTGGAATAAACTTCTTACTGATTGCTGTAAAGATTGCTTTAAAGATTTATTTAAAGTTGTACGCAAATGGTTAATAAAAAAAAACACTTTTTTCGACTTTACGATTTCTTTCAGAAATTTGCTAAGAACATTTCTGAATTTAAATAGATTCGTAACAAAGACGGTTAACTGACTAGAAAGAATTAGAAAACTTACAAAATGCTGAAATGCGCTGTTTTTCCCCTTAGAAACACAAAGGAAAATTCTTACATGGAAACGGAAAGTCAGAAAACAACATTTCCTCGCATTAACGAATCGGCGTTAAATTGTAGGTTCTGGTCCAATAAGACTACGCGGAGCAAAAGATAACATTGGCACTCTTAACCAACTAACCCCGTACATTAACATAGATCTCCAAGAAACAAAATATGTTGAAAGTTCCTCGAATTCTTACAAAAACAAAACGAAATCTTGGACAGAAAGGGAAAATACAAGTAGAGCTTTGTGGTTTTACAGTCAAAATAAAAAAAATCATGTTGAAAATTTACGAATTCCTATTGAGGATAGGAAAACTTGGAATATTTTAACCTCTAAGATTTACTCTAGTCCAGACCTGCACAATATACGGTGTGGCATCATGATAGGGGATTAAGGCTAATCTCTGAGGCTTCATTTCAAATTACTACTATTGAACTCATGACCAAGAAAAACAGAGTCCTAATTATAATGAAAAGGCCAATTCTTAAACAGAAACTTAACAATGAAATTTATTTACAAAAAAAATTTAACATTAAAAGGGTACAACATAATTAGTTAATTGAAGTGCAGGTTTTACAACGCACGCTCCGGGGACCCATCTGGTCCCAAACAGGAACTTAAAAATCACCTCCGCTCGGGGCGCGTCATATCAAGCATCTATCTCAAATTCTCCAACTCTCTGACTATATCTCGTGATGTTTTCTTTGTTGGCGACTCTCCCAATTCCACGAAAATGCATCTGTTTTTCAGAGATTGGACCGCTAGCCTTGTTGGTGACAGTTCTTCGTAGCGATGCATAGCTAAGCCATCTTTATGGCCCGCCGATGTCAACTCGCATGAAGCCATTGCTAAGAAAGACAGCTTTACGACTATGGTGGGAGACGCTTGCTTGAGAACCCGATATGCATGGGCTTAACTTTCTGGCTAAAAATTCTGGCGACATTTGCTGGTATCGTTTTTTAGTCCCCCACAGAATTTTAGAAAGCAGGGGGACTCATAGCTTGTGTTTTTTAAAACTTGCAGCTGTGGAAGGCGCTTCGCAGATCGTGGGAACCGCACAAAACACGTGACGTTACAACGGTCCAGCAGCCCTAACTCTGTAGCACGCGAAGCCTTTGATGAAGACGCATAATGTTATAAATCTGAAAAAGTACGGAATATTACATTTATAATTATAATATGGAATATATACGCAATGAACGTCAATATTTACTTAAATTTTTAAGTAAACAGTAATTTATTTTTGCTATATAAAATATTTTTGCTTTCTTATCTATCCTAGTTCCTTACAGACCGCAAGCAGCTTTCCATAAAGTAATATGGCCCTCATAACATTTAAAGTTGGGCAGGCCTGCTCTAGTCCATCTCTCTAACATTGTAACAAATTTCAGAAATACAGTAAAACCTCGCTTATCCGGCCCTCATTGATCCAGATCAGATATGTAGATATTATTTTTTTTAATGTTCACATTAGTCGATAATTTTTAACCATGATAGCAAGAACGTAACTACAAGTACGCCAAATATTCGCTTTTTAGTTTGATTCAATGTAAAGTTCCTGCATAGAATGTACAATAAATTATGGTGATAAAATACTTTTTGTTGAGTTTAAGAAAACTTCACTAGACTTACCAATTCTGTTAAAAAATGATGGGAAAAGTTATTTTTATATTTTTTAATGTAATGTAAACAATACTACGTAATTTTGTTACAAAACACAGTTTTTATTGTAATAAACGTTGTAGCGTACTGGAAATACGGTCATATTTTTTCCCGAGACCCCACAAGAGCTTGAAACACAGCTGCGTATTTTTCAAGGAATGTGTTGCTCAGTTCCACCAGTTCGGAACAAGTGGGGGGATTAAAAAACGTTTTTTCCCACAGATGCAGCCAGTAAAGCTGTCATCTTAACGTTTCTGCAATATAATAAAGTTCGGCCTCTACGAAGAAACTGACACCAACGGTTGCCGACCCCCTCGCTGGGAGAGACGCTAGAGAACGCGGCCTGTACGGATGTGTGTTTTAGGCTCCGTACGTTGTGAATCTGCACGGGGTTTAATTGAATATGTTGCACTGTTTTAATGTTAAATTTGTTTGTAAATAAATGTCCTCGTTGAGTTTTTGTTTTGAGAGAATTGGCTTTCGTTTTTTAATTAGAACTCTGTCTTTCTTGGTATGGATCAATAGTTGTGAAATTTCTAAAAAATGCCTCAGAGAGAATCGCTTTACCTACTTACAGTGACGCCACAACGGTAAGTCTGCTTAGTTGAGGATTTTTTTTTTTGCTTATTACCCATATTACCCGGATTATCTGGATTTTTGATTGCCCGGATGGCCTAAGGTCCCAGTTATTCCGGATAAACGAGATTTTACTGTAGCGCCGAAAATGTTCTATGCCATCTTCTCCCTTTGATGACTGCATTTGACTGGAAGCTCATGAATGCTATCGGGCTAAAGTCGCTCATCCAGTTTAATACCTCACAGATTAGATCTCAGTGCTTCAGAAAAGATAAAACTCTGAAAAAGGTTTTGATTATACCATTGAGGATCTACCGTCATGTCCTGCCTACAAAATCTCTTTGCCTTAATCAGAAACCAACAGCTCCACCACAAGGCGAAATGCAAAGTTTTTGGTTAAATTGTGATCCAACAAAACCACTGGATAGAGGTTATTCTTGGATGCTTCACAAAATACGAAATGTGAGAGACTGTGTCTGTTATAACGTTGTTGATATACTATCATGCCCTGAATTCAAATACTCGTCACATAAGTCAGAAATTAATTTCGCCAGCACAAGACACAGTACCAAGTTCTGAAATCTGTAACGCGACCAACGTGTCTTTTACATAGTTGATGTTATTTTCAAAAAAGCAATTTGATTTCTCCATCTGCCAAAAAAACAGACCTATTGATTCCTATTCTAATACATTTTACGGCACATAGAACTGATCGTGTGCTTTCCTTTCTTATTTCTTCCTCTTCTAACTCGAAAAGCTGCATAAAAATAGAAATTTCATTCCACCGACTGATTCCAACTTATTAAACGAAAATACGCCCACAAAATAAAAATAAACACACACGCTAACACAAAGGTTTCTATTCATCGGTCTTGCCCGAGTAAAATGCAATATCCGACAAAATAAATGTAGAAATATATTTTATTTGCTTGTTCAAGATATTTTTGGGAGAAAATTTCATTTTCTTAGGGAACATAATATATATTTCGTAAATCAGATCAATTTTGGAAATCCGGAGATACTAAAAGCTAATCGTGACTGTTTTTTAAAATCCCCAGACGATTGACTGAAAAGTGCCCGGATAATAAAATTTGCATCTAAATAATAAAATGAATCATACTTCCAACAAAATCCAATCTTGCTCTACATAAGACAGTATTCTCTTTTCTGTAGAGCTTGCCTTCGGTTGCTATGGTAACCTACAAGCTTACATAGAATACAAAATTCTCAATATTCGGAAGGATTTCGGAAAAATAGAATTAGGAGTTTTCATTACGACTAGATGTTCTCATGTTCAATATAAAATAGCTAAAAGTTACTTTATTAGTTGAAAAGGATGCATATATTCGATTGGTGTAGCTTCGTGCATAAGTCTTCATGCAATAACTGCCATAAAAACGAACCGCTTTAAAGGAAATTTTAGTAAATCGTGTTTTGTAGAATTAAATATGTAAATTAATTTCGACAAATCTTCAAAATCCTGAAATACCTGATAAAATTGTATTTTAAAAGGACAAGTTGATTACTTGTTCGTTCAAGATACAAGATAGCACGATATATCTTATGATATGACTAACTTGTATACGAATATAAATTTTTGAACATGAAAAAAGAATTCTTTGATTTTAGTTTATTTGTTACTGCCTCCATAAAGTTTGATATTTTTTTAAGTTAAAAAGAAAACGCTAAAAATCTGTTATAAAGATCTCGAATTATTCAATTCTTTATTCAATTTCGGAAGGAAGTTTAAAACACGTTCAATCTTTTAGAGATGTGTCAAAGAATGGATATAAAATAAAATTTGGAATAGTTTTATTCCCAAATGAATATCATTAATTTAATGTGTTCATGTAATGAAACAAAATTCATATATTAAAAAAAACTTTCTTTCTTCTTTGTCTTGACAGAATATAAGTATACTTATTTTTTTCAGGAAATTACCACGATGAAAACCACCATTTATTAACATCATGTAAAATAATGTATTTTTCTAAGAAAGCCTTATCAGGATAAACACTTGCGCAGTGCCATATTTTAACCATAGACCTGTAATATATGTAGACAGCGCATTGCTATTCAAAGCAGCCGAAAAAAGCAAGTAAGGGATCTATCACGTGACCTCGGGTGAGCTATCCCAGATTTGGCTTGTTATCGCATCATTTGGCGTTATAAAATATTTCTTTTCACACGCTAGTCGCTTTAAAGTACTCTAAATTTCTTAAGTCATTCGATATTAATTTTCGTTTCAATACGTTTTTAATTGATTCCTATTCAATTAATCAAATCATCAGCAACATTTTGAAAAAAAGCATTAATTTTATAGTTAAAGATTGTGGATACTTGAAATTAATGCTTCAAAATGAATTGTAGGTTCTAAATCTCTGATATTCCCAATTATCCAAAAATATGAAGTTCGGGAAATATGAAATAATTATAAAATGATTTTGACAAATATATCAATTTTATTCATTGACGATGAATTTTAATGCAGCTATCATAAACATATGCATTATCGTTACATTACCATACATTGATAATATTCATACCATACCCTTATTTCAGCTCGATGATTTTAACACTTTTTTTATCACCTGATCACCTTGTCACCTAGTGGCAAAGTGGTTAAGGCGGGGGTCGGCAACGCAGTTCCCGCCTTTGAAATATCTAAATATCAGATATTGGAACAACGAACGCTCGTAGTTGTAATGAATAAGTTTAGTGAAAAAAAAAAATTAAAACCGTAAAAATCAAAAACTGAGCAGCCTGCTCTCTCTTGAAGAAATTTAACTACTATATTCTACTAGAAACTAAACAAAGGAGTGAGAAATCTTCAAAACGAAAGTGGTGCAAAGTTTAAATCATCTTTACATATTTTTTAATGAATTTAATATATTTACATATTTACAAGAAGATAATAATAGGCTGGAAAGCCTCTACATTAATTAAATTCGAAAGAATAGACATATTATGGGATCTTAATCCCTTTCAAAGAAATCTACATTCTAACAACTGATTCAACACTCTCTCAAAAAACAAGAACAACGAATTCTAAACATTTGAGAATAAAATCAAACCGATGGGCTTACAGCGCCATCTCTTGACATATTATTTCTCTACACACTCCCCACCTGAACTCTGATAGGAGTTCATCTACTCCAATGCAATCATAAACAAAAAATTCCCATTTCTAAAAAGCAAAATTTCTAATCAATCAGATTTTTCAAAAATACAGTGCAAAAAAGAGAGAATAAACAATAGGTTAATACTTGAATTAAATCACATCAATATCAACAATACTTTTCAATATCTAGAGTATATAATAGGCATAAAGTTCTATCTAAAATAAAATAGGAAAGCGTTTAACAAATTAAAAAGTAATAGGAATTATTATTAAAATAAATGCAAATATAAAGAAAATTATTATTAAACAATTCAAATAGTGAAGTTTGAAACTTCAAACTTAAAAGAATAATAAACTAAAGAACATTTCAAATTATTCAATTCAATATTTAAGTAAAATAAAAAAGGATATATAAACGTTAGAGTTCAATACAGTTCAAGAGGATATAAGTGTTGTGCAGTTCGTTTCAAAGTCCCATTTCCAGTTTTTAATTCATAAGATCGAACTTTACCGTCACGTCCAGGAACGGCTTTAATGATTTTACCTAGTTTCCATAACAGTTTGTTTTTGCTATCTCCTTGAATCAGCACAACATCTCCTAATTTTAGTTCGGGTTGAAAGTCAGGATTTTTTAAAGAATGGGCGGTTCTAAGGTCTAACAAATATTGCTGTTTCCATTTACTCCACAACTGTTTTAACAGCAATTCTTGATAGCGTTTTCTTTTTAAGAGAGTCTTTCTTGTTGTTTCGATACCGATGATTTCAGCGAAAGTCAAAGGGTACGTAGGATCAGTTCGTCCAAAGTTCAGGAAACACATTGGAGTCAAGGGTTGTGGCTCATCATTTTCATTATAAACGTAGCTCAAAGGTCGTGAATTAAGAACAGTTTCTACCTCGACGAGTAGAGTAGACATTTCTTCGAAGGTCAACAACGCTTTTCCTATAACTTTTCTCAAACAGTTTTTGACGGATCTTACGAGTCTTTCATAAAACCCTCCCCACCATGCGGCTCGCTCGATGATAAACTTCCACTGAGTTCTCTCTTTGGCAATGAAATTTTTAAACACATCATCTTCTAAAATTCTAGAAAAGTTCTCAACTTCTTTTTTAGCCTTCTTGAAGGTTTTTGCGTTATCAGAATAAATGATTTTACAGTTTCCCCTTCTACTCAAAAATCTGCGAAATGCAAGTAAAAATGATTCTGTCGACATGTTTGAAACTAGTTCCAGGTGTATAGCTCGGGTTACAGCACATGTGAATAATGTGATGTATGATTTTTGAGTATCCTTTGAATTCTTTACGTAAACCGGTCCAGCAAAATCAACTCCACAAACAGCAAATGGGGGTGATTCAAGGATTCTGTCTTTAGGTAAGGGCGCTGTCATCTGGTCTGCAGGTTTGGCTGAATATTTTTGGCAAATTAAACAACTTTTTATAGTCTTTTTGACTAACTGACGTCCTTTCGGGACCCAGAAGCGAGATCTAACTTTAGCCAAAGTTGCAGCAGTCCCTCCATGCATTGTCTTCTCGTGTTGTTTACGTACAATTAAATAGGTCAATCTAGAATTTTTAGGCAGAATTATTGGATGCTTATTACCTAGTGTAAAGTCAGAAAATTCTAATCTTCCTCCTAATCTCATGATTCCCTTTTCATCAATATATGGGACAAAATTGTACAGAGGGGAGTTCTTGTCAATCGGTTTACCTTCTATTAAGGATTTATATTCTTCGGCAAAAACCGTTTTTTGTTCAGACCGAATCCAGAAATTTTCGGCTTCTAATAGTTCTTCTGTTTTTAGAGTTCCCTCAACACTACTACATTTTCTCAATTTTGAAACGAAGCGTTTTATCCAAGCGGTGACCCTCAACAGTTTCTCTAAATTACTATATTTTGATAAGTCAAAGAGGTCATCAATATTTACGGTAGTACATTCAAGCTGATGTACATCAGTAGATTTTTTCCGATATTCAAGTTTGGTTTCGTCAATTGTGTCTGTAAGGTCTAATTTTGGCCAAAGATCAGGAGAGAGCTGAAGCCACCGTGGACCTTGGGTCCAAATGGGTTCATTCGTTAATTTAGATATTTTCGTTCCCCGAGATACGAGATCTGCAGGATTGTCCACCCCTGGACAGTAATGCCAATTTTGAGGCGGGGTCAATTTTTGAATTTCCTCGACACGATTCTTTACGAAGGGTTTGAAAGTTGCCGGTTGTTTTCTGATCCAAAAATAAACAATCGTCGAGTCTGTCCAAAAAAAGCAAGGTATATTTAACTTTATCGATTTCAAAATATTGTTACTTAACTTTGCTGACAATAGTGCTCCCATCAACTCCAATCTAGGCAAAGTGAGAGCTTTTAGTGGAGCTACCCTATTTTTAGAAGCAACGAAGGCAGTTTTAATTTCATTATTGTTTGTTGTGAAACGTAAGTAGGCAACTGTACCATAGGCTTTCGTGCTTGCGTCTGAGAAACAATGTAATTCGATATTTTGGACATCAAAGTTCGAGAATTTGAAAAAGTAATGACGAGGGATAGAAAATTCGGCCATTTGAGGAATCTCCTCACACCAGTTTCTCCATTGGGAGGTTAAATCTTCTGGCAGTGGTTCATCCCAATCTATACGCGATGACCAGATCCTTTGTATCAAACACTTTATTCTAACAGTGAAGGGTCCTAAAATTCCTAGAGGGTCGAAAATCCGACCCAACACCTGTAGGATAAATCTTTTTGTTTCTATAGGTTTAGACAAAAATGACAATAGACTTCGAACATCAAAATACAACAGATCGTTAGAATTATCCCATGCCATACCTAGGACTTTAAATGGGAGATTTTCTTTATCAAAAGTTTCGGGATCTTCATCTGAAACGATACCTTCCTTTATCCACAGTTCATGTAATTCTTTCGAGTTAGTACGAAACTTATGCAAATGCATACTAGCTTCTTTGAAAATTTTGATCGATTCTAGAGTCGTAGTCAAAGTTTCTCTGACTGTCAGCTGACTTCCGATTGCGTCATCTACGTAAATATTGTCATCTAAAAGGTCCACAGTTGTAGGATAGACTTCTCTATATTTTTTCAGGTGGTATCTAATAGTCGCTGCCAACAGAAACGGAGAACAGTTCATCCCAAATAACACTCGAGTAAATCTATATATATTAGGGGGGATGGTTTCATCAGAGGGAATTTCGGAGAATAGAAATCTAGTTACATCTCGGTCTCTTTCATCTATGAGAATTTGTAGAAAGGCCTGTCTGATGTCTGCAGTGAATGCAATAGGATTATATCTAAACCTTAATAGGATGTCGAATATCTCAGGGTACAAATTGGGTCCTACATGAAGACAGTCATTTAAAGAATTCGAGCCTGGGGGATGCGATGACGCATCAAAAACAATACGTAATTTGCTCGTGGTTCGATTCTCGCGTATAACTTCCCTATGTGGCAAGTAAAATGTAACGTTTTCTTCACCTTGAACATCTGTTACTCGTTCTATGATATTTTGATTTAAGTAATCTTGTATTACATTTTGATATTCAAAAAATAGATCTGGATTTCTTTTAAACCGTTTTCTAAGTCGATCGAACCTTTGTTCTGCGATTTCCCAGTTATCATTCAAATCTGAAGTGTCATGTTTCCAAGGTAATCTAACTTTGTAGCGAGAATTTTCGTATGTTATATTGGATTCGAAATGTTTAAGTGCTTCATTTTTGGTTGAATCTAAATTTTCTTTTTCACTAATAAGTCCTGAATTTTCTAGACTCCAAAATTTTGTTATTTGTTTAGAAATTAGATCTTCCCCTACAATAACATTGAATGATAGAGAGACTTCATTCTGACTCTCCCTTCCTTGTAAACACCAACCGAAAATAGTCTCTACTGCGACAAGATTTTTATTCAAACGCTTAATGTGTCCCATGACAATATCATAATAATAGTCTGCTCCGATTAAAATGCCAATTGATTCTTCACTATCGAGGGAATCTGCGAGTATCAAATTCTTTAGTTGTCGAATTTGTCTAATTTCTTCTAATCTAGGAGTCGGAACGTTTGAGCCTGAAATTTGATCCGTTACTAATAATTCAACTTCTATTCTAGAGTCAGAAGAACTTTTATGTTCCAAACTCAATTTAACCACGTCATAATTTCTTTGAATAGGTGTGGTGTTCCCAAAGGTGTAAACAGTTAATTTTTCTTTCCTAGTTACTTCGAGATTTAATTTGTTAGCTAATTCGCGTGTGACGAAACTTTTCATACTACCCGTATCAAGAAGGGGCCTGGCAAACATTTTTTCTTTTCCTGCTTTAATTTTTATCGTGCAGGTCTGCAGAAGTATCACATTGTTAACATGCGAAACGGCGGAAACAATTTTTTCACTTCGTGGTTCAACTTGTGTTTCAATTTTTGAAATTGAAGAAACCTCACATTTATCAGCTTCCGAATTTTTGACTGCCGTGTTTGATTTAAAACATATACCTTCATAGTGTTTGCCCCCACAGATCCTACAAGCCTTTGTTTGTCGATAAGGGCAAAATGCAATTTTATGTTTCAAAGACGTGCACAAAAAACATCTATTGCTCTGCTTTAAAATGTCTCTTTTTTCATTTACTGTAAACACTCCGCAGTTTTCCGATAAGTGTTCCTGAGAACAAAAAATACACTTCCGGTTTGGTAATGTTGTCGCAATAAATTCATGTGTGGTAACCGACGGTTTTTGTTTTGAATATTTGTTAAAGTCTTTTCTTTTAACATTAGAATTCCACGTATACTTTGAGTCAAATTTGTTATATGTGTTCTTGGATTCCAGAAGTTGTTTTGATTTGTGAGAAAGCGACAAACAGGAGATTTTTTTCCCGGGATTCTATCTCAGTCCGTAAAAATTTGAGAAAATTGTCTAAATTAAAAGTTCGACTATCTATATTAGTACGATGGAACTCCAAAGCAATATCGTTGGGAATGGTTTTCAACAAAACCGGAATTAACATGTTAGAATAGGATTCTTGTTTTACATCGAGAGAGGAAAGACTTCTAATTTGAACATTTATTGTGTCATACAATTTTCTTAATTTTGTTACATCATTCGAGTTTTGTACAGGGTTTAAATTCAAGAGATTTGACATATGCATATTGATTATCAACTGGCTTTGACCAAATCTATTGGTAAGAATCTCTACAGCCGAATCATAATTGGATTCTGAAATCGAAAATCCATCAATAGAACTTGCTGCATTTCCACCTAAATACGATTTTAAATAGTTGAACTTCTCTACTTTTGAAAGCGTTGTATTTTCATGAATTGTAATTTTAAATGAATTCCAAAAGTTGCTCCATTCATTACAATCGCCATAAAACTTTTGTATCGACATTTTGGGTAATTTAACATTACTTTCAGATTCTTTTTCTTTTTTACTTCCGATTTCTGAATGCGAGTCGCTAGAAATATTTAAGTTCAATTTTTGAGATTCGACGTTCTTGAAATAACGTTTGATTTTTGATTTCGTTATTATTATTGTATCACTATATTCCATGGAAGTTACAATATCTAATTCTAATTTACCATCCTCATTTTTAATCAAACTTTGGATTTTTTCATCTAAATCCCGAATTTCTATCTCTTTCGAACTTAAAAGTTCAAAACAATCATCCAATCCTGATTTATCCTGGTCTTCAATCAATTTATCAACATTTTTAACGATATTCGTGATGGAAGAACGTAAAGTAGCTCTTCTTTTGTTTAACGCCTTGACATCCATAATAAATAAAGTATCAAAAACTTTACCTTTGGCAGTTTTCGCATAAAATGCTATCCAATTGCTTGAAATAATCACGAACACACAACGATTACTAAATATTTTTACTCTATACTAAACTATTAGGTTCGCGAGACCGATGCACCATGAAGAAATTTAACTACTATATTCTACTAGAAACTAAACAAAGGAGTGAGAAATCTTCAAAACGAAAGTGGTGCAAAGTTTAAATCATCTTTACATATTTTTTAATGAATTTAATATATTTACATATTTACAAGAAGATAATAATAGGCTGGAAAGCCTCTACATTAACTAAATTCGAAAGAATAGACATATTATGGGATCTTAATCCCTTTCAAAGAAATCTACATTCTAACAACTGATTCAACACTCTCTCAAAAAACAAGAACAACGAATTCTAAACATTTGAGAATAAAATCAAACCGATGGGCTTACAGCGCCATCTCTTGACATATTATTTCTCTACACTCTACAGCGTCGCTCTTCCCTCGCTGTGAGTCAGCTTCTTTTTCCTGCTCTGAAATAGAACTCTCTTTGCGCGTCGACGCGTGCTAGTGAATCTTTGTTTTTCAATATGAAATACTTAAAATCAAAGTACCGATGAAGCCTCACAGACACTCATTTGGACAAATGCCTGAGAACTGGAAATTCAACTTATATGCCATACTAGCTGAAAACCCGCACTTCGCTACGGAGTACATTCAAATTGAATACAACGGTCAATGTATGCAATTAATGCCAAAAAATATAAATATATATATATTTATAATAAATACGACGATCGATGTATACAATTGATGTAAAAAAAAAACATATTTATAAAAAATCGTAGGGGATATTTTCATAGACAAAATAATATCCAATCGTCCTCCGCATTAACAAGAAAAAAAATATTTTTTTGTCTATTTAGTTTTTATGCACGTGACGATAAATTTATTTAAAGTACCAGAAAAAGAAATCACGTGATTGGCATTTAATAAATTAAATTCTAAAAAATTAATCTTTAAAAATTCACCAAAAATCAGAAAAGGAAGGTAAAGATTCGAAAAAGATCTCATTTTGAAGGAATTTTTATGATCTTTCCCGTGATATAAATTTTATAACCCTCAAATTATTATTTTAAATGCAAACTAAAAAAAGTTACAAAAACAGCTTAAAAATTTAATTTTAAAAATCTAAGAAGAATTTTTGAAAAATCTTTCTTAATGCACCCCTACACTATAAGAAGAATCGCCATGCAAAATTTCAGCCCTTTAGGTCCAGCGGTTTGGTCTGTGCGTCGTATGTCAGTCAGTGAGTCGGTTACGGAACTGTTTTATATATAGAGACTAGCTGAAAACCCGCACTTCGCTACGGAGTACATTCAAAGTAAAAACATCGGTCAATGTATGCAATTAATGCCAATATATATCTAATAAATACGACGATCAATGTATATAATTGATGTAAAATATATATATATATTTATAAAAGAATTGTAAGGGATATTTTTATAGACAAAATAATGTAGAAGAAGATATTCAAATTAAATCTAATATAAAGAATACTAAAGAATATAGTACAGTTAATATAGTACAGTTTCTAGAACATTTCTTTTACTGTATTTTAATATTTTTTTGGATAATGTCCAATCGTCTGCAGCATTAGCAAGAAAAAAAAATTATTTTTTGTCTATTTAGTTTTTATGCACGTGACGATAAATTTATTTAAAGTACCAGAAAAGGAAGTCACGTGATCAGCATTTAATAAATTAAATTCTAAAAATTAATCTTTAAAAATTCACAAAAAATCAGGAACTGGAGGTAAAGATTCGAAAAAAATTTCATTTTAAAGGAATTTTTATGATCTTTCTTGTGATATAAATTTTATAACCCTCAAATTATTATTTTAAATGCAAGCGTAAAAAAAGTTTAAAAAACAGCTTAAAAATTTAATTTAAAAAAATCTAAGAAGAATTTTTCAAAAATCTTTTTTAGTGCACCCTTACACTATAAGAAGAATCGCCATGCAAAATTTCAGCCCTTTAGGTCCAGCGGTTTGGTCTGTGCGTTGTATGTCAGTCAGTCAGTGAATGAATGAATGAATGAGTCAGTTACGGAACTGTTTTATATATATAGATTACAAATAGTTGGTCGCAGATTTGGAATGTCAAATATCGCATTAATTACCAATTTTAAGATTGTTTTGTTTAAATTAAAATTTGAATTTTTGTATTAAAAATATTTATGTCGCATTAATATTTTCATGTGCAAATATTACCCCCCCCCCCTTCCTCCTCTTCAACCAGCGGTGCCCGCCGAACTCCTGCATTTCTGAAATATGCCCTCGTAGTAAAAAAAGGTTGCCATGCCGGAGGCGCGGGTTCGGTTCCCGTGTGGCGCTTATGCGTGACGTCCATATATTACGTCAGCGAGCAAGCAGCGTCTGCCCAAAGTGGCCCTGGCAGTCATCTTCACCTTCATGCGCTATGCAAAATTCGCATTGAAGAAACTGCCTCGGGCCTCGACACTAAATGGGGGAAAAAACTAAATGCCTGTAATCTCGTGCACCTTAAGGGGGCAAGGGAAGTTCAACTTCCCTTCCGTTTGTTTTAAGTTTTCAATAATTTACTCTTTATACTAAATTAGGAAAATTAATATTTTTTTTTACTTTATTGAAGACACTTAGAATTCACAAATAAGTATTTTATTTAAGAATAAGAACTTTTTATCAAAAAAGTTTTCAAAAATGATAGCATTTTTCAAAATGCTCTATGCGCATTACTTTTCGTTTGAATTCTTACAAATTTCCCAAGATTGTTAATTGAATTGTTTTACACAAACCTGTGCATAATTCTTTCAAACCACAAATACATTTCAAATTTGTAGACCATGAATTGAATCAAAAACGTAAAAAAAATCTAAAAAACAACAGTGAAATTTAAAAAATAATTACTTATGGCTTTAGATTCATAAAAAGAAATTCATAGCACAATTATATTAATATACGTACTGTAAACTTGTGTTAAAAAATCTGAGGTTATTAAATGATTTGGAATGCGCATGGAGTTTTTTGAAAAATGCTAGTATTTTTGAAAATGTTTTTGAAAAGGCATTTTTGCGCCAAAAAAAAATTCTTATTCTGGATTCTAAGGGTTTTAAATGTAGTAAAAAATTAATACAAATTATTCTCATTTTGTATATAGAGTTAAAACTTGAAAATTAAAAAATTCGAAGCTTAAGGTCCCTTGTTCCTTTAAGTTTTTATAATTCCTGTTGTTATCGCTTTTAAAAATTAAAATTTTTTTATTAAAAGTGTTCATATTATTTTTGGCCGTCTCTTTAGGTTGAGATTTATATACAGTCGAACTCCGTTATAGCGAACCCGGTATATAACGGGAACTCGCGGATATAAAGAACGAAAATTTTGGTCCCGCCATTTTCCTATTGTACGTAATTTAATTAGTATTGTGTCAGTTTAATGTAATCGATTTTAATCGATTTAATTCACTGATGATCACTTTTAATAGATTTTATCATTTTTTAATACATCATTATTGAATACACATTGCAACTAATGAGTTAAACATTCTGAGAACTCTAGCATTTTTGTAAATGATTCGGATATAGCGAACCACCGGATAAAGCGAACAAAACCTTTGGTCCCTTGAAGTTCGTTATAACGGGGTTCGACTGCATACACATGCACCACGCGCGCATAAGATTTGGTTGTAATCTCAGGAACTCGTCAGTGTTCCGAAAGCGAAAGGAAAGGGAAGCTGCAATCCAACGTCCCTCGCTAATGCCATAGTTTGTAAATAAAAATTCTTCTGTGTTTATGTGTCTATGTTTCTATTTGTTACCTTGTGTTCGCATATGCACTGGACTGGGGACTTAGATAGTCGTCAGCCCAAGGGACCTTAGAAACAACAACATATTCGGTCATTTTTTATCACGTGATACACTTGACCTCCTTCAAGTTTTTGGTTAGGGAATATTTCTAATGTTCAAACGCTTGCATATTGCTTTATTAAGCTTTTAGTATAATTGTAATAACAGAATATCTTTAAATAATTTTGTATGAAAAATTATACCAGTGAAATAAATTTGTCATGAAATATATAGTTAAATTTCTCATTGAGGATTCAGCTTGATTCCGGGAACCTTTCAATTTCAGTATTATTTCATTACCGGTTACGTATAGTCAAAACGTTACACTTTTCAATAATTTGCCAGTGTTAAAATTTTTAACATAACATAAATTAACATAAATTTTTAAGTAACATAAGACAATTTAATTATTCTTATCAAAGCAAAAGTTGCTGATAAACAAATTTATCATCAGTGATTGGCATGAATCGGAAATCTAATTCAGCTTTTTTCTTGCAACCAATTGTTTTCAGTAAAACGAAATACTTTTCAGGAATCCTCTGTAATTACACTTCCATTATTATGAGGGATATCTTTTTATTTGGTTGGTTAAAGTCATAACAAAATTTAGGGTTCAATATTCAAATTTGCTGTACATTTTTAACTAGAAATTTTTAACATGTTAAAAATAGAATTAGTATATTTTGCACAAGTTTCTCAACCTGACATTTTTAACTAGTTCATTAAGCAAACATATCACTTCATATAACACCATATAACTCAGCAAAAATTTGAATTGCAGTTGCATAGACATTAAATAGTTTGGAATCAATCCCAATTTGATCATTATCATACGTTCAAGGTCTTGTAATCATTGTAACTGTTAATCAACTAAACCCATTTTAACCCTTCATCACCCGTATACAGAGTGCAACATTTTCCAAATTTTGAATGGTTTGTTTTTACATGTAAAGTTTGAATGTTCTAAGCAGTTTCTATTTATAGCTACACCCTTTCTAATGCAGGTCTGATTTTATGATCCTTTTATTCCTTTCCATTCATTGTTAGTCGTGATTTAACCGTGGTAAACCAGTGATTATACTGGATTACAATACGACAAAAGCAGGAGTTGATGTAGAGGACCAAATGTGCAGCAAATGCACGGTATCCCGCATATCACGAAGATGGACAATCGCATTGATTTTTAGGTTTTGGGACATAGGAATCGATTCGCAAGTTGTCCTTAGATGCATGAAACCGGACAGCTTTGAAATAAGGCGATTGTATCTGCATTCTTTGGCCTTTAATTATAAATATATCTCAATACTAGCTGAAAACCCGCGCTTCGCTACGGAGTACATTCAAATTAAATACAACGGTCAACGTATGCAATTTATGCCAAAAAATAAATATATATATTTATAATAAATGCGATGATCAATGTATACAATTGATGTAAAATATATATCTATCTATATATATATATATTTATAAAAAAATCGTAAGGGATATGCATTTTTTTGGATAATATCCAATCGTCTGCTGCATTAGAAAGAGAAAAAAATATTTTTTTTGTCTATTTAGTTGTTACGCACGTGACCATAAATTTATTGAAAGTACCAGAAAAAGAAATCACGTGATCAGCATTTAATAAATTAAATTCTAAAAATTAATCTTTAAAAATTCACCCAAAATCAGGAAATGGAGGTAAAAATTCGAAAAAAATTTAATTTTGAAGGAATTTTTATGATCTTTCTCGTGATATAAATTTTATAACCCTCAATATATTATTTTAAATGCAAACGTAAAAAAAGTTTAAAAAACAGCTTAAAAATTTAATTTAAAAAATCTAAGAAGAATTTTTGAAAAATCTTTCTTAGTGCACCCTTACACTATTAGAAGAATCGCCATGCAAAATTTCAGCCCTTTAGGTCCAGCGGTTTGGTCTGTGCGTTGTATGTCAGTCAGTCAGTCAGTCAGTGAATGAATGAGTCAGTTACGGAACTGTTTTATATATATATAGATTATCAACATTTTATCTCTTGTCATAAAACGCAGAATTATTATTTTCAATTTGAAAAAAAAGTTTATTACAAAAGGAATTATCAACGTTGAAAGAGACAGCTTAAGTAAAGTATAGCAAGGTTGAAAGAGATAGCACTTTGTGCAACTCGCGCCTGCTGATGTTCCGAAAATGGACGCGCCCACTGAAGGGTTAAGAAAAATAATTGAAGTCTGAAATTTTGCTTTAAGGACTTTTATTATTGTCCGATAAAAAAGTTGACTTACAGAATTACTTTTAAATACCACAAACAAATCTTCTCGTGTTTCTATATAATGCTGTTATCATCATTTCATATTAACGTCAGTTTTGTATGATGTTCATGGATATTGTTTGAACGCGGGAATATATTAGCAATTCTCAAATTATTCTCTGACACCAATGTAATGGGATCTCTGTAGTTTTGTATCATCATCAGTATCACACAACATATTAAACCTGCTACTTCAAATGATGAACAATAAATACCCAATATAAGCTGACTATAGGTCTTTAAACGGAAAGCTATATTCTCATTAGGTATTTGGCCTTTTGACTCATAGATTAGTTTCATCTAGGTTTGTCTTTCAACTCATGGAGGTTTTAGTAGATCATAATTGCATGTTTGATACAAATGGGGCAAAACTTAGCGGAAACAGCGATACATCTGAATGTGAACATATTTAGTATGAAATGGTTTCAGGTCGAAATACTTTAATCGGTACGCCCCAGTCACTGATCTAGAAATAAATGCTTAATACTTGTATGTCCAGAATGCTCTTACAGGAGTCATGAGTCGGTTCTGACCGGGCCCTGATTTTCCATTAGGCCCAGTAGGCCCGGGACTAGGGTCCCGCGAATGTTGGGGACCCCCAAAAAAAATTTTATTTAAAAAAAAAAATTCTCAATTCAATTTTTATTTTTTTTTATTTTACCTTTTTTAATAGCAATTTTTTTAATATATCCTTTCAAATTTGATTGATTGGTTCATCATATGATCATATGTATCTTATAGTGTATATAAGGGTTTAATAAGTTTTTCTGGTTGCATTGTATTGGTGTTTTAATGATGAAGTTAATATGTTGTACTGCTTTTTGTTATTTGATAATGTTCTAGGCTTCTACACTTCCAATTCTTGGTAAAATGGTACTTTCACAATGATTCATGATTATTTCTTTTGTGCGTCAATTTTGGAATTTTTACGCCCACATCACTGTTAGGGGGCCCCCCATCCCGAGTTGTGCCTATAGTCAAGAATTGTCTAAATCGGGCGCTGGTTCTGACCATGTATGACTTCGACCTTACACAGCCTTACGAACATAAAATAAATATTTTATTTTACACTTTTATGAACAATAGGGGGAAAAAAGTATTTTCACCCACGGAATACTTTTTCGAGTATTTTCTAAGCTATCATGGGCTTAGACGTAAACATCATTTTTACATCACAACTTGACAGGCGTAATCTAGAGTTTAGGTGGGAATTTGCTTCCTCACTTTCCTCCACTGAGACAAAATTTTTTTCTACTTAACTATAAATACCCTACTTTAGTAAATATATCTCAAAATGTATTTCTATTGCATCGTTTTAATTAACAATTAAAACTAGCAAAATGTAAATAATTCAACACAGAAAGATATTAAATAACAAGAAGAATGCAATGAAACTGAATCGAAATAAACAGAAATCTTGCACTTAGATCTAAACGCACTATAAATGCAAGATTCTGTAGCAGTATAAGAACTAAACCGTATAACGGGGCAACCGACCGGTGTCTTCATCAGAACTCCTAACCGAATCAGTTACCTCAAGGGGAAACTTTCTGAATAGGATGCAGGTCTAACCGAATCTGTTACCTCTAGGGGGAACTTTCTGAATAGTATTCAAGTCTAACCGAATCAGTTACCTCTAGAGGGAACTTTCTGAATTGGATGCAGGTCTAACTTTTGACTAACTGGCTTATTTTCTATTGATTTGACTATATGTTTCCATGGGATCTCGGAGCTTTGTGATGTCTTTTGGTTAGACCTGCATCCTATTCAGAAAGTTCCCCTCTAGAGGTAAATGATTCGGTTAGGCCACCTGATGAAGAGACCGGTCGGTTGCCTCGTTATATGGTTTAGTTCTTTTGCTGCTACAGAATCTTGCATTTATTGTGCGATTAGCTCTAAGTGAGGGATTTCTGTTTATTTTGTTTGACTGTCATTGCATTCTTGCTGTTATTTAATATCTTTCTCTGTTGAATTATTTACATTTTACTAGTTATTATTGTCTGTGTTTTCAGTACGAGGATTTCTTGCAACTGCGCGAATCTTTTATTGAAAAATAATTTAACTCTAGTACAGATCTTCTGTTAATTTCATTCGGCTGTCTATGCCTTCTTTATGTATACTAATTTCTTATTTTGTGTTGAATTATTTACAATGTATAAGTTATCGTTTTAATTAACACATTTTAAGCTTGGGATAGCTAATTTTCAGTAACCTCTCTCCGAGTTATTTCAGTCGGCTAGTAAACTAGAGTACAACGAACTGTGAAGAATTTTTCTCACGTAACCTTAATCTTCAATCCAAAATTCCCTACCCGAAATCTAATTTCTAAATAGCCTCCCGCGAAATATATTTAAATTGCTGAAATAAAGACGACTATTGAATGTTAAGATCATTTTGTTAATAGTATTCCAGAACAAAATTTTACTATAACCGCCGGGATAAGAATCCTAAGAGTGGAAATCGCTTTTGAATGAGGCATGTAATGAATATACAATAAGGATAATATAATTTGCTGTTAGAATTTATTAAATTTTTGTGATGGTATTTTGGAAGTATTATAGTTAGAGAAACTTTCGGAGAATACGGGAAAAGCAAACTTAATTTTAGTTCCGAATACAAATATTCCCATCTTTCTAAAAATTCGCTTTACCTCATATCACTTTTACGAACTGCTTGCATGGATTTGTAACTGAATTTTCCTGGCTGGGAGAAATCGAGAAGATTTTTACTTGGCACGAATTGAAGCGAAAAGCGTTAAGGCGGCACATCAGTTAACCTTGCAAATTTTCAATCTCTGTATGATAAGCTTCGGGAAATTTTTTCCTCAATATTTTTCTAATAACAGATTAACAAATGCCTATTTTTGAATACTTCTTTATGAACCTGAATTTTTGTCTTTGAATGTAATACGCATGTTTTTCAAAAATATTTTTATTTGAATTAAATTTTTAAAAAATCTATCTATATATATATATATATATAAAAAACGCTAGGTATGCGGCACAAAAATCGACAATATTTCTACACTCCGAATGGCAACGGCTGTAACTGCCGGATGTAAACATTAGCGGCCGTCCACAATTTAAAACCGCGTGTGTGTAGTGGCGACATTTGTTGCAACTGCTGATCTTTTGTTAAAATATGTTTAGACCTATCAAATTCAGTGTTTTGTCATGGACAGTTGTATGTAGTTTTATCTAAAGTCCGTTCTTTAAATTATGTCACTGTAGTATCTCCTACTTCTGAAATACTCAACTGTGTATATCAAGAAGTTTTATGAATATCATAGTTGTAATTCACACTATATTTTAATACTTGCTGAATTTTTACTTCATTTTAAAAGTGAAGATATTTTCTCAACAATTTATTATTTGATATGATTGAGTGGAGATATCTGAATTTTGAAGAATAGTTCACACAGAGAGTGATGTAATCTGCACTAAATTTTTTGCTGAAATTTTACTCCATTTTTTTAAGTGATGAAATTTTCCCAACAATTTATTATTTGATATGATTAAGTGTAGCTATCTGAATTTTGAACAATAGTACATACAGAGTGATGTAATCCACACTAAATTTTACTCTATTTTTTAAGTGAAAAAAATTTCCCCAAGAATTTCTTATTTGATATAATGATAAAGTGTAGATTTCTTAATTTTCAAAAAATAATACATACAGAGAGGGGTGTAATTTTTAAAATCATTGGTGTTGGGTTTCTATCTTATCTTTAACTCTGTTCTGAAATAATGGAAATTCACATTTTTTAATCGCGATCTTTTAGAATCAGCCTTATAGTGAATTTAGCAATGATTATAGATTCTTTGGGTGAGCTCTCACTACCCCTTAACACTTATATTTATGATGACAGGTAATGGTAACATTCTTTACATATGTTACTTTCAGTTGAGCTGTTTTGCAAAAGAAAATACAAAACTAAAAGCGACCATGCTGGTCGCGCAGCGGCTAGTCATTTTATAAAATCGAAAACCAATGCTTTTAATGCAATTTAAAATATTTGCTATGGAAAAAATTTAAACTTTAATGCTACGTTCCCTTTATTGAAACGTTCCAGTAGCTTAACTCTAGGGCTAATTAGACAAGGATTGACAGTTTGTGTTGCCTTTCGTTTATTTGATGCAAATAAGATTTAGATGTTAGTGGCGCGCCTGTCCTGATGAAATCATTCAAAGAGGAAACGTTGATTGATGACCCTCCTCCACTGTTCTCTACACTCCAATCTCTTATCACTTCAATCACAGGAGTCTTGGCTAAATACAATAACATCACCATTTCCTCTCCATTTTCCGATATGCTTGTATCTTCCCCATTCGACAAAAGAAAACCGCACAGCGGTTAATTATTTACACTTCATATAGTCTGTATAATTATAATTCCTGCGTTTACAATAAGTCACCTTTACTTTAGCTCTCTTCTCTTAATTGGTCTAATTTGATACAATATTTTGAGGGAACTTTGAGGGAACATTTTGAGGGTTTTGGTTAGCTGAGATCTTTTGCTTCTCTAAAGCTTATATGACAAGAGCCTAAGACAAGTGTAAATCCAGTTCATATGAGATGCATACATCCATGCCAGTAATGGAACTCGAACCAACGGAATTTGGTATCGAGTGCCAGGGCCTTAACTATACGGCCATCGTCCGGTTTGAGGGAATTAGGGATGCTCAAAAAATTTTCCATATAAATTTAAAGCAATTAAGGAAAACCTGCATTTTTCTTTGAACTACAGGAAAATTCTCAAATTATTTATTTGCATTACGTTACTCCCAAAATTTGTTTCCTATTGACACTACTATCATGCATTAGTTAGTTATGGTTTCTTCCCCCTCATAGGAAAAATAAGTGATTACAGAATCAGTTAATATGTATACAGGATTCTGCTACTTGAATAGTTGGATAAAACTTTTTTTCAATCAGACTTAGTCGAGTTGAAATTTTTTTTTCAAAGAAAAGTACTTCAGTAAACTGAGCGAATGGCGAAATATAGCCTTTTCGTCTTGCCCAGTTATCCATCAAAACAAGTTTATTGTTTCGAAACCTATATAAATTATCTGCATAAAAATATTCTAGATTTCCAATCAAATATAAAATAAAGGTTAAAACTGCTTTAGTCCATCTTCTCAGAAATTTAATAAGTATAATTTTTTTATTCATATAGACTTATTTTTATTTATTTATTTTGGTTGATTACTTTTCCTCTCCTTTCCCTGTTTCGATTTTCTTTACACGATGCTTTACTTCTTTGTTTTCTATTTCTCTGTTTAGCAACTCCTTTCCTTATCAATTTTTCAGCTCAGAGAAATGGTAACCTTCTTTCTGAATACAACAAAATTGCACGTTTTGCTTAACGATATGCGTTAGCTGAGTAATAAGGCTGCTTTAAACCTTAAAAATTTCAATAGAGTGACTTTTTGTATGTCAGGGCAAATTTTTAAACCTATTCATTTCTTATATAAATATTCGCTATATATGATGTTTTTCTGTCTAATAATGCCTTAACTTCTCATTTATCGTACTTTTCTTTTGTGCTGATACATGAGCAAACTCAGTTATTTACTCTAACAAATCGAAATATAATACTATCGAGTTCAGGAAACAAAAATAAATACGATTTATACTACTATTTCAAGTTTAAAGCATGAGTACATATATTTTTAATAGTGTTTAATAAAATCCAGGGTCCTTCAAAAGTATGTAAGTTATTGGCTCAATTTTGGTCACTGGTGTGTTTCCTTGGGTTTTATCTTTCCAGTCACATCTTACGCAACTCGTAATACCTCGCTCTCTAATTGTTTTTGGTGAAGAAAATACACTCATGGACAAAAAAATTAGCGCACCAAGAAGGAGTCGTCAAAATGAAACGAAATTTTACATACGTAATAACTACTTTGATATAAGTAAATGATGAGAAAATCAAAGAAAAAGGATAATTTATTTCAGAGAAAATGGCAAAAGAACGGAGGAGTTAATACTCCGTTGGACCCCCTCTAGCGCGAATGCACGATGCGATACGATCGGGCATTGAGTCATACAAGTCCATGAGTGTATTTTCAGTTAAAATACAAATTCATCCAGAAATAAAGACAAAAATTCAAAATGCAATAAAACTAAATCAAATAAAGAGGGATGAGCTCGGATATAAGTTGAAAGCTTGGACGACAGGAAACTTAAGCTCGACGTAAAAGGTATCTTAGTTGTTAGATGGTCTAAGAGCTTAAGTTTTATATCCTTAACCGTTTTCCTGTTTAGATTTTGATGGGGAAGCATATTTTTATATACAAAAATGTATTAAACGAAAGACTTTATCTCAGGCAGTTAGATTTTCAATATTCAAATAGAAAATTTACGTGGATTTAATCCATCTATCAAAACAGCTTCACAGAAAATTTAATAAGGTCCGTTATTCTTTCTTAAACAAAACATTTCAAACATACTTTAACTATGGGTTTAATTTTTATTTTCGACTCAAAATATTTCGCGTCTTCCAAAAGACTGCTTTACGGTTCAAACATAACTGAAATATTAGCAACCCAATTAAAGATACATTTGTTTGTTTAGTCATGAACAGCTTAGTTGAACACGTATTTAATAACAACACATGCGTACCTCTGGTTTTGAACACATTAATTTTGCTAAAGATCTCCAGATTTTACATTTGTCATAATGAAGTTGTTTGAAATTAATTCATTACGTTAGTCGCTCAAGAATTCAAACAAATAATTTTATCGATCGTCCATTTTATTAATATTTGCAACCAGCAAATTAATTAAATCTAAATGCAACATATAAAGGTTACCATGTGTTGCGACACAATCCGATATTAAAATGCATCTGAATTTTTACACAACTCATCACACTTGTATTAAATCAGCAGAAATCCGTACTTAGAGCCAATTTTTTTTCTCCAACGCTTGAAGGGAGATAATTTCATTAAATGTCATAATTAATTGCTTGTATTTTCTTTCATGCTACAGTTTCTGACAGCCTTCAAAACGTCTAGCGATGGAAAGTGAAACTTAAAGATTGCAGTATTTCCAACATTTTAAAAATTATTCCCGAGAAAAATGTTAAGTTCAACAACCACAGAAACACGGACAAGCAATTTTCATTCCGAACTTAATTAAAATGAATCTGAAAAATATAAGAATTAGCGTTGAAAGTTCAAAAATGAGAATTCCATTATATTCTCTAACAAGCTGAGATAATGTAAAGTGGAAAGCAAGTCAAGTGTCTCATAGTTGTTGTTTTTTCAATCTGAAATTTTACAGAAATAACTTTTTTTCTTTTAGAGAGAGAATACTGCAGGTGCCTAATGCAGTATTTCTTAAGAGTTTTAAGCAACCAAAAACTCGGCAATATCAAATTATGTTTAAAAATGGGGAATATTTTCTATGGATTTAACTAAATAAAATAGTTTGTAATCGAAGTTTCTTTTTGGAAACTTACACGAGTTAGTTCTAAGAAAAATAATATATTTGCGAGAACAGAAAATACCGATATTTGCATATTTTGTGTTCATATTTTTTTTTGCTTTTATTTAAGTTTTCGGTGGATTTAACACATTTTCAATAAAAATTCTATTTAGAAACTTACATGAGTTAGTTATAAGGAAATTTACGCTTTATCGAGAGCAGAAAATAATTATTAAAAATTTATATCAGTATACTTTGCGCTCATATTTTTTAGTATTTTTTAACGCTCTACCGAACTAACAAGCGTATGTTTAATAGAAATATCCTTCCTCTTGAATTTGATTATGCAAACTTATAGACTCAGTTTTGAAGAAAATGTTGAATTTGCTTGAACATAAAGCAAATATTAAAATATGATACTAACATAGTTTGCATTCATACATTTTTCAATGTTTTTCTCTGTTTTGTATAAAATTATTTTCGTTTAGCCTTACTTTACGTTTTGAAAACAAATGCAATGTAATTTTTTCATAAACATTAAATGAAATCCTCTTAAAAAGGTTTCTTTTAAAACTATTATAAATCTCAGGTCTCATGTGATTTTAAACTTGTAGCGCCAGAGATTTAACATGCATGAGATCCATACTCAAAATATATTGATTATAGTCAGTATAACTATCATCTAGTTTTCTACAAGCTTTCGCCTGATTGCATTGGTAAAAAAAATTGTTATACAGCAACTGACATCACTTTGGATGACTCAAAACATACTTTTTATATACTGTGGAGGCATGTGGCGGCCTTGTGATACAGCGCGCTGGCTTTCGGTGCTGAGGGTGCTCGGATCGAATCCCGGCGTCGCGCCACCGAAATGCCTCCATTTGTGTCGTCCCTTCATAGGAGGTAATGCTGGTCCGCCTATATGGTGACCCCATAATAAAATGGCCAGCAAAACTGTTGTGTATTATAGGCGAATGTCTTCACGACAATAGCCTCCGCATTGGTTAATATATATATATATATATATATATATATATATATATATATATATATATATATATGTATATATATATGTGTATATATATATGTGTATATATATATGTGTATATATATATGTGTATATATATATGTGTATATATATATATATATATATATATATATATATATATATGTATGTATATATATATATATATATATATATATATATATATATATACGTATATATATATATATATATGTATATATATGTATATATATATATATATATATATATATATATATATATATATATATATATATACTGTGGAGGACCTTTGAAAACGCTTTGAAGCATCACATTACAGATATTCCTCCTGATATGTTAAGATGCAGAGACAGTTTGTGTTTTTTATCTGGATTTTAATTTCCTTGTGGTTTTATCTTTAGAATTTAAAAATTTGAAAAATTTCTTGCAATCATGTCTATTTTTCTTTTCAACTGGATTTTTCTTTTTCGTTTACATTCAAATTATCGCGATGGCAGACGGGAGACTCGTTTCTCCCCCTTTTTTTAAATGTCAAAACGGGAGGCAGGTTTTCACATCCTATGCGCCCCAAACTGTTATTATGTGAATGATACTCATTGAATATTCTATGATTTTGTGTTTGTTACATATATAGGCTTTTTAGACCCACAATTCAGTTTTGAAACAACTAGTCAAAAAGAAATCATCAGTCTGAAGAATATAGTGAAGAATGTTTCGCAGATGGCTTTTCAGATGTACCAAAGTAATTTTGAGAATGATAACGTAAATGACAAGTGTTCTGATAGCGACAGTGATTTTTTCATCATAAAAAGTCGTGACAAATAGGAATGTTAGGGCCTGTTCACATAGGAGTCCGGTAGAGGAAGCGTTAAAGTATTTAAATATATTTAACCAATGACAAACTTCCAACTGATTAGCAAGGAAATTTTTAACGCCGATGATTGGTTTATTTCCGTCTCAGAGCCCTCTTTCCTTTTACACTTCCGCTACTATGTGAACAGGCCCTTAGTCCTTTGCTAAGATACAGACAGCAGTGGTAGTAAAGATCTTGAGATTGAAGGTGTTTTAAAGACAATTATAGTAAACCGTTCATGGGTTGAACAATACAAAATTCTCGTCCTAGAAGTATTTATAAAATATCCATGCATAAAAATCAATTCCTACCTATCCTAATAATATGTGTGTACCACCAAGACGATTATTCTTCAATATGTGACTGCAGACTCTTCTGCAAAACAGAGATAAAAGAATAAGGGCCTGTTCACATAGGAGTCCGTTGCGTAGCGTTAAGGGAAAGATGACGTTGAGACTAAAATAAACCAATCATAGGCGTTAAAAATTTCATTGCTAATCATTTGGAGGCCTAGATTGGTTTATTTTCGTCTCAACGTCATCTTTTCCTTAACGCAACGCAACGGACTCCTATGGGAACAGGGCCTAACAACGTATCCACGTTGAAAATGTCACGTGTATTCTCAAACAAAGGGGGAAAAAACGCTGTATATTTTTTAAATTTTCCTTAGTAGCTATTCATAAGCAACTCATTAAACAAACAAGGGAAAATGTTTTCATGGCCAGAAAAAGCTACTAACATTATCATTAATTGTACTAACCAATTTTGTATAAAATATTTCGTTTGATAAAACGTGTTTTTAATAGATACGTGCACATTTGACGTATTTTCCAAAAGTGTGCAAGAACCGAGGAAATTTACTTATAACGTCTAATATGTGTTAAAGTAGATGCATGAAAATACATCAAAAACATCGTCATTCCGGTTTTAATATCCGTTAGTTCAAGTTTAGAAGACTTAACTTGAAGACCTGAAGTTCAGAAGACTTCTGATTTTCTGTTGATTCACACCTCTGAATTCAACTGTAAAAAAGATATCTTACAGCCTCGTCTGTCATCTTAGCTCCTGAAAAATTGTGTCCCCGTTTCAAATAAAGATTTAAAATTATTTGATTTGATAAGAAGCACACTGAAGCAATTGTTTCCCATCATAGAAGTTCTGGTTTGAGCAATGATTAAGAATTCAAGAAACTGTAAATTATCTGTCACATTAAGCATCTTGCTGCATAGTTATACAGCGAAAATCGCAACATTTTGCATAACATGCATGACTATCATACATTTTGCTTTTTTATTACTTGAGATAATTTTATGGACTTAACAATTCACTTTAGGAGACGAAAGACAATCAGTCAAATTAAATTTATATATATATTGGTTGTAAAAAATATAAAAAAGATCCAATATGAATTCCTTAACATCACTTAGTTATAGTTTCAGAACCCGGAAGAATAATATAATTTTTATTGAGGACTTTTTAAAAGAGTTATTTTCAAAAGCAAAGACAAAAAAAATTCTAGTGAAAACTTTTGTGACTAAAATTGAGTCATTTTACTTAGTACAAGAAAATTTTACCTTTTAAATTTTTTTAAGAGAGAACTTTCTAGTACAGAAAAATGCTTTCGGAAACATCCCTATAATGTTGTAGCTCACTGCAAACGTATCATCGTTAGTGCAATGAAAAAGTGAAACAGCATTTAAGTCCCTTTGAAGGCAAACTACGAAGCTTCCTTGTGACATCGTGACCACAGAGGGACATTTTAAATTACATTTATTTGTAAGGGAATTACTACGATGTATGCTTAGTATTTAGAGACGTGGGAGGGTGATTGCACAATATCGGCACAGTGTAGCGTCACATATTGGGGCTTAAAATTGTCGTAACTTTTTTTTTTTGCTGCAACATGGCAGAAACATCATGCGAAGTCAAAGCAAATTTCAATCACATTAGACAACTTTATGTTTAGTGCTTTTCAGGCTCTTAATTGAATGAGTATGAGACTTTATTCTAATAGATCTTCCCTGTAAATAAATGTAATGCACTATAGCTCATTAGATTTAGTATAATAGCTCTTTTTCCCTACACACTTCAAATTTATGTACTGTGTTTAATGTTTTAACGTAGAATTACGTTCCTCCATAACGGTCCTCGGAAAGGAAAATTTCAGACACTAAAACCGTCCGTCCGTACCTCACTAGTTATAATTTTGGCAGCCCGCCAAACCCAGTCTCTATCGCTTGGACAAGCAGTAAACAGTTAAAAAGAAAAGTACCAAAATGCGTCAAAATTTTTAAATACATATATATATATAGATATAGATATAGATACGTACATATATATAGATACATATATATACATAACACATACATACATATAAACATACAAAAGAGGTAAGCAACAATAAATAATCCTACGATACAATTAATAACCCGCGGTGTTTCGTTAGAAGAGACTACCTGAAATTTTTTTTAGAAATGTTCTTGTGTTATAGACTTAAAAGTCACTAAAGTACTTTAAAATCACATGATGACAGTGAAAATGTACTAGTGCTTACTGTAAAAGTTCTACCAGCCTCTTTTAGTTACTTTTATCCATTAAATTATATGTATCTTAAAGTCGTGTAATTTTACATCATGTGTGTTTTAATCAGAAAATTTTGAAGTAACCGTCAACATGTTCCTCATATTTTAATAAACGAAAACGTTATCTTACATGAATTCTTTAATTCATTTAGCATTTTGATGTCCAGTTTCAAACGCTTTGCAGCTTCAGGCCTTTCCTATGAGACAAAATGAACACACTTTGTTTAAGAAAATTCACAACAGGATTTCTTTCGCATATATTAGTTAAAAATTCAAGTTTGGATATGATTGCAAAGTCAAAATTACAATGAAGCTTATTGTAATGCATCTCCTTAAACACATATTTATTCATGTACGCTATAATGCACTTACAAATTCAAACCGCCGCGTGAGTTCGCATAATTTGGAAAATCTTAAATTCGAAGTAAAATATTTCGCCCAGCTTAATCCTCCAGAGACAAAGACCTGCCTTGAATCACTTGCAATGTAGATGTTCACTATTCTGAACAAGATAAATAAATAAATAGCTCAGTTGTCCTAACGGAAACTTTCAAATTCAAGTAAATCCTTAAAGATTTATAATATTATTTAAAACATCTAAAGTGCTTTCATGTTTCTTTCGGGGTATCTCAATTTTTTTTTTTAGGAAACAGAAAATATATTCGCACAAATCGAAGAAATCTATCGGCAGTGTAAATACGGGAAAATTCATAAATATTTGAATAGTTGTATCACAATATATATTTGAAGTTGGCTATTTGGATGGCGATGTGGGCGCATATTACATTAAAAACAGAGAATCGAAATATTTTTATATTTATGATATGTTTAGCGCTTCAACTGAAATCTTTTTTATTTATATTTCATTTCATTCACAGATATGTTATCTTTAACACATCTAATAAATCGTGAATTCTCATCTAATAAATCGTGAAAGTTGCTCTTTTTACCATGTTTTTATTAACTTGCTTTCTTGTCTGTATGTTTGTCAAGTACAAATCTTGCAATCGATTTTTAACAGACTTCCCGACTAGAAACATTTGAAACTTTTAGAATAGCTCAGAACACGATGACAATGCATTTTTTTAATACTTTTAGCCATCTTTAAGCACAATTAAATTAATTTTCAGTTATTTTCAGTTAATTTTGTTTTATAGACTGATGCAGCCATCTATTGGCCGGAACGGGAACGAAAAGTTAAACGCAAGTTAACTTCAAATTAACTTCATTTGCTTTGAAGTTGATGGGATAATTCATCAAAAAAAATTTTAAAAAGTATTTATTAATACGTAGAATTGTCAAGTCTATATGATTCAACAGAAAATTAAAAAACATGGTATATAAAAAGTTATTTTTATCTTGTAATTATTTTAACAATTATTGTTGGTATTTTATCATCGCAGTAAGGGATAGTGAGTTTTCTATTCAATGCTTTCCACTTACATTTGAAATGCATCGTTTCGTTTGACTTTCCATGGCTCAAATTATGCTTTGGCGCAATAACTAGAGTAAAGAAAAATATGGTTATTTAAGGTCATTGCATATTGTCAATGTCGATTATCAGAAAATTCTTGTTTGAGTTATAAGATCGAATTTCAATGGATTAAACCTCAGACAGCGCTTATCATTGCCAGTGCAACTGTTGTTTTATCGTGAAAACGGCAAACTGCTTCACTGGGTGTCATTTCAATTGGCGACGCATTAAGTCATCCTGCCATGTTTCAGATGTGTAGTAGGTCCCTTAATCGTTTACTTTTAATATAGCGATAAATACCCGCCCACTTGGTGTGGTGGTCAGCGCTTTTATCTGCCACGCAGTTGGCTTGGGTTCAAATTGCGAATGAGGCTATATATATATATGTGTGTATATATATATATATATATATATATATATATATATATATATATATATATATATATATATATCAGCGATTTTTGGGGGTTAGAATTTAAAGGGTTAAAAAAAGGGATTCTTCTACAGAAAATCTGAATTAAAATGTGAAACGCCAAATTATTCACCTTAATAGCGCGGGGATATGAAAACGAAGAACGCTGTAGGAGTTATTAATTGAATTGTGTAGCCTTGGGGAAATCAGGAGAAAAGAATCGCAGGCCCAATCGGCTATTTTTAGAGTTTAGACAGTGTTTCCCGCGAAAAAACTGCAAACTTCAGCAGAGAGGATTCAAGAAGTTTCTATGCGGCGTAAGGAGATTATTATAGGCGGGCTTAAAACAAGGAATAACTTCAGAGACGATGTAGATTCCGGAAGGTTTAGACATGCCGCTTGCGGTGTGGCCAAGGGATTGAACGGGATATGGAATTTAGATTGATAGAAATTTAAGTGTTAGGAATTAAGTCGTAAAACGTTAATGCTACGAATGCAGGAGACTTCTTGAATGGTTAATAAATCTTTTTAAAAGACAATAAATTGTTCTTACTACCCACTCGCCTTCATGCCGACTGCAATTAAGATGAAAAGAGGAATTGATGTTCCAGTCTTCGACAACTGTATGAAAGAGTAATTTGGGGAAATGGATGTTTCAGGAAATGCGTGAAGAAACGTTCGTGTTATATATATATATATATATATATATATATATATATATATATATATATATATATACAGATGGTGGACAAAATAATACGAACACCTGTGAAATAATGGAAAATCTTTATTAATAGGGGGTTGGACCACCCTTTGACTGAAGTACAGATTTAATGCGACGTGGGATAGATGCATAAAGGTCATGGACAATATTTAAAGAAATATTAAGCCATTCCTCCTGCAGAGTAGTCTCTAATTCCAAAAGTCCGGATGGAGGTGGAAATCGGGAACGAAGTTTGGACTCCAAATATTGCCATAAATGTTCAATAATATTCAAGTCCGGAGACTGAGGGGGCCAGGCGAGGTGTTCAACTGCATTGTCCTGCTCTTCGAACCATTCTTGAACACACCTAGCAGTGTGGATAGGGGCGTTGTCGACTTGAAAAAGCGGTTGCTCTCCAGCGAATACAGTCTGTACAAAAGGATGGACATGATCCCCTAGAACTCTTAGATAGTGATTGGATTTGATCCTCCCATGCAGAATAACAAGTGGCCCAAGACCGCGCCAAGATATCGCACCCCATACCATAATGGAGCCACCCCCATACTTCACAGTCGGCAAGAGGCATTCAGGATGAAACGCTTTTTTGGGCGTTCTCCAGACATAAACGCGTCCGGTCGTCTAAAATAGAGTGAATGACGATTCATCTGACTATATTACCTGTTGCCACTGCTGTGGGGACCAGCTTTTGTGATCTCTGAACCATTGGCGTCGCTTGAAAGCATTAGTTGCTGTCACCAAGGGTTTACGAATTGCCACTCTGCCACAAATGTTCGCAGAATGAAGTTCCCTTTTGACAGTTTTTGTTGAAACGGGGTCCTGGAGATGACTGTTCATTTCGGATGTTATCTCGGATAACGATTGCTTGTGCTTTCGGGCTACTATGCGCTTCAAGACCCATCTATCCCTATCAGCAAGCTTGGACTTTCGGCCACTGTTGTGCTCTGAAGACTTTGTCTTACCCTCTTTCGTGTACGCTGTCATAACGGCTGATACCGTACTCCTTGCAAACCCCAAAAGGTTTGCTATTTCCGTAACCGATACTCCACTTAAACGCGCTCCAACTATCATTCTTCTTTGGAACTCTGACAGGTCTGACATTTCAACTTATCACAGACAGTTCGATAGAAGCATGCAACGTAGGTGACTGCTTTTGAGACTGATACCTTCCTCTTCACGTTCCCTAGGTGGCAGACTTCTGTTGCAGGTTGCGCTGCTGTACTGCAGGTGTGAAATACGTCATACTTTTTCACAGGTGTTCGTATTATTTTGTACTCCATATGTATATATATATATATATATATATATATATATATATATATATATATATATATATATATGTCGTGTTGATTTTTCTAACTGTCGAATAACGATTTTTTTTCATCACTCCATAAGTTTTTTCTAACTAAACCAAATAATTCTAATATCATGGAAATTTACCGTCATCTCACTTAAAAGCTTACTCTATATTAATTAATAGTTAATCATAACCTTTTCAAATAATTTTCTAATAGTTTAATTATATTTTTACTGTCCCCCCTTAGTTTGACTAAATGGCAAATCCGCTCTGTCGTTCAAACTGCCCTCCATGTTTTTTTTTGGAGGAGTTGGGGAAGAAAGGCCGGACTTAAGCTTGAATGACAGCTTCCTGGTCCAATGAAAGACTGCGACGCAAGGAGAGACGAGGAAGCCGGACAGGTTTTCGAGGGGAGTTGGATCAGTATCGGTGGAGTGAAAGAGACAGAGGTTCTTCACTCGCGGTGACGTTGGACGTGCTGGAAATTCAAAGAGACACCAACGAATTATGAGAAACTAAATAACCTCCATGCAGACGCGTTCGAGTTGTTTTACATTATATCTCCTATCTATCCCCCTGTTTTTCCGTGATGATTGTCCGCTCTTCCATCGGCCAGTCGTGATCCCGTGGACATCAGAAATTTTGATCTACGAGTCGCCATTTTTCCAACGACATGCGAGTGCAGTACCTGACGGAAGCCTCGACTGCTACAATTTCGGTCTTTCAACCAAGCTACTGCACAGAGTAGATTTTGTTAATCGGGTGATATTCTTTTTCCGCTTTTTTTTGTTATAATTAATTTTTCCTTTTTTTATCCCACCAAGGAGAAGCCTTTCCTCTAGGGTTAATTAAATAATTTTTGTGATTATTATTATTTTTCATATTATGTGCATTGTATAATCAGGAAGTTTATGATTATTATTTATGATGATCCACTGTAAATTCTGCAGACTAGAGTCCCCTGCAATTTGTTCCTTTGCTTGTAACGTTAATTTCCTTTTGGCCAGGTCATACTTTTTTTATGAATGTTCATAAGAGAGATGATTAATCTTTATATTACACTGCTGGCCACTGTAAATGCAACACCCTGAAGGAAACATGCAAATAACATGAAATTTACAACATGCATTAGCGGAGGTGAGATATGCAAATGATTAGAATTTCAGCGAAGACGCACATCACGCGCGCCTGTAGCGCCACTTCAAAGCGTTATTTAAGGCTTGGAGATTTCGACGATTTCAAGTTCGGCAGTTGTGTTTTTCTTGTGGTTTTTTCAAAAAAACGATCAATTATGCCTCGTCGAAAACAGCGATCATCTTTTGATCAAGTATCCGAGTTCGACAGAGGAAGGATAGTGGCCTACCGAGATTGTGGATTATCTTTCAGGGAAATCGGTAGTCGTGTTGGACGAAACCAAACAACTGTAATGCGGATATGTGCTCGTTGGATGCAGGAGGGTACGACGGACCGGCGTGTTCGATCGCATCCACCTCAGCACACCACTTCACGTGATGACAGGCAAATTGTGCGCATGGCAGTGACGGATCGCTCAGTCACATCACGAACCATAGCACAGCACATGCAGTCTGTAATGCATCATCCAGTGTCTGCGCGTACCATTCGACGCCGTTTACAGCACAGTGGTCTGTCTGCAAGACGTCCATTGCTTTGTCTACCCTTGACGCAGAACCACAGACGTCTCCGCCACTAATGGTGCGATGACAGAAGGATGTGGACGGCAGAATGGAATGAAATTGTCTTTACTGACGAGTCACCCTTTTGTCTGCAACACCACGGTGGTCGCATTCGAGTCTGGAGACACCGTGAAGAGAGGATGCTGAACAGCTGCGTTATGCACCGCCACACTGGTCCTGCACCGGGTATTATGGTATGGGGCGGTATTGGATATCACTCTCGCACACCTCTAGTACGCATTGCCGGTACTTTAAACAGCCAGCGCTACATCTCCGAGGTGTTGGAGCCAGTTGTCCTTTTTTACCTTCAGGGCTTGCCCACAGCCATATTTCAACAGGATAATGCGCGACCACACGTGGCACGCATTGTCCAACGGTTCTTCGTCAATCACCAGATTGAATTGCTTTCCTGGCCGCCTCGCTCTCCGGATCTTTCGCCGATAGAAAACATGTGGTCCATGGTTGCTCTACGATTGACCCAGATTCCATCCCCAGCTGCCACAGCAGATCAACTTTGGCAACGTGTGGAATCTGCTTGGTCTACTGTACCCCAAGAACGCATCCAAAGTCTCTTTGAATCAATGCCGAGGCGAGTGGCAGCGGTGATCTCCAACAATGGCGGCTACTCTGGCTACTGATTTTGGCAGGAACCACACTTCACAGAAGTCTATAAATTTAATCATTTGATACTTGGTCAACATGTTATCTACAAAATAAATTTTGTTGTGATATCTCTTGTCTTTCTTGGTGTTGCAATTTGGGTGGCCAACAGTGTATTTGATACGTATTGAAATGATTTTTATTAAATGTATCTATTTGAAATTGATAGTTTCTGTCATTTTAATTCAGACAAAGGACATATATTGAGCAGAGGCAACCAAGGCCTATTCTACTTGTTTCTATACTTGTTTTTTTTTGGAACCTGTGTTTGTGAAAAAAATAAAAGGGGAGAATAAGCATTGACATATGTATTTCTCTTTGTGATCGCCAGGATATATATATATATAGTATATATAATATGGGTTTATTGTTTGGCCTAAATCTACGGACGAAGATGTAAGTCCGATATGTATCATTTACCATGAAGTTTTTGTAAATGATGCTATGAAGCCATCAAAAATGTTGCGACATTTGAATCTAAACATTCCTAGCTGGAAATTAAACTGTGTGCATATTTTGAGCGTAAAAAGAAGAATTAATATTACAAACAGAAACCTTTAAACAAAACTTTGTTCAGAATTTTTCACTACTAAAATGCTCATACATAGATGCACATCGGATTGCTAAAACCAAAATATCGTTTACCAATGGAGAAAATTTAATATAACCAGTTTAAATAGACGTTCGCTTAGAAATGTTTGGATCCTTGACTGGGATTTTTGGTGTTCCCATAATAAAGTGACCAACAATAATTAGCGACGTGTCTGGCAAATGTAATAGTAATAAGTACCGCTTGCAAAAAATTTCAACTTTCGAAATTGCTTCAAATTGTTGGATTTCACAATCATGTCTTTACCCAGAATCTGAGTACTTAGCCTCAGAACATGAGAACGAATTTGTGTAAACAAAAATATATATATTTTCTTGAAATAATATTGATTTTACCACGCAAAATGTCCCGATATAAAGTACTTGATGCAGTTAAGTTTAAAACGTAAAACTGAATTTGCTAAGCATTTACTATCAAAAATGAAGGTATTTTTTGAAGTACCTTCAGCATTTATGAAGGTATTTTTTCAGCATTCATAAATGTATGAAGCCAATTGCTGTAAAATGCTTTCTACCTTCGTACTGCTCTGTTATTTTTACAGCGAAAATTACAACACATATCAAACAAACATTTTCCTCTCACGTACCGAATTACAGCTTTAATAACTCTAAAGGTGTAGCAGAATAGATTTTACAGGGAGAAAAACAGTGATAATGTCTCTGCTAACATTTCTTAAGCAACTTTTTCATACAGTTATTTGTTTGTTATTTTCCGGTTTGTTTATCAAGAGGAAATCCTTTTCTTTGAGTATTAATTTTACATATGGAACGTATTATGAATTTTTCACCTTACTGCTACGAATATACATAAGTTTCTTTTCTTTTTGTTTTTCAGGAATCTTTTCCCAAGATTAAATTAATATCACGTGTTAGTATTAAATTCTGCACCTAATTCGTGACCCAAAATTTAAAAATTCCTTTTTAATACGAGGATGCCAAAAGTTGACCCACAGCATTAACAAAATCATGTTTAATTATACAGTATCAGGGATAATTTTAATTTTAATTGAAATCGTCTTTTGAGTGCATACCTAAACATGCTGCACAACGTGTTTAGATAATTCTTACCAACAGTTAATTTCAATTTTTATTTCCCAATTGTTGATGGTAAAAATTAGCCTAACACGTTCCGAAACATGCTGCAACCAAAACCAGCAACCTGGGCTGACTTCACTTAAATGTTCTGTCGATAACAATTGACTCCCTTTGCTTTGAGCACGAGATTACCTTGATAGAATCTTTCCTCGCCGTTTAAGGAGACTCACTACCATTATATCTTTAAAACATTCGACTGTTTGTAAAAAAATATATGTTAAAGCCTGATCATTTCTGAACAAAATAAAGCAAACCGCATGAAAATATTCCGCTTAGTTCCGGAGATATTGATATTCTAAATATTTAATTACTGATCAAGTTTATGGTAAGAAAAATTTTAAACTCATTTTTCTCAAAATGGAATTTTGCATCATTCCGCAACTGATATCTCGAAAACTATGAAACATAATTCCATGAAATTTTCACTGCATAATCATGTTATTTTATTGCGTCTGAACTAGAATTATTGAAATCACTGCACATTTTGTTATTTTTTCAGGGGTAAATTAATGCAAAAATTTAAGGAAATTTTAAGTATATCTTTAGCAGTTAAAAAAAATTGAAAAAAAAATTTTTATGTTGAATGGTTTAGTTCAGTTGTATTTTGAATTATTTAATTTAAATATAAAACAGGTATTATACATTTAAGTGTAAAATTAATTTCATAGTTCTGCGCGCAAGCCAGTATACAATAAAAATACTTAAAAGACAAGGTATATCTACAGCATTTTTAAAAAAAATTATTTAAAATTATTTTGTGAGTTGAAAATTTGTTTAATAAAATAAATATATCAATTTATCATATACATAAAATTGGGGAAAATTGGTAGTAAATTGAAATAGTTACAAAGAGTCAAAAAGTATGAAAATATGCTTCATTTCCTCGGCTTAAGAGTCGTGAGTCCCCTTAAATGGAAACATTGCTTCGTCACATTCACACAACGTGACGCCCATAGACTTACTTCTCTTTAGGGCACACATTAAGAAGGAACGTTTTCCGAAGAAGTACCACACAATGTTCGAACTGAATATATTCACTATGCAGAACGTATCAAAATCGATAGAGAATTCCCTTTAATCATACTGTAACATACATTTTCCAGTTAGCATCAAAGTATCGGGGTAGGTTCTTCGAAAGTAGTAATATTGGTGAAGGCGCGTGGAGCCCTTTTTAGACTAAACAGGATAAGATCAATGCTAGTTACCTAATTCGAGTGAAACATACAATGAGAAGGGGAGTAAACTATACTAAACGCGGCTATTTGGCATTACAATCGAATTCACCAAAGGTAAGGTATGTGTCAGAAAGTGTACAGGTAAAACTCTTTTATAAGCTACCCGGTGCGAGAGGATTCCTTTCACTCTAACTGTTAGGAAAATGAACCTTAAAAGGGCTATCTAAACTTCAGTTTATTAGATCATTTACTTGTATTACTTTCCGACATTCATACTATCGTTTTAGACTGACGTAGCACTTATTATCTAACAAGTAATGGCGTCAAAGCAACTTTGACGTCATACATCTGAGAAATTTTGTTTCTCGTTTATTTTCCCCATGGTTTGTTATTTTTCCTTTCCAGTGGATTTTATGCAAATATTTCAATGTTATGTTACTGACTTGTATAAAATACTGGTCGAGTTAGAGCAAAGGTCCCGCTAGCAGCAGACACAGTTGAACTCACGAGCGAGTGAGATTCGTGTGTTAGAAGTCTCTGTGTGAGATTGTTTTGATTATACAAATGTTTTAAGTTATTGCTTTTAATATTTTTAAATATTTATTGAAGTTTCGAACAAACTTAATTTTTTAACTTAAGTCTTGCTGATTTCTAAACACACTCCCATGCCAGACCAGTGCGTGCTCTTATATTGTCACTCTTCGTGACACTAACCAATCGAACGCTAATAGTTTCTAAAACATAACTATACCAATCGCATTTCATGTAAATTCATATTCGCCATGACATTTTTGCAAGCAGATTGTAATTTAATATTATACCAGTTGGGACCCTGTCAAAACATGACAGCTAGATAGTAAATAAATGCACTAATACACAAATTATACTCAACACATCATTGCCAAATGTTGAAAATCATAATAATGCGCAGAAACAAATTAATGTGTTAAAGCGGCCTCGTGCTTAGTGAGTTTCTAAAGCCAGATTTAAAAACGCCACTGAGCATGCGCAGAAAACAATTTTTTTTAATTGTAAATTATCGCAAATTAAACAGCGCGAAATAAACAGTTTCCATCAGGTTTAGTCTTTTCACAAACATAATTATCATAAAAATAAAAATGGCAGAGAGAGAGATCTAGAGAGACTGCTTGGGATAAATGTGTTTATAATTAAAACATGTCACTGAGCATGCGTAGAAACAGTGAGTTTCTAAAGCCAGATTTAAACATGCCACTGAGCATGCGCAGAAATCAATTTTTAATTGTAAATTATCGCTCATTAATAGAAATTGTGGTTACAAAAACCAAATTTGACAAATCTACAGATGACAATCTTTCGTTTAAGACCAAAATGAAGTAAATTGATGCAGTAGTTTTCTCTCACGGACTGCCCAAAAAGTCGGCTTAGCAACTTAAATATATAGATTTAATATTAATCACCATGCGATGTTTCTGATGTTCAAAACAAATTTATAATTGTTAACTGGATTTGGCAAAATCATTTTTTATCTTGTACTTTAATCTTCTTTAAAGTACAAGAACTTTAAAGAAGCTTAAAGTGCAATATAAAAAGCCTTTAAAACCTGTGTGTATGCGTCTGCATGTGTATGGGGGGTATAAAGAAGTTCTGTGGACAAATGTTACAAACTCACCGCATGGAATACAGCTAAACAGTGTTTATGCGGTATTTTCAGGACTATTTCGGTATGCGCGTAGAAACTCTCTCAATTTACTACATTAATCAGCGGTAATGGACGTGCAATTACGTGGAGCTAGGCATCTGTTTATCAATTTAAGTCATCCTGTTGTCATGAGTGATTGTAGCCATATTAAAAGCCCAGACTATATAGTCCTCTTGAAATAAAATAATACAATAATTCTTCGAAAGCCTGCTGAAAAATAAGGAGCCGAAACTGACATACAGAAACATATATTTCACAGGACTCATAACACCTCAGATAAAAAACAATTATATGCTCTCAGATACTCCTAATGAACTTTGAAATTTAGAGAAGGTCTAGAGGTTAACGAAAACGGAAAGCTTTTACTGTTCTTTAGCGACAATAAACGCCCACTAGTCAAATGACAATAACATCCTTGAGACGTTGTTTGAATGTTTGATGATAAAGGTAAAATGTATGAATATGAACCGAGCAATCAATAGGAAGGGGAAATTTTGTATTTTAAAGGATTACCTAAATTATCAGCCTTTGGTCCTATATATATATATATATATTATATATATATATATAATATATATATATATATATATATATATATATATATATATATATATATATATATATATATATCATTTGTCTGTCAGAATTTGCAAGTTTTATAACCATACTAGCTGAGTGGCAACCCGATGTGTTGCATCTTCGATTTAAAATGAAATGGTTTTATTTCTTAAAGATTAAAAACTTTTTAATCACTTTTAAAAATATATTAGAATTTTTCAGAAACGAAATAATTATTTAAAATTCTCTTTTTCAAATTTCGGTTTTTGGCTTTTAAAATAATTATTTCAAATTTCCGTTTTAAAATTTTGCTTTTTAACCAACAAAAAAATTCATTCAATTAGAAAAAATTCTAAAGGTTTTAACTTCTCATTTCCTAAAACTAAAATTATTTCTGGTACTTTAAAATTATTTCTGGATTTCAATTATTAAATGACTCGTTCTCAGACTAATTCTCCACTAATAATTTTTTCCTTTTGGCAACATGGCCGAATGTAAATATGAAATCTCATGGGGGAAATGCTTAAAAAATAGAAAACAGTTCTGATGAATTCAAAATTGGTGGTGGAAGAATCCTCATGAGTTGGTCAATAATGAGAAACAAATTTCACGACTTGCTGGAATTATAAGTGAGTAAAATAATAAGTCGAAAAATTACGAACTCGGCATTCAGTTACATTAAGATACTATGGCGATCAACATGGGAAATTTCAAAAGTGAGTTTTGCAAGTACGCTTTTTTAGAATGAAAACATTTTTTTTATTAAATGTATTTGGTATATTTTGGAAGCTGAACATCTAGCAAATTCTGATAAATCGTAAAATTGGCATTAATAGGGGCAGAAATCTGAAATATTTGTCCATCAAAATTGTCGATCGTGAAATTCGGAAAATTGCTTTGGGGAGAAAGCTTCGTTTGCAATGAAAAACATTTTTAACTTTATAAAAATGTGTATATACGTAAAGATGAAGAGTTGTAGAACACATGGAAATTAAAAATTTGTCGATTGGAGGACGGAAAAGTTTAATTTTGCATGCAGGAAAATAGTGGAAATTTGCGAAACGGAAATGAGCTGGCCCACCCGGAATGTCAGCTGTTTCTTCTGTCCACGTCTTTTGAGTTCGACGGTTTTAATTTATTAACTATAAAAGTTTGAAGTTTTGAAAGTTGAGGATAGTGTAGTAAAGCGCTTTAAAATAAAAGCTAGCTTTATTACATGTTGGTGATAAAAGGTAGGAATCAAACTTAACGCCGACAGTAATTATTGAATAGATTTATTTAGGATGTAGCCCGTGCGATACAGCTTTATGAGATTTGAAGATGGGAAGATCTGAGATGGAGACACAGATTAGATGACGGAGCCGAAAAGTGACATCATGTTACAATTCGTCTTTTATGTTTAATTTATGGTATACAGAGATCCCCATCGCCACGTGCAAATCTTGGGTGGTCTAAAAAAGGCAGGCAGTGAGGGCGTGAGGTTTTTAAGTTCAGAAGCCAATGAGAAAGTGTGAAGGGAGTATAGCGAATGAAAAGTTTACGGTATCCGGATTGGCTGATTGAAGTTTATGAGAAGGTGGAGTCATGGGTGTGAAAAGGGATTAAAATAAAATATATAGAAGAGAGAGAGAGAGAGTCTTGATCGGGGAAGCTGTAGGTCCCCATCTCCAGCACGACTTAAAAAGTTATACTTTAAGTAGACTTGAGGGTTCTACCTAAACCTGTTACGGCCACTGCGTGGGTAAAGAGAAGAACTCCCCAGATTCCATATACGATAAGCTTATAGAGAACGAATCGCATTGACTAAGTAAAATAGAGAGGTCCGCACTTAAATTGCAGCAGAGACCAAGAGACCCAGCTCCCGTGCCACAGCCGAGAAGCAATCCCCATCGAGAACAAAATCGAGAAGTTACAAGACGAGGAGAGCCCAGCGCCCCGTTTCACGACGTGAAGAGATCCCCATCGCCAGTGCAAAATAGTGAAGGTAAGCGCCAAGGAAAGCAGGACTACAATTATCAACTGAGAGAAATTGATCCGTCATCGTGAAAGAAATAGAGATAGCCCCCTGCCCGGTGTAGCAGTGTGACCCCGAACCCTCGGCGAGACGAGAAGGCCAAGATAGCAGCGTGAGTTGATGAAAAGCAATTGGGGTGAGTGTTAAATCTCAAATTGGATTTGTTCAGTTCCAATTCAGGCTAGGTAAATTATTCGTAAGGAAGGAGTTTTTAGTGAGAAAGTGTTTTAGTGTTGAACTAATAGTTAAGTTTATTTTGTTTTTACGCTCGGGACGCTCCCTAACCTTGACAAGGAAATAATAAATACAATTTGTGAAAAATAAGAATATTGTGCATTTGATTTCGGGAAATTAAAGATTATTTTCGTTACTTGTAAATATTAAATGTGTAAATAAACTAAGTTTTGTTTTATTAAAATCTATTTGTTTGTCTAGATTGAAAGTTGTTGGTGTTAAATTACATGATCTAAAATTTAGAATAGTTTATTGGCTTTTGTTCGGTTGCTAAATTCGACATCAAGGGCTTTGGGACGCGCCGTCCATATGGGCAAGGTCGTGCGGCGCACAACGGCGCCAAAGCGTGAAAGGCGCCGTCAAGTTAAATTTAAACATTTTTTGAAACTCTATTACAACAAATTTACATAAAACCAAAGATTATTTATCAATACCAGAGGTGAAATTTTATTATCTGCCATCTACCAATACTGACCGGCCAGAACGGTGGTGAAATTATACTACTCCTCTACCTAGTTTTCAGGTTTAAGCTTCAAAATGTTGGTGTTAAGACCCAACTCATGCGGGCTCAACTCATGTACGCAGCAACCTAAGTGTGTAAAAACCGGTTTGACAGCTTCTTAGGAAGTCGCCTGGCTGTGGAAAAAGGCTCCCCGCCGGAAGGGTTGACGTCACCAGGAACCAGTTCAGCGAGGGAGCAAGGTTTTAAAAAGGGACTGTGAGCCCTTGAAAGGGGCTTTTGCTGAGAGATTTGGAGAGGCGTTGGTCGCCGGACTTTTAGAGGACAGTCGAAGAGTGTGCGTTTTTGATTTTCGGTTGTGGGCTGTGTAAACCGAAAGGCAGATTGCATTTGCGTATTGTAATGACTTATGTACAGTTGCATTTCTGTGTGAACATATCAAGAAAGGAATGAAGTGTTTTTGTAGCACTAAACACCTCTTTTCTTGTCACTTCTTGGGTTGTGGAAATAGTCTCGGCCAGTCGACGCCGGGAGAGTTAGCAGGTGATCACCCGGGGCACAGCAATGAAACGTCTTCGCCTTGGAGCCATCACAGTATCTATATTTTTATTATTCAGGCACCTCAGAGTACTGGACAGAGGTACCTCCTTTTGAACTAGGTAATTAATTTTTTTTTAACATTCCCTCTTTTTGGGGTGGAAAAATATTCAAGTTTATTCTACATTATTTTTTCATAAAAATGCATTTTCCGTTAGAATCGTTTCAAAAACTCAATACAGATACCTTTATTTTATGAATAAAAATTGATTCACTTTATTTTTATACATGGTTGATAAAAATCACGATTTTAAAATAATCAAAAATCAACAATTGTTTTTTAAATCATTATTTTATGATTTTTTAGATAATTTTTAACTGATTTAAATCATCTCAACCCTGTTTTGATACATATAGTGTTTAAGGATCCTTGGAAGTTCTACACTTTAAAATGGATGTTTCTCGTTATTGATATTATGTGACATTACGTCTTTTTCCCCTGTAGTTTTTAATAATAATGCTTTTAAAAAATTACATAGTTTTAATTATACATTCAGTTTTTCTAATTTTAAATACTTAACGAAATCTGGCGTTATAATATGTCAGTACTGTTATGGAAAAACACGCTATTTGCTTTTTTTACAAAATGTAGGTACTTCTTCACATTAAATAGTCACAAATAGGGTAAGTATAGTGAATTTAGTTGTAAAAAATGAAAATTAAAAATCACTATGTACTATTTACGCGACGTTTTAAATTAAAATGACAAAATACTTATAAGTACATTTTGTAAAAATGGCAGATAACATGTTTTGCTATAAATAACAACTGAATTACAAAATTGTATATTTTGAATTTTCTTTAATAATTTTTTTATACAAAACAAAAAAAAACTTTGTGTTTCTTAATTTTTTATTGATTTTATTTAAATGGCCAAAGAAGAAAAAAAGAAATTGCCTGGTTATCAAAACTTGCTTAAGAAGCGAAAATGGGAGGAAGACTTGGAGAAAAACAATTTAAAAATTACCAACTTTTTTCGGAAGCCCACAGATTTTCAAGACAGTACTGCTACTGAGAAGTATAACAGTGGTTTTCCAACTCCATCAATATCGAAGTTGCCATCCGAATTAGAAAAACAAGCCAATGGCGATTCAAGTTCTGATACGTCTCACTCGGTACCATCATGTTCGAGTAAGCAAGACGAATCATCCAGACACGAATTCGCCTCTCTCTAACGATCCAGGTCTTTGGCCGAGTATATTATCTCCAGCCCAGGTGCAAGAACTAGTCGAAAAAGGTCCTATGTATTTTCAAAATAAAACTATGTATCCTAAAGACAAAAGTGGACGTAAGTTTTCGGATGTATATTTCACTCGAATTCTGTCAAATGGTGAAAAGGTTCAGCGAGATTGGTTACTGTATTCTATCAAGAAAAATGTAGTTTTTTGTTTCTATTGTAAGATATTCAATGACACCAGTAATCCATTGACCTTTAAAAATACTAAATTAAGTAATCAAGACGGTTTTAATCATTCGCATCACTTAAGTAAACATTTGAAAATTCACGAAAAAAGTAAATCTCATTTTCAAAATTTGCGTTTCTGGTCAGACTTACTGGAAAGATTAAGAGAGAATCGAACTGTACATTCCGACAGGGCCGCCCATGGGGGGGGGGGGGGGCAACTGGGGCACTTTGCCCCAGGCCCCCAACTGCCGGAGGGGCCCCAAAAAATTTTTAAAAAATTATTTATTAGATTTCTTCCGAAAGAAAATTCTGAAACTTGTACCGTACTTCAAAATTCAAAATAATCTCCTGAAAAAAGGCCCCCCCCCCAAGAAAAATAAAAAAAAATTATTCGATTAATCAGATTTCTTGGGGCCCAACAGAAGTTTGCCCCCCAACAGAAGTTTGCCCCGTAAAGTCTCTGGGCGGCCCTGGATTCCGAAATGCAATTTTTTTTAAAAAGTGAAACTAAACACTGGTGGAGTGTCTTTGAATGAATAATTTATACACTTCAATTTTTAGCTGAACAAAACTTGGCTTTTCGTGGTCCTAGTAATAAATTATTTGAAAGAAATAATAGAAATTTCCTAAAATGTGTAGAAATGATAGCAAAATTTAATCCAGTTATGTCTGTACATATTAATAGATCTCAAAAAAGTATGCCACTTTATCTTGGAGATAAAATTCAAAATGAAACGATAAAATCATTAGGTGATAATATAAGAAATAATAATTTAAATGAAGTTAAGAAAGCAAAGTACTTTTCTATATTACTTGATTGTACGCCGGATGTAAGCAACCAGGAGCAAATTTCTGGTTGCATTAGATATGCTAATTTAAAAAACAATGAATTTAGTGTTGAAGAGCGTTTTTTAACATTTCGTCCTGTAAGTGATACAACAGGTGAAGGTTTAACAAACTTTTTACTCAAAACTTTAGAAGATTATGGTTTAGACATTTATAATATGAGCGGACAAGGATACGACAATGGTTCGAATATGAAGGGTAAACAACAAGGTGTACAAAAAAGAATTTTAGACATTAATTCACGAGCAATATTTGTACCTTGCTGTAACCACAGTTTGAACCTTGTTATAAACGATGCTGTAAAATCCAATATGTTCAGTATAAATTTTTTATCGCTTGTTCAAGAGTTATGTAATTTTTTTCTGTCTCAACCAATCCGGGGTCTGTTTTGAAAAGTAATGTTTCAAATTTAACGTTAAAACCTTTGTCGGATACCAGATGGTCTAGCATAATTGATGCAATAACACCTCTAAGATTCCAGTTGGACGAAATTTACGATGCTCTTTGTCTGGAACAAATTTCGATAACAATACAAAACATTTGGCCATTGCTCTAGTTAAAAAAATTTAAAATTATGAGTTTATGTGTGTGTTAGTCTTGTGATACAGAATACTAAGTAAAGTTGATATTGTTACCAAGATTCTGCAAACATAAAAATTTAATATTTCTCCTGCTTGCGAAAGTTTGAACAACCTGAATGCCTTTTTAAAGGAATATCGTTCAGATAAAGGGTTTAGAAACATGCTCGTAGATGCCAAAGAATTAGCATCTTGATTGGAAATAGATGCGAAATTAAAATATTCAGAAATTTTAAGACCACGAAAAGTAAAAAAACAATTTTCCTACGAAAGTGAAGATCAGCCAATTGAAAACCCAGAATTAAAATTTCAAATCAATTGTTTCTTTGCAGTGTTAGACATTACTCTTTCATATGTTAATGAAAGATTTGAGCTATTATCCTCTCATTCTGATGTTTTTAAATTTTTGTGGAATATTGAGGATTTTGGCAAGTATTCTGACTAAGACCAATTTAATTTTTGTAGAACGCTTGATGAAACTTAAACCGACAAAGATCGAAAAGAAAAAGATATAGACGGGACAGAACTTTTACATGAATTACAATTTCTGCAAAATTGCGATAAAAATGTGACGTCGTCTGTACTAGAAACACTCAATTACATTATGATAAATAATTTAACTCATTCATTCCCAAACATTACTATTACATTACGTATATTATTAACTATACCAATTTCTGTAGCCAACAGCTGAGAGATCATTCTCTAAATTAAAATTAATTAAGGATTACTTACGATCTAGAATGGGCCAGGAGCGGTTAGAAAATCTTGCTATCATTTCTATAGAGTCTGACTTTTTAAAGCAGCTAGATATTGAAAATCTTATTAACGAATTTTCCAAAAGTAAAGCTAGAAAAGTGCAATTTCTATAAGATATTTCCGTCTTTTTCCATCAAATGTGTCTATTTAAAAAAGTGGGCAATCTAAATATATTTTATTTGACCTTTTGTTTTTTAATAATTTGGAATACATGTTTTATAACTTTAACGCTGTTCTTTTGTTACTGTGCAGAAAAAATTTTAACAACATTTTTTTGTGTACTTACTGTTTGCCTCAAATATAAAATACATACGAGCAACAAGTCTGAAGTGTTAATTCTGTAACGATTAAAGGGCTAACGAAGACAAAAACTTAACGGGGGTTAAAATTTAACGTAATCATATAATTTTGGCTCAATAAAGGTGCTTATCAGTATTTCGCATGAAGGCGCAGAAGATGCTTGGCGCGTCCCTGCTTTGGGTTGTATTCAACAAAATACACTCATGGACAAAAAAATTAGCGCACCAAGAACTAGTCGTCAAATTAAAACGAAATTTTACATACGTAATGACTACTTTGATATAAGTAAATGATAAGAAAATCAAAGAAAAAGGATTATTTATTTCAGAGAAAAAGGCAAAAGAACGGAGTAGTTAATACTCCGTTGGACCCCCTCTAGCGCAAATGCACGATGCGATACGATCGGGCATTGAGTCATACAAGTTCTGTATGATGGCTTGAGACATTTCGTTCCATATTTGCTGTAACCTTGCCTCTAGTTCGTTCAAACTCGTGGGATGCCCAACTCGTCGTCCCACTTGATCCAAGATATGCTCGATTGGAGACAAATCTGGGGATCGGGCAGGCCAAGGAAGGGTAGTAACAGTGCGGAGACAGTCTTGGGACACCCTTGCCGTATGAGGCCGAGCATTGTCTTGTTGAAAAATGGCTCCTGGGAGCCGTTGCATGAGTGGCAACACATGTGGTTGCAGGATTTCATGAATATACCGCTGGGCTGTCATGGTGCCCCGGAACAATACTAGGGGTGACCGTGTATTGTAGGCAATGGCACCCCATACCATCACACCAGCTGTGGGAGCGATGTGTCGCTGTACAGCAAAGGCAGGATTGAAGCGTTCACCACGGGCTCTCCACACACGAACACGATTGTCATCACTGCCGAGATTGAATCTGGATTCATCGCTAAAGACGACCTGGTTCCATTCCGCTGCAGTCCAGTTTCCTCGTGCGCGGCAAAACTCCAAACGGAGGCGTCGATGGGTGGGCGTCAAGGGCAGCACACGTAATGGGCGCCGCGATACCAACTGTCCTTCAGCCAGGCGCCTTCGTATGGTTCGAGAAGACACAGAGGCCCCTAGTGAAGGTGCTACCTGTGCCTGGATGGCGGCCGATGAAGCAGTTGGCTGTACGCGTGCATTTCTTACGATGTGGTGGTCTTCTCGACGACTGGTCTGTCGAGGGCGTCCTGAGCCTGGTCTTCGTGTACATGACATCTCTCGGGTCCACTGGTCCAAACACCTCCTCACAACACAATCAGAGCGACCTATTTGACGAGCTACTCGCCTAGCTGACCACCCAGCTTCCATCATCCCTACGATTCTCCCCCTCTCAAACTGCGACAACTGCTTATATTGTCTTCGAACACGGCGTAATGGCATGTCTATCTCAGCTCTTCCTTTGTAAATGATTCAGCACACTCAAACAAGCTTTGGTTACCTGTTTTATACTCCACAGAGTACGATGTTCAACGCCCTCTACCGGCTATACGTAATGCGCAATCACGCTGCATTTCTAATCATTTGCATATCTCCCCGACATGTACCTTTATTGCAAGTTTCGTTACGATCCCGCAATTATTTCTTGGTGCGCTAATTTTTTTGTCCATGATTGTAAATAATAATAACACAACGCACCCAAATAATTTCTAAGAAAAATAAATAAATTGTACTAGCAAAAATAAATTTACGATACGAGCCCAACCAACTAAAACCTGGATGTAGCAACACGATAGATAGCATCAGTGCACGAGTTTCGCCCGTCCGCGTATATTGGTACCAGTCGCGATATCCTGCTGCGCTCGGTTCGCGAGTTAGCCCGTTCCCGTGTCTGCTCAGTAACAAAAATACATTTGTTTACCTTCAGCTGTTAATAGTAAGATGTATGCTACAGCCTAGCAACAAACAACTAACATAAAGCGAGTTTAATACAGTGAGTGAACTAAAACTCAAAACAACTTTAGGTGAATTAACTCTAAAAAAACATAGGGGAATTAACACCCAAAGTACAAAACATAGGTGAACTAACATCCAAAAGTTAAAATCATAGGGGAATTAACACACAAAAGTTAAAATCATAGGTGAGTTAACACCCAAGAGATAAAATCATACGTGAATCAACACCTAAAAAACAGTATATTATAAGCAATGAAACAGAAAAAACGATCCCCCATCTTCGCTTGGCTCTTAAGCCATGGGTAATGCAAAGAAAACTAATCAACACAAGTGGTTTCGCCATGATGTCATATCTAAAAAAATTTTTATAATTAAAATTAACTGAAAGAAACAAAATTTGAAAGCTTCTTACGACACGACGGTCGTAGATAGGTGCTAAAATACCGCTCAAATATGCAACATATATAAAACGTTATAAAAATAAATATGAGCACCTCCCCACGGGACCACTTGTAAACATGTAAATAAACGAAGGGGGGGGGGGGAATCATACCAGAACAGAAGTAAAAACAAAAGACTTCACCACAACCAGGCTTCGAAGCATCCACAGAGACAAGATAATGCAAAAAAAATTTAAATGCTTTTTTGCATATCTATATATATTATTTCTAAAAGGTGGGTTTGTGGAGGCCCAGTGGTACAGCGGGCTGGTTTACGGTGCTGGGGGTGCTCGGATCGAATCCTGCCGTCGCGCCACGAAAAATGCCTCCGTTCGTGTCGTCCCTTCATAGGGGGTAATGCTGTTCGCCTATATGGTGCCCCCACAATGAAATGGGCAGTAAAATTGCGGCTGAGTATAGGCGAAGGTTTGACGACAAGTGCCTATGCATTGAGGAAAAAAAATTTCTAAAATGTGTTTCTTTGTTTTATCACTTTTTCTCCCTTCATACTTAACCAAAATCGATAAATGAGGTACCATTTTAAAGATTTAGATCTCCACTTCGTGCGAATTGTTAAATTAGAATAACACATCCTATCTATATATTTAAGTTTCTAAGCCGACTTTTGGGGCAGTCCGTGAGAGAAAACTACTGCATCAATTTACTTCATTTTGGTCTTAAACGAAAGATTGTAATCTGCAGATTTGTCAAATTTGGTTTTTGTAACCGCAATTTCTATTAATTAGTGATAATTTAAAATTGAAAATTGATTTCTGCGCATGCTCAGTGGCATGTTTAAATCTGGCTTTAGAAACTCACCGTTTCTGCGCATGATCAGTGACATGTTTTAATGATAAAGACGTTTATTCCGAGGAGTCTCTTTAGATCTCTCTCTGCCATTTTTATTTTATGATAATTATGTTTGGAAAATATAATATTAAACCTGATGGAAATTTTTTATTCCGCGCTGTTTAATTAGCGATAATTTACAATTTAAAAAAAATGCTTTCTGCGCATGCTCAGTGGCGTTTTTAAATCTGGCTTTAGATACTCACTAAGCACGAGCCCCATTAAACACATTAATTTGTTTCTGCGCATTATTATTACACTGCTGGCCACTGTAAATGCAAGACCCTGAAGGAAACATGCAAATAACATGAAATTTACAGCATGCATTAGCGGAGGTGAGATATGCAAATGATTAGAATTTCAGTGCAGACGCACATCACGCGCGTCTGTGGCGCCACTTCAAAGCGCTATTTAAGGCTTGGAGATTTCGACGATTTCATGTTCGGCAATTGTGTTTTTCTTGTGGTTTTTTCAAAAAAACGATCAATTATGCCTCGTCGAAAACAGTGATCATCTTTTGATCAAGTATCCGAGTTCAACAGAGGAAGGATAATGGCCTACTGAGATTGTGGATTATCTTTCAGGGAAATCGGTAGCCGTGTTGGACGAAACCAAACAACTGTAATGCGGATATGTGATCGTTGGATGCAGGAGGGTACGACGGACCGACGTGTTCGATCGCATCCACCTCAGCGCACCACTTCACGTGATCACAGGCAAATTGGCAGTGACGGATCGCTCAGTCACATCACGAACCATAGCACAGCACATGCAGTCTGTAACGCATCATCCAGTGTCTGCGCGTACCATTCGACGCCGTTTACAGCAGAGTGGTCTGTCCGCAAGACGTCCATTGCTTTGTCTACCCTTGACGCAGAACCACAGACGTCTCCGCCGCCAATGGTGCGATGACAGAAGGATGTGGACGGCAGAATGGAATGAAATTGTCTTTACTGACGAGTCACGCTTCTGTCTGCAACACCACGACGGTCACATTCGAGTCTGGAGACACCGTGAAGAGAGGATGCTGAACAGCTGCTTTGTGCACCGCCACACTGGTCCTGCACCGGGTATTATGGTATGGGGCGGTATTGGATATCACTCTCGTACACCTCTAGTACGCATTGCCGGTACTTTAAACAGCCAGCGCTACATCTCCGAGGTGTTGGAGCCAGTTGTCCTTCCTTACCTCCAGGGCTTGCCCACAGCCATATTTCAACAGGATAATGCGCGACCACACGTGGCACGCATTGTCCAACGGTTCTTCGTCAGTCGCCAGATTGAATTGCTTCCCTGGCCGCCTCGCTCTCCGGATCTTTCGCCGATAGAAATCATGTGGTCCATGGTTGCTCTAAGATTGACCCAGATTCCATCCCCAGCTGCCACAGCAGATCAACTTTGGCAACGTGTGGAAGCTGCTTGGTCTGCTGTACCCCAAGAACTCATCCAAAGTCTCTTTGAATCAATGCCGAGGCGTGTGGCAGTGGTGATCTCCAACAATGGCGGCTACTCTAGCTATGATTTTGGCAGGAACCACACTTCACAGAAGTCTATAAATTTAATCATTTGATACTTGGTCAACATGTTATCTACAAAATAAATTGTGTTGTGATATCTCTTGTCTTGTCTTTCTTGGTGTTGCAATTTGGGTGGCCAGCAGTGTATTTTCAATATTTGTCAATGATGTGGTGAGTATAATTTGTGTATCCGTACATTTATTTACTATCTAGCCGTCATGTCTTGACGGGTACCAAGTAGTTGTTTGTTTAATTATAAACATTATAAATAATTTTTCTTCCCATAAATGGCGCGCGCTAGCTTTTTTTATATTTTACCATTATCAATCGCACTGTACTTTTAAATTTAAAAATACAGTGGGTGATCGGTTTACGAACATAATCCGTTCCAAGACTATGTTCGTAAACCGAAATGTTCGTTAACCGATCATCGATTTACCATAGATTTTTATGGGACATTATATTTAATTTGTCCTGGAGGCCCTAAAAATTAAATTAAAAGATATATATATTTATAATTTCTTAATAAGTTTATTTTTTACCAAAATAATACAGTCTTGCACATTAATCAATCATTTTTTTGTTAATGGGTCGTTAAAGAACCTGTCCAATGTCGATTGCATTTCTCTCTTCTACAGAATTTTCCGGAAGTGATTAATAGCATTGTCGTTGTAGAGATCCCCAACCCTACTGACATCGGCTTGGTTTAGGTGCCATTCTAAGACCGTTGCTCTGACATCCTCCCACTTCTTTAAAAGATCTTTAATAGCAAATTGGTCCTCTTTCGTCTTCCTCTTTTTCTGAAAGAGATACATTTCGCTGATGTTCTTCATTCAAGATTTCTTGGAGTTCTGTCGTTAACTTATCTTCATGTTCCATTATGAGCTCTTCAAAGTCATCCTCGTTCACCTCTAATTCCAGATCTTTCGCAATTGTCCCAATTTCATTCATAATTTCAGGGGAATTATCTCCGTCTCCCTCTGGACACAGTTTTCGCCAAGCAGAAATCAACTGTCGTTGAGTCAGTTCTGACCACGCCTTTTGAATGAGTCGGATAGCTTCAAGAATGTTAAATTCTTCTTTCCAAAACGTTTTTAATGTCATTGTTGAGGATAATTGGCATGCTTCGAAACACCGACGAAACAGCGCGCGAGTGTACGATTTCTTGAAACCCGCAATAACCTCCTGGTCCATTGGCTGAATCAACGAAGTCGTATTCGGAGGTAGAAACTGAACTGTCAGCTAGGGAAAGTCTATCAGCAAATTATCTTCAATGTCCTTTGGGTGTCCTGGTACATTGTCCAATAGCAGCAGTGTTTTCAATGGCAAGTCATTGTTCTCAAGGTAGTCCTTGATGCTGGGAGTACAAACTTCAAACAGCCATTCTTTGAAAAGAACCTGCGGGACCCATGCCCTCTGATTTGATCTGCACATCACTGGCAGTCTTTTCTTGATTATGGAAATATTTTGAATGCTCTAGGATTCTCAGAGTAATAAACGAGAAGTGGTTTAAGCTTAATATCACCAATAGCGTTAGCTCCCAAAAGTAACGTCAATCGGTCTTTCATGGATTTATGCCCAGGAAAACTTTTCTCATCTTTTGTGATGTAGCATGCGCTTGGTTTGGCATGCGCTTCCAAAACTAACCTGTTTCATCACAATTGAAAATTTGTTGTGGACAATACCCTTCTTTTTCAATGAATTCTTGAAATTTGAGACAGAACTTCTCAGCTTCTTCTTTATCTGCACTAGCAGACTCGCCATGCATTACCACATGTTTAATGCCATATCTCCTTTTAAACTTTGCAAACCAGCCAGCGGTAGCCTTGAATTCTAACTTCTAGGATGACGAACCTGGAGTTTGTTCCTTCAACTTCTCAAAAATTTCTCTAGCCTTCTCTTGAATCATGGCCGTACTAGTTACATCTCTTTTCATTTCCCTTTCGTTTATCCAAACTAAAAGCAACCTCTCCATTTTTTCATGGATGTCAATTATTTGCTTCTCAGATGTGATTTTCGTTACTCCTTTAGCTGCTTGAGTCTTCTTGATGATATATTTCTTATCTAAGATTGTGCCTACTGTAGACCTGTTCAAGCCATATTGCCTAGCAACATCAGATATCTTCTGCCCACTCTCTACATTGGCTATAATCTCTTGCTTGGTTTATATGGTAAGCACAGTTCTTGACACTCCACTTTCTTTAGGTCTCATAATATTGCCAGATTTTCTAATATTTTTATTTTTACTTTAATTCATTTTTTTATAAGGGGTTCAAAATTCAGAAGGGCAAAAAACAACTAGCGTACATAAAGGTTACGTGTACAATTCACAAAGTCTCGACGCAAACTACGCAGTATGCGACCGTGTCGAGTGCTCCGAGCTCCGACGAGAGGTTGTGACGAAATGTATGACGTAGCGAGCAGCGCCCCACCGTTTTTAGAATTCGACTAGATGGAACTTCGTCATGTAAGCATGGCTCTTAGATTAGTGGCAATTTTTAGACCCCCTTTAAGGGTTATACATACATGTAAAATAAATATTCATAACTAAAATTGTGTCGTTTGTAGACCTCCTGATTAGAATTATTAGAAAAACTCACTGAACCAACCCTTGGTTGATCTTGGACTACTAGAAACTTTTTTCGACTTTTGTCACAGAGGTGTTCGGTAGAATTCGTTTAAGTTCGTTATCCGAACATATGTTCGTTGTCCTAACACAAAAATCTTTCGTGAAAGTGTTCGTTATCCGAATTGTTCGCAGTCCGAACTGTTCGTTAACCGATCACCCACTGTAGTTTGTTTTTATTATCATTCTGTGATTTCATTAATCAGTTTTTTTATTGGCAACATCCGCGTAGTGTATATTATTATTTTTTCATGGAAAAACCATATATATTATTTCTAGAAAGTGTTTTTTTTTTGTGACGATCCCTTTCTCTCCCTTCAAACTTATCCAAAATTGATAAATGAGGTACCATTTTAAAGATTAAATTATCCTCTTCTGACGAATTGATAATCCAGAATAACACATTGTATTGTTTGATTAAAAACCGAAGTTAAAAGTCGACTTTTGGTCCTATAGTTCTTTCCCTGGCTGCGTCGAAACGGCATAGTCAAATAGTGTGCACAAAGAGTTTTTGTAATATAAATATCACATTTTCGACGAATTTGTGTCATATTTAACTTTTAATATTGTCTACAAGTGTGTTTCGACGTGTACATATCTCATGTTCCCCAGTTTTGTCACCTCCTTTATGCTTCACCTCCAATATTGTGGCCGTTTTGTAATTGGTTTTGTATTATCCTTACGCACCATTGTTATTTTACAAATAAGCAATTCCTGCAAATGAAACGGTTCTTCTTTCATCCTACTACAAACCATTAACCTCGCTATAAAATTTATCGTATTTAAATCCCATGCGAAAGGGTCGCACGGACCATTTATATATGTTATATATATATATATATATATATATATATATATATATATATATATATATATATATATATATATATATATATATATATCTGTGTGTGTGTGTGTGTAAGTAAGTAACGGTTCTACTCCACGTCAGTATAAAATCCAGTTCTGAGAGGCTAATGCAGGATATTGCAGTCGGAGCCGGACTCCTGACTCCTCGAATTCTCTTTGGTGGTGCAGTCGTCGTAGCTTAAAAGAGGCAAGACAAATCGTAGTCCTTTAAATCCGTTTATTTACTAATAAAAACATCTCCAGTTCCATCGTTCGTATCAAACTTCCATTTACTATTTAATTATTACGACATTCGAACCATTTAATTCATCTCAATCCCATCCGTCTCCACTCCGCGACATGAGGCGACGACATACGTCTTACTTGTTGACTTCCCTACATGCTTCTGATTCTGTCAACTACTTGAAAGCGCACCTAGAATAAATCTACTTCGCTTGCAAAAGAACATTCTTGAATATTTCCTCTGCAGAAGTTTGCAATATTTACGCGAGAAACCATGTCGAAATTCTAAAAATAGCTTTTTACGTAAGCGCCAGCGATGGGTCTGCAATTCTCATTTCCGATGATAAAAAGATTAACAGAAGTCAGATGCTGCCATCTGTTGATCTTTTAACAAACTCTAACCCATTTTCTAAGAAATATCTCGATTTTAAGCATTTTAATCTGAGTTTCTCTGAAAGCCCCCATTTTAGCCCCCTTAAATTATCCTACCCATAAAATCCTTGATATATATATATATATATAGTGTTCGTGTGTGCGTAAATAAACGATTTTCATAATAAAATTTACGAACAACGAAATAATAAAAAAAATATTTTTTTCTATTGTACATTTCCATACTCTAATATTTTACATTCAATACGTCACTTCTTATAATAAATGTTTGTGTAAAACGCTATTTAGAAGCACGGTTGAGTAAAATATACAAGTGGTAACCTTACAGATACATGAATAGTTATCAACATTCATGCGCTTGAACATATAACCTCCTTCCAATTTAATCTTCTTTACTATAAATAAGCTTTTACTATGATGAAACTAAAGAAGCTTACCAGATTAAAATTTCATTTTCTTCACTGCTGAAGTCTGAAGCGGAAATCGGATAAAGTTTGGAGATAGGGTGACATAATTTAATAATCATGATGGCGCTTTATCATTTCCCGCTGAATTTAACTCGTAAGTCTCGTGTAATAATAAGGGCATCAAATTTTGTATTTGTTGATGCGCTCGTATAAATCCGGTTTTGTAGAGATCAGTATACATTTTTGTTCTGTCAAGTTTGTTTGCACTTCTATTTGTTACATATATAGTAACTCTTGATGTTGATATAAGGGAAGTTGGATCGAAATAATTCTCAGATCAAATTCATATGATTTGGGAAATACCATATAAGGACTATATTTTTGTACTGAAAGCTGAGTTAAATGCTATTTAACGTATAAAGCATTTTTGGTAATAATGTTTAAAGAAAAAAGTTTCAAAATAGAATTTCAAAAGTATTTAAACTTCTTTTCATTAAGTATTTTATACGATTAGAACCAAACAAGGAACAATTTTCTATTATAATGTGACCGCCGTTATATAACGTTTCGCTTGGAACCAATCAACGAACAATTTTCCGTTACAATATGAGTGCCGTTATGTAACATTTCGTTATATAATGGCGTTAACTATTACTTTGTTTTTTTTTAATTTGGCAAAAGACATCAAAGACAATTTTCCGGGACCATCATAATACGATAATTCAATTTAACATATTTCGGGAGCTACTAAAGGTTTAGGAACGAAAAACAAGATCTCGTGGTAATGTGTCGTCAATAGTATGACGGATCGATGTTATTTATTTTGAGGTTAGTTTTTCTCAGTGAGTGGTAAGGAGGGATTTATTTTATTGTCAGTGACACATCACCACAGAGATCTTCGTAACCAATTTTATCTGCATGTTTGGTGGGAAAACTCAGGAGCCTTTATTACGACGTAAACTCTACCACACATTCTTCCGCTTACCTTTCCTTCACATTGTCAGCTGATGGTCGAATGGCTAGTGCGTTGGCATTCGGTTCAGATCTTGTGGGTTCGAGCCCCTCTCTTCACATAGGTGTTTTTAGCCGTTCGAAATCGGCTTTAAACTGTACGTCCCGGTTTAAATAGCCTTTGTGTAGAAAAAAAAGTTGACCGTAGCTCTTCAAACCAAACCAAACCGGACAGGACTGCATTACCCTGGCACATTCTTGGTAGTAGTCAAAAACGGACCGTGACACATCCCTGAAACACTTGTTTTATTTTAAGTCAAATACTTTTGCTGGCCGTTAAGCACTGAGCCAATATAGATTAGATAATCTGCTGTAGAAATTGCGGAATTCCGTATTGCTAAATGTTAATTACTCATACACTAAACTTTAATAACTGTCGTTAAAACAGTAATTAGTCGGTTCAAGTTTCAGCAAAATATGGCACCCCTCGATTTTTATTTATTGTGTCATGCGTATCCGCAGGAAGGAACTTAAATGACATTTTTCCTTATGTAATCTTTTGAAAGTGGGGAAGATTTCTAATGCAAAGCGATCTTACGTTGATCTTCGGCGTAAATAACTAGATTTTATAGTCTCCCGTAGACAGGAATAAAAGTTAGGACTCTGTGGAGTGAACCCCTTCTTTACGTAAGCACAATAAAAGTCAAGCATCATCTAGACTTTTATGAGGAAGGAAAACCAACGAAGAATTTAGACTCTAAAGACAATAATTTTAAAACTAAGAGAAAATGTACGATCTGAATACTTAAAAATAGCATGCCGCTACCTTCAGGCATTCGGATCCAGCACTTTTAATCATACCGTGTCTGTAAAGGAGAAAAATATGCACTTGAATAAAATTATGGCGTATTTCACTCTTGGATTGAAAATTTTTGAACGCAAGACCTAATGTGAAGTTATTCTAATGCTTAAAAGGGGCCAAATGAAAAGGTTGATTAAAATTTTTGCAATGACCTGAAAAATAAAGGTTTGCTGCTACAGCATTATTTCTGAAAGTGTACAACCTGAGCAATATGTATCATACCACAAAGATACTTTCGGTAAATTTTATAGTGACTCATATGTTAATTTTTGTAGCATACCTTACAGTTTAAGGGATGTAAAATTTAACAGAATTTTCTCGTGTATTCATTTCAACTCCAGTATTTTATAACCACTATTTTTTTTCTCTGAGTCTTCGAAGATTGTATAAAGTTTTGTTACTTACCATTCAAACAAATAACATGCCAATTAAATGTCTTGGAAAATAAAAAAACAAGAAACAGAATCAAAGCCTTTGATAATAGATCTTTGAAGTTTCTGGTTATGCCTCAAAATTACAACCTTGTCTTTACATTGCTGATTTATGTAAAGACAAGGTTGTAATTATCTTTACATTGCTCACTTGACTCGGAAATATAATTATAAATATGTATGAAAAAATAAAGGTTCGCTGTTACAGCATTATTTCTGAAAGTGTACAACCTGAGCAATATGTATCATACCACAAAGATACATTCGGTAAATTTTATAGTGACTCATATGTTAATTTTTGTAGCATACCTTACAGTTTAAGGGATATAAAATTTAACAGAATTTTATGAGTATCTTAAAGATTTCTGTATTTTATTTCCTTTCCGAAATGCAAATTTTTATCATTCCTCAATAATCTTAGACAGGTAACTAACCATCAAGTTTTATGAATAAAAATTTAGTATTTTATAAGACGAAAAAATTTATTTCCAGTATCATTTTTTTCGTATTATCCCGGAACTCATTTCCTGAAATTTATAAATTTATGAAACTAATCAAAACTCTATCTTTAATTCCCCAGATGACTATCTCAGATATTTTTTTTTACGCTTTCCAAATTTTTCATCGGACAGAAGAGTTGATAGAATGTATAATGCCCTGTTGAAAATTCAATCTTGTTTCACACACACGAAAAAAAAAACTGTGCTTCGACTTTTTTTTTAGTTATCTACGGAAAACTCAATAGGCGTAGTGATGAATAAAATATGAGTATTCATATTATCTTAGCAAAAAAAAACAGAGGAAAGATTTTAGTATTTTCATCTAAAACCTTGATTGGAACGTAAGCGAATAAAAATTTAATGAAAACGTTCAAATTTGTGGCTTTTGCTGACGTAGTCTTCAAATGGAAATAAGTATTTTAACGATTGTCGGTTGCTTTTAAAACTAACAGTAGTTATGACATCAATAGCTTTCTTAGATAGAATTTGTTTTTTGCTTAAGGTTATCTGTATAATGCTCAATTTCTGGATTTGTTAGTCTATATAATGAGATCATTGCATGGTAGCATCTTATTTATAAGAATACAGTACCCCTGATATTAGTAGAAAAACGAAAAAGTAATTTTGTTTATACCCAAGGGTTAGCGATTTATACATATTTATAATTATATTTCCGAGTCAAGTGAGCAATGTAAAGACAATTACAACCTTGTCTTTACATAAATCAGCAATGTAAAGACAAGGTTGTAATTTTGAGGCATAACCAGAAACTTCAAAGATCTTTTATCAAAGGCTTTGATTCTGTTTTTGTTTTTGTTTATTTTTCAAGACATTTAATTGGCATGTTATTTGTTTGAATGGTAAGTAACAAAACTTTATACAATCTTCGAAGACTCAGAGAAAAAAAAATAGTGGTTATAAAATACTGGAGTTGAAATGAATACACAAAACAAAATGTATTCTTTATTTTAGGGCCCGAGCAATAGCATGAAGGCTTCCGGTGTTGAGGGTGCTTGAATCGAATCCCGACACACACCATTAAATACCTCCTCGCCTAGGCCGGATATGGGAACGCTAAATCCGTGGACTGGAAAGTCACTCTATGAGTTCAGCGAGGGTGGGCAAGGGTACGATCCCTCCAGATATCGTCCCTGGAGATGCTCGGTCAAAATTGAGGTGGCAACTAGCTAAGACGAACTCCACCCTTGTGGTGCTATATAAATCAGGGCCGCACTACTCAGTCCGAAGCCTATATAGAGGTTTTCTGGAACTTCCGGCAAGGAGGCATTAAAACCAACAACAACATGTATTCTTGATTTTAACATCTATATATTTAAGTTGTTAAGCCAACTTTAGGGGCAGTCCATAAGAGAAAACTACTGCATCAATTTACTATCAATATACTACTTTACTGCATCAATTTACTATCAATTTACTTAATTTTGGTCTTAAACAAAAGATTGTAATCTGTAGATTTGACAAATTTGGTTTTTGTAAAAATTGCATCAATTTACTGCAATATACTACTTTACTGCATCAATTTACTATCAATTTACTAAATTTTGGTCTTAAACAAAAGATTGTAATATGTAGATTTGTCAAATTTGGTTTTTGTAACCGCAGTTTCTATTAATTAGTGATAATTTACAATTGAAAAATTGATTTCTGCGCATGCTCAGAGGCATGGCTTTAGAAACTCACTGTTTCTGCTCATGTTCAGTGACATGTTTCTATGATAAACACGTTTATTTCCAGGAATCTCTCTGGATCTCTCTCTGCCATCTTTGTTTTTATGATAATTATGTTTGTGAAATATAAGAATAAACCTGATTGAAATTTTTTATTTCGCGCTGTTTAATTAGCAATAATTTACAATTAAAAAAATTGCTTTCTGCGCATGATCAGTGACATTTTAAAATCTGGCTTTAGATACTCACTAAGCACGAGGCCGCTTAAACACATTAATTTGCTTCTGCGCATTATTATGATTTTCAACATCTGGCAATGATGTGTTGAGCATAATTTGTGTATTAGTACATTTATTTACTATCAAGCTGTCATGTTTTGACGGGTACCAACTAGTTCTTTTTTAGTTTTCAAAATTTGAATTTCTTATTATACGTGAAACCATAAATAAATATGAATATTTAGCTGGAAATTTGTTTGGAATATTTCAACTCAGTTAAGAGTCCTTTCCACGTTTTTTTTCACTTTTTTTTATTTTGGATCCAAAATGGGTTGTTTTTTTGTGAAAGTCATTATTAGTTTACAAAACTATTTTTTTAATTTAATGTAAATATTCGAAGCATATAACTTTTTCGGTAGAAAATTATTAGAAGTGTCATAATGTTATTTCCAAGAATTAATATCAGTTAATACATCTGGAATATTATTTAAATAGACATGTTTAAGCATCATAGATCCACTTTTATTTCAACAGATTTATATTTCATCCAAAGTCACACCACATTTTCTATATGTTAAAATGAGTTTTTAACGATTTTCATAAATAATTTTGCGTCTAAATCTGTAGTAAATTGCTTAAGAGAAAGGTAGTCGGAACTGTATCTGCACGTACACATCTTGTTGGTTTGAGATTTATATTTTTTATTGGATATTTTTTTTGTCTTTTTGTTGTGAAAGTCAAAGACTTCAGAGCCAAGACTAGGCATTTGTCAACAACAACGTGTTTGTGTTTGCTACCTTATCTATAAAGGAAAATATCTTAAGTAGTTAAAAAAATTGGGATTACTCTTGAAGTTTCTTTTATGTCGAGGAGATTACATTTCCTTTTCTGAGGTACTACCTCATTTTTGTACTGGTGGTAAAAGTGTCTACTCCTTTCTATCAATCACTTAAAACTACTGATCTTGGGAAACAGCTTTTCCCCTAACTTTTGTTTTATCATATTCCTTATTTTTTTTCCTATATTTTTTCCTTTTTTTAGTCATGATATACGAGTTTTTTTCGAAAAGATAAAAAGCATAATACTTTATCCTAAACTTGTTTACATTATGCCACTTCGATATATCGTATAGTAAATGATACTAATGTAATAATATGGAGCTAAACACATTCTCCTCATATTTTTAATGGGATATGTTGCAAATTGAAATTATATAGTATATTGTATTTGTTTTTGGCGTACTAGTAGCGCCACCTGGTTGCTTCGCGGTTCGCGCGAAGTGTGTGTATAGTCAGTTGTTGTTGGTCTCTTGAAACGAATAAATGCCTTATGCTTGAATTCTTGCATTGAATTTCTTGAACTCTTGGATATATTTCTTCTTGGTGAATTTCTTCAGGATATTTTCAATCAAAACCATCCAAAATGTAAAGAATATGTAAAGAACATTTTATACCTTCTCTCTAAAGTACATTCTTATAAAACAGCTTTTTTTATACTTAATTTTCCTACTCAATCTTAACTCAATGCAAATTCATTGTTAGGAACTCTATCATTGTTAATTGAATCTAATTAGAAATCCTTACTTTTTTCAGTGATTCTCTATATTTTTCAGCATTTTACAATTTACAAAAAAAAGGGGTGCAGTGGTCATTAATTTAGTCTTTTGTTAAGGCACATAATAGATACCAATTCTCCTCATTTTGTCTCAAACGTTTAAAAAATATATTTGGAAGTTTCCCGTACTATTTATGAAACTAAATGCATATTAATCGGAGATTATGACTTTTCAAAATGAAATTGGTAGTGTCAATATTATTTTGAAGAATAAATTCTTCTTTAAAACATGTTTGATAATTTAGTTTTATAAGAATTCAAATACAATTGAGAACCTGCATAAACAGTTTCTGGTTGGTTTTACGTCATGTAGAAACTCTTGATATTTCATCTATTTATATAATTTTATTCTCTTGCCTTATTCTTTTCTCATAAAAACAGCTGCAGGCAATATCTTACACAGCATTCGTTTGCTACGTTTTTGTGTGTTTTCTTGGAATTATTCGGCATGGAGAAACGAATTTATTGCAAGAAAACTATTTTGTCAATATTTACTAAAATAAAAAAAACATGATATAACGTATATTTTAGCATGTATAAACTGAATAGAGTAAACTTTAGTATTTACTTTATCAGTTATCAACTTTGTTTTAAATATGAAGAGCCTGTTCCAAGTTTTTAGAAAATATTTGCTTAAAATATAAAATACGCTGAAAAAAATTGTCGAATGCTGAAAAATTTTTGGGAGAAAAGAAGCCTTTATTTTCCCCTTACTGCACAACCTTTAAAGAAATAAAAGATGACTATCTTTTAAATGAACGAAAAGGAAATTTTCTCCCAGTGAAAGAAATTAAAAGTCTTTTTATAATTCACGATTGCAAGAGTTTTTGTTTTTTTTTAATTTAAAGGAAATAAATAAATCAATGAAATAATGTATTCCTTCTCAATGAATTTACATTAAACTTTTACTTTGTCTACTGTCCTTCCGCGACATTTTAGTGCTTATTTCAACAAATGTGAAAAGGCCTCCTTTAGCACATATCAGAGGGCTGTAGTGTTTCATGCATCATAACGCCAAGTCAAACCTTTCACGCTGCATTGTCAGGTAATTTTGCCAAGAGAACTATTTCTTAATCGGGGTGGAATCGGACCATCAACGCTCACAAACTGAAGGTGTTCTAGGCAAGGATCCTCTCCAGTAGTGAACTTAAATAGTAATTTATGAAGTCATTCTGGGAGAAAGTAAATGAGGTGAGATGAAGAGAAAGTTAGCGGTAACTTCGCATGGACCAAGTTTGTAATCGAAATGAGATGTCAAAGATAAAAACTTGTTTAACGCTCTTACTTTTTTCCTTAGTTAATTTGCAATTATAATAATGTTCGGTATCAATTATTCAGAAGCAATTTCCCAGTATATAAATTTTTCTTTATTATCAAATAGTCGCTTTAATTTTGTTTGTCTTCTCCAAGCTGGATGTAGCCGCCGCCATTTCGAATTGTAATGTCGTTTTTCTCTCGCTTCTTCTTGCCTGATACGAGTGAAGTGAAACAACTCATGAGACTTTTCATATAACAATCCCCACACACACACGCACACACACACCAACGCCTCACTGAGAAAGATCTGATTTTTCGATTTTATCAAAATTTATAAATTTGATCTTCAAAATTTACGCTACTTATAGACGTGCAGGTGTTCTATAAACTTTCAGAAGAGTATAAATCGTGCAAAATACGAGTTTTAGTCATGCAAAAAATATTCAGAACTCGAGTCTCATAAACGTGTAGAAAAAGTGCCAAGTAAGCCCCTCTCCAGACACTCTCTGAACACTTTAGACAAGCACAAGTTTCAGACAGGTTACTTTAACATCGAAAAAGGATTACGACAGTTTTTTAGAACCTACTATCGACGTTTAGACGTACTAAAAACGTATTCTGCTTCATAGTATCACAATAAACACAGCATAATGATTCAATTAGAAATTTAAATATTTATATACGAGTATATTATAATAATTTAAATAACACTTCTTATATTCAAAATCTAAAAACTATTGCAAGCTTATTTTTGAAAATCGTATTACTTTAAACAGCCGAAGAAAATCAATAATAGGAAAAAAATTGGGAAATTTTGAGAGGTAAGTTTTATCATTGGAAGTTATCATATATTCATAGGAGACTAAATTTAGGATGTTAAACAATTGAAACCTTTAATGAAATTTCTATGCGTTTTCAGATTATATGTCAAATTGATGCGACAAGACTAAACAAAAGGTCGGGAATGCAATAATTCATTTCCTGGCGTGCGCCTAGCGCAAACAATGTTATATTAAATGACAAATGAATAGAAATCGCAAGCGGTGAATAGTTATTTTGTTACTAGGTCGTGAAATGCTATATGATACATTCGATACTTGATATTAAACATGTCATTTATTCCTCGGTTTTTGTTTACGCTTTATTTACCTATTTTAATACTTTGCGTTACAGCAAGACATAAATGAAACTTGATTAATTGGTGTTACAAATTGCATAGGGATGACTAGATTAAAACTGAATACGCAGCGTCAAAGAAAGAAAAAGGACGGACTCGAGTGAGCAAAGATTATGTGTCAATTTCCATTAAAATGAAAGAGAAATGAGAGCAATTACATAGTAATTGACTGCATTAGGTGAATATAGTTCGCAATTATTTTGGTACTGGTGTTTTTCTTTATTCGATTGCCGTGGTGGATATAGCGAAGTCTGGGGGATTTTTGTTTGGTTTTCCTCTTTATTTGGGAACTGTTTTGAGTGAATCTCTCATTGATCGATAAGTAGAACTTTACTAAGGTGTCGATTGCCTCTGATCTCTTTTCGGTAATATGAAATTGAAGAACGAAGGTAACCATACGCATCACAAGATGAATTTTACTGAGGGGTCAATTGATTCGGATCCCTTCTTGAGTAATTGAAATTGAAGAACAAAGGTACCATACACATCGTAAGACGATTTTTACTAAGGGGTCAATTGCTTTGGATCTCTTCTTGAGTAATTTAAATTGAAGAACGAAGGTACCATACGCATCGCAAGACAAATATTTAAACTCCAGAACTATTAGCAAAAGAAATCTATGGAATTTTTTTCCCTGAGAGGGACTTTTCCCGTAAGAACAAATTTATGGCCTCACTTCTAAGTTTGATTCCACGGTAGGGTTATTGGTACGCTTCTATGACCATTTTAACTCGCATTAATGTTACCATAGTTACAGATTTAACAAGTATGGAACCCATTCTATGAACCACAAATCAGGGAAACAAGCATCACAAATGAGATCCTAAACTTAGCTACAAAGCTCCACTTATGAAAATATCGTTAAGCGATAAGAGATGTTCATTTACAAATCCTTGAGATCTAATGTTTTTCATAAAGCTTTCAGGTTATTCACTAAGCTCCGTAATTATGAAATATGATTCTAGTCTTTTTACGAATACAATAGTTTAATTTTCTTATATTATTTTTATATCCTGAATATTTACAAAGGGTTGTATCACAAGAGGGTTAAATTTTATCACCATTAAAAATATCGCCAACTGTTTATTTCTATAATTCCTCAGAATTGGGGCCAAACATTTAACTTCCACTTAAACAATCAATGTGAGAGAAGCATTTTCAAAAATATCTATTAATCTACCTCTTAAATATCTATCAATCTACCTCGTCGAGCTTACATTAATGCTTTTAATATATTAATTCTATCATTCAATGCACAATAACTTGCTGTTTGTATAACATATTGGCAAAAGTTCCTATTTTTTTTCTAAAGTCCTTTTTCATGTAATATGATTCACGCCTGTTTATGAATACGATAATTGAAAATTTCTCCTATTCTTTATATATCCAATACATTTATACTGATTTATTTCTGAAATTTATATAATTTTATCGTCAAAAATATCTTTAACTGTTTACTTCTCCCATTCCACAATGTCGCCTCTTTATTACTTCTTATTGATTTTCACGTAAACGGTGAATAGATAAGAAGAAACATTTTCTACGATATTAATTAATCTATCGCTCAGGATGCCTTTTTATATTTATCAATACCCTCCTAAATACTTTTTGCTCATTATTTCAATCTTGTTATTTTCATCATACATTGGCAAGGCTTAACAACACTCATATCTTTCCTCAGCTTAGCTCTTTAATTATGTAATATGATTCTCGTCTTTTCCAGAATATAATAAATTATATTTCCTCTTATATCCAGTAGAATTATAAAAAGTTATATAAAAGGAAGCTAAATATTAAAAGTTAAAAATAAATCACAGATTGCCTGCACCCTTGCAAACTATATATTTTAAACATTAATATGTTACTGGTTTACCTTCTAATGATTTTAATTTTTGAATATTATCTTACACTGCAAAATAACTTTATTTTCGCATTAGACGTTGATAAAACTCAACAACTTCCGTTTATTGGAATTTTCTGTTCTATTATGTAATATTGTTTTCTTTGCGGACATAATAAATTATATTTCCTTCTATATCCAGTTCACAGGGGCAAATGTCTTCAAGAATGAAGTGCCTACCGCACTAGAAAAAAAATGATTTAATTTTTACCTAAAGAAATTACCATTTCAACGTCAAGAAAATTGTCAAGCAAATCACCTACACCCTATAAAAATACATTTTTAAATATTAATATGGTTTGCCTACGAATGATTTTGATTTATTCATGTTATCTTGCAATGCTAAGTAACTTACTATTTGTATTATACATTGCTAAAACTCAGCAACTTCTGTTTATTGAGATTTTCTCTTCGACTATGTGATGTAGTTTTCTTTATGAACATACTAAATTATATTTCCTTCTACATCCAGTTTATTTATAGCTAAAGATAGCACCATTTTTATCGTCAAGAAAATCGCTAACAATTTACTTCCCTCCTTAAAAAAAATAAAAAAATAAATTGAGATTGTATCCTTAACTTTTATTGGTCTAACAAAAAACTAAAAAAGTTTCCGAAAAAAATATTTATTTTCTTTTCTAAAAATGTCTCAACCCGAGAAAAGTCTAACATAAATATAGAAACAGTTTACCACTTTTATGATTTATTAATGTTATCTTAGATTGCGAAATAACTTATTATTTGTATTATGCATTGATAAACTCAGCAACTTCCGTTTATTGGGATATTCTCTTAGATTATGTGATGTACTCGCAGTTTTCCTTACGAACATACTAAATTACATTCCCTTCTACATCCATTTCATTTATATCTAAAGAAAGCACCATTTTATCGTCAAGAAAATCGCTAACAATTTACTTCCCTCCTTGAAAAAAGAAAACATTTTTTAGACTGTATCCTTAACTTTTATTGGTTTAACAAACAAACGAAAAAAAATTCCGAAATTTTTTTTATTATTTTCTTTACTAAAAATGCCTCAGTCCGAGAAAAGTCTAACATAAATATAGAAACAGCTCCCCACTTTTATGAAATTATTTCTTCCGCGTGGCATTTTCTGCGTCAGGGAGGTTAAATAAACAAGGACAAGATGTGTAAGTGCATTTTCTTAATGCAACACAACGTTTTTTTTCATCTGCTATGATATGAGCCAGAGGTACTTATCTTCCCTGTGTAGTTATTATACTAAACATATAACAGATGAACCCGCGAAGTAAGGAGATGGGATACTGCCCTCGTGATCTAACTAAGTTAGCCTAGCACTGTTTATAAGGAGAAACTTATTTTTATTTTATAATAAAGAAAGTTTAATGACTCGCTTTCCCGTCCATAAATAGTTAGCATTAAAATGTGTAACAATAAACAGAGTTTATCAAAATTTCTCATTTAAACCGTAAACAATTTTATTTCCGGTAAGAGGATAATTATGCAATAGCCATGAATATTATTGACTGTTCTAAAATCACTATCTTGCAATTCCTTATCTGAGATTAAAGCTTTTTCTATTCTTGTTGGGAAATTTCAGAAATAAAAACAAGAATCCCAATGAAAAAAATAGCGTTACAAATAAAAAAAAGAGTGAAACGTTATCGTTTAGAATATTCAATTCGACTTTCGAAAAACTTCATAGATCAACACTGCGTCTGGCCTCTCTGAATGACTCAGTAAAGTATATCTATCTAACATCTTATGGCCTTGTACAGAATAGTAACAAAAAAATCTTAACTTTAGCCTTAAAAAATGTTCCTTAAGCCAAAGTCAATAAATTTTGTTCTCACGTGAAAATGTAAAGCTAAGGGACATTTTAACGAGCATAAAGCTTTTACAGGAACAGAAAACAAATATAATTTTAGTTTTATAAATTTGGATTTCCAGCATAATTCTGTAACAGCACTTGGCCATTTCCACCACAATTTTAAGAATGGAAACGGTCAATCAAATTACGTTACTAACGCGGGGAGTTTGGAAATTTTATATTGTATGTATTATATTATATATATATATATATATATATATATTAATAAAAAGATATCCCCAAAGACTCAAGAGACTACAGAAAAGTCTATGCTAGCATTACGATTTTAAGTGCAGTTTATATGCTTCTCAATTTTCCACCACACACACACACACACACACACACATATACACTCTATGTGAGAAAAGTATTCTGGTTACTTCGCTAATTCCAGTGTAAACGATAAATACGCAAGAAATCAACTATAAGATTTGAAAACTATCCATTTGTTTTGTATTTTATCATTCCCTCCATCAGATTGGCTTATTTTTCTGAAAATTTAAGGTGTAGAAAATGATACATTGAAAATCATGAGAAATGATCAGCGCCTAGTGAATATTGTAACAATAATTTAAAATACCATATCAAAATAATGTAAAAATTAAAGTCTGGATTTACCATTACCTGTCATTTAATAAAGCTCTTGAATGCGCTTTAGAAAAAACTTTTATAAATGTAATTATTTTATATCATTATAGTAATTGCATTTTTATCTTTCTTTTTCTTTAAAGATTGTATACACGTAATTTAGGAACAAAAAGTAAAGTCGGTGAAACTGGATGAAACAGGAAAGGAGCTATTGTAACTCAAGAAATAAACATTTCATTGATGTAGTACTGTAAACTACTCTTTCGTGAAAAACTAAAATCACAGTCTGATTTTCACCAGATGCTTCCACAGAAACTTCCTGGAAATTGCAGAAACATACCAATGTAAGTTACGTAAATAATGAAAGGAAAAACACCGTCACAATGACGGATACAGAACAATACAGTGAGATTTTTCCTCAAAAATATTTACATGGTGTCAACTGCCATGACACACGTAAGTCATTTCTAAAGAGGTAACAAGGGGGAAAGGTGGTCTTGTTTTTGTTGTTTCTAATCCCCTTGGTGTAGGAAAGCCTACACAAAGTCCAAAGGACCTAGGTCCTCAAATCCTAGGTCCATAGCGAAGTGTAGTAAGCAGCTTCACTTTAAGGCAAGGTACCACTAGGGCTGAAGTCTGACTTGACCTCGAAGAACATCGGTCCCGTAATTTTGAACCGAGTCAAGTGAAGAGACCGGAACACTTGACCCCGCATCTCCAGAGGTTAAATTTGAGAACTTGGAGGACATTGTGGCCACGACCTATTTTACGTGCCCCAGCCACCATTAATGAACACGGTGGTGGATTTGCAGCGACGAGCATGGAACCAGGGACGTTCAGATCACTGGCCCGCTACTTTTCTACCCGCTGCTCTTACGGTCTTTAGTGCGGGATATGACTAACCCCTCGGTGATGGGTGTTATACGTCGATTATACGTACTAAAAGCGCGTTTAGTTCATATATTGTAACAATTGTAACTTTTACCCTCTTGGCATTATCTTCAGCCGATGAACAATTTTGGTCGATGAGTGTAAAGAGACAAATAGGCAACTTCTATGATAGGTCATTGTGCGATACCATTACAGGGCGGCCCAGAGGGGAGGGCAACTGGGGCACTTTGCTCCAGGCCCCCAACTTCCGGAGGGGCCCCAAAATTTAAAAAAAAAATTATCTATTAGATTTCCTCCGAAAGAAAATTCTGAAACGTGTACCTACTTCAAAATTCAAAATAATCTCCTGAAAAAGGGGGCCCCCTCCAAAATAAAAAAAAATTATTCGATTAATCAAATTTCTTGGGGCCCCCAACAGAAGTTTGCCCCAGGCCCTGTAAAGTCTCTGGGAGGCCCTGTGCCATTATATAAGAACCAAGCCATCCTAATAATGTATTTCGTTTCTAACTAACTGTCAACCGGGGGTAGTCCAATAGGGTCTGGCATTAAAGTTCACATACACAAACTCAAAGTTTATAGAATGATAAAAAAAATCCCCAGTTGAAAAAGATTACCTTATCACAAGAGTAGTCACACATTATGGTACCTTCTTGAAGGACCTGAAACTCTGAATTCCCACCCATATTAATCCCACTCCTCTACAGAGCAGTGGGAAGTAATTCCTTTCAGTGATGTTTGTGAGCGCATGTCGTTCCAACAATGGAACCAACCTCTCGCCAGATTAGATGACGTACAAAATCACACTGAAACTGAATCTAATATTGTAAGTGAAGAATGCCTAGAATTTCACTGTTCTGTTGTCTAGTTTTTGATGTAGTAGTGCCTCTGTAATTGATGGGAAAGTGTTAAGATTGAGAGTACTAGCCACTAGGCACCTTCGTTTGATCGCAACTTAGGTAAATTTCGGTATCCTGCGTCTTGTGTTCATTAGCAGTGGATATTTCCCACTGTCTGATGTCGGTCCTCTTAGCGTGTGAAAGTTTATAGTGGTCCTGATTGGACGATGTTTTTAATGATATTTACCGCCGTCCTCCAATCAGTTGTACTTGTCATTTTGAAGGTCATTTTGAAATTAAGTATTCAGTTTGATACTACAAGCAATATCAAATTCTTCTACAACACTATTTATATCTCACCTTCAAAGTTGACTACAGGAATTTTAAATAATAAATTCCTTTGTACATTTCAAACATCTTACTTTAAATTATTTTTTTAATTGGATAGTGAATCAGCAGGAACTGAATTATTCACACGTTGATATATTTTACAACACGATGTAAAAATAATCTGAAATATTTCCTATGCATTACTACTCGCAGAAAAATTCTTCTCTTACATAAATGTATAGTTTTTCCTGGGGATAATTTTCCCCAATCTTAAGTAAAATAAATAATATATAATCTTTGTATAATACCAACAGAGGGAAGAAGCTTATTTCCGAGCTGTTAGGGAGGGGTGTGTTAATGTCGTCAGACAAGTGCAACTTTCTCTAATGACATTTTGACATCTTTTCTACAAGTATGCCTTACGGTCATGCTTTCTTTGAGCAAGGAGAAAGCCGATCAAATAGGTATATTCTTCATGTGGCCTAAAGTTTTATCTACTCAGTCGAAGATGATAATCAAAAACTTTACATATTAAAGTAAGTTTAAATCACTCTTTCATAGAAGAAACATAAAATTTACCAATAATAAGCAAAATTTAGAGTATTATAAATTCAATATATGTAGTATTTATTTACGCTAAAGGACTGTAATCAGACTTATCCATTCCTCCAATAATTGCTCCATTGTTGTAGCCAAGTTAGAGGACTTGGCCAAGGAACGCATTTCCCCCTCAACTTTTTGTTGGTCCTTTTGGTCCTAAGGTGCTTACCCTTTTGACAGATTTTTATTTCTGAAATTTTAAAATTTTTCAAAACTTCGGATTAAACATTAAAGTAATGTCTTGGGTATGTTTAACAGATGAAGAAAAAATAACAAGTTTTATCGATGAAACTAGAGCGCATTTAATATGTCGAACCGAATTTTTTTAAACTTTTCTAAATTTCATTTCGTGTTAAGATTAATTATTTTCTGTATTTAACGTATTTTTCTGTGGTTCTATTTTCTACAACTACGCCTCGTAATTTTTTATTTAATGAGGAAGAACGAACCTCTGACAGAATTAGGCAGATACTTTGCCTAATTCTCTCAGAATGCCTAATTCTTCGCTTCCTATTCTTCTGATAACCGGAGAGATGAGAATTTGATGTTTAGTGGTGAGTTCAAAGATAAAAAAAACTTAGTTAAATGGTTCATTTACAAATAATTACGATTCTGAAATTAGGTAAGATAAAAAGGTAGAAAACGGGACATAATCCGGCAGAGAAAGTGACTGCGATTTTATTTGTAGAGATCAATGGACAGAAACTGGATTTTCACCAACTTTTAAACGCTATAAAATTTTTCCCATTTGTAACTATTGAATTAAGTATCCTGGAAAGGATTAGAGAAGTTAAACTATTGGCAATGATTTTTTCAATCTAATTTGCATCTCAAAGAAAATGTTTTCACCACCAAATGAAAATACTATAAGTAACATCCGTTAAAATGGACTTTTCAATCTGCAGAAGTTACTAATAGACATAAAAAAAAGTTCATTTATTTAGTAACCAAAAAAGTACCATTTGTGAGATTATTGGTCAATTGATCCTTTGCTTTTGCAATACAAAATACCCCATTACAATATGAACTTTGATGGAAATGTATATTATGTACAGTCAAGCTGTTGTGTTTTTGCCAGTTTTAATGGAGATGTTTTAATTCATTGATCAGAAAAGTAATTCATCCGTAGTATTTCTTAAACCTTAGATCAGTGTTTCCCAACAGTTTTCGAGTCGCAACCCCCTTCAACGGTTTTTACGTATCTAACGACCTTCTACCACCTTCTTCACACTCCGTATATTTTTACAAATAAGAATTTTTACGATATTAAGAAAAATCTAAACTGAATTTCAATAATTTTATTGGAACCGAATATTTAATTTAATGAAATTGAAGTAAAGGAAATCATTTTAATGTGGTGGTTGTGCTTGCAACTGCATACCCAGCTTCGAAATTCGTGGTTGGGTGTTTGATAAAGTTAGCCTCATATCGTCTTAGACACTCAGTCGATTTCGAAACTTCGTTTTGATGTGGACAAGGGATGAAAAACTACTCTCATATAGATACTTTTTGGCAAATGGCAAAAAAATACAAAAATCAAGTTTCAATGCTTGTGGGTAGGATTGATACATAGCATACCAGAACTGAATGAGCGATTTTTCTCTAAACAAATCATGTACCGATAAATGATTCCAAAGATTCAAAAATTCATCTTGTATTTCATCGGGAGTGCTAATAACGTCTAGAGAAGTAGAGAATGGGTTTCGTTCAAGTGCAGCTTCAGTTATTCTTTGAGTTCGGGGAAATACCGTTGAAACTCTTTTTCCAGAGATTGAAGGTGTCCTGTAATATCCGACTTTAGATGATCATCGACTTCTTCAGATTTCCTGGCAACAACTTGGTTTACTTGTCGACGCCAGTTCTGTAATTTCGAGACAAAAAGCCCTCAGACTGTCGTAGAGTTGGATAATGTGCGTATCCTTTCCTTGAAGCTTCAGGTAAAAATTATTCAACGGTTCAAAAATATTTGCTAAATAAGCTAGTCCTATCTTCCATAGTTTATCACTGGAGTGATACAAAAGCTCGAATTATTCTTGAGCTTCTAAGAACAACTTGATTTCGTCTTCCATCTCATAAACACGGTTCAGAACGTTTCCTCTTGATAGCCAGCGTATACATGTGCAAACCAGCAGAATTTCATGATCTGCAATCATGTCTTTGCAAAATTCTCTAAAAATGCAGGTGTTAAGGACTCTGGATTTGACATAATTAACAATCTTGATTGCTGAATCAAGTACATTTTTCAGAGGAGTTGGCAAAGTTTTGCTGGCATGGGCATATCTGTGAATGACATAGTGTGTACCATTTGCTTCAGGAGCAAGTTCTTTTACTTTTTTCTGAAAGCTTGACTTTGACCCCCAACATAGCATGAGCTCTATCAATACAATCGCCACAGACATTTTTCTACTGTAGTCTTCTGGAATTAAAACAAGTTTTTATCTTCTCCATAACATCTTCATGTGTTGTAATAGTTTAGAGAGCGTTGCAAAACAGGAACTCCTCTTTGATGTCCTCTGAATGAATATCTCTCACAAAATTAAGCAACTAAGAACACGAACTTCCGTTGATTCATCAACTTGGAGCGTAAACAAGGGAGAAACTTTGATTTCGTTCAACACTTGCTCTTTCACATCTTCGGACATATTGGAAATCAGTCTCTGAATGGTGTTGTTGGAAAGAGATATGTGTCTCATTGTCTCCCTAGATTCCCCAAGAACTAACTTTACAGTCTTCAGCAAACAGGGTTTGATAAGAGTTTCTCTAATAGTGTAGGGCTTTTTTTTAAATTTTCAGTGTGACTTCATATGATGCTTGTATTAGGTATGAACTTTGTTGAGGAAAACCTCCTGTAGGATCAAATCTCTGATGTTTGAGACCGGGTTCATGGCGTCGAAAAAATTACATTTCCTTTCTGATATGTTCAGATTGCTTTCCCACTAAGTGACGTTGTTTCAACTTCAAATGTTTCATTGATTCTGCACTGAGGTCACAGTTTCATAAAACATATTGTTGTTTCTCAATGCCATTACTGACGACGGTGGTAAAAACCAAATTTCAAATACACATCTGAATATTTGCGTTTTTTATCCCTAGGAAAAGCAGAAATTCAGTAAGACTTCTACTTCATAAATAAATTTAGAATTTCAAATAATCGTAAATTTGTCACAATAATATATATGATGCAATTTATATAAATTGTTTCAGTTGCCATGCAGGTATAAACTGGATTAGTAAATTTTTAAGCGATGGAGAACACTAAGAAACCTTCCTCAATCACAGATATGTAAAATCATGAACAGAATATAACCCAAAAAAATAAAAATTTCAGTTTTAAATAACAGTAAAAACAGATAAACTCTTACCTAAATAAAATTGCTTTATTTAATTGGGGAAACTTCAATAATAGTGCCAAGAGGCACAACACAGACGAATGAAAGACAAACTGGCGTTTAGAAATTGTGTACTGTACACAGGAAGTAACCGCGATTCTCATTTACGCCAAATAAAGGCAGTAGATCTCTAACGAACGAGTTTGCGCTTTAAGCAAAGCCTTTTAAAAACGTCATGGCCCCAGAGTTAGATGGTTATTAGAAGATCGCAGCCTCCAAACTTGAAATATGTGCTTTCCAGTCATATATTCAACAGCCAATCAAAATTACTTTTGGTTCTAATTTTAGCGTTCTACTGATATTGTATTCTGTCATTCTGTTTAGTTAGAGAGCGTGTGCACGCGTTATATGTTTCTGCTCTTAATAAACAGTGTGTGTTTAGCATCGAAACTCATTTTTCGCATTATAACACAGCAGAAAATTATTACCTGTTAGGTATTCTTCATTATCTCACCCAGCATTGGTAAATAAATATCGATTTTTTTTACCTGTTAGGTATTCTTTATTATCTCACCCAACATTGGTAAATAAATATCGAAATTTTTTTACCTGTTAGGTATCTTTCATTATCTTACCCAGCATTTGTAAATAAATATCGAAATTGTTTTTACCTGTTAGGTATTCTTCATTGTCTCACCCAACATTGGTAAATAAATATCGAAAATTTTATCTGTAAAATTGCTAAACAGTTATTTTAATTCAATAAAGCCATGGCGACCCCCCAGAAAACAACTTGCGACCCCCTTGGAGGTCACGACCCACAGGTTGGGAATCACTGCCTTAGAGTTAACAAAGTTTCAATTCAAAATACATTTGAAACAATATAAGGTAACTGGTAACTAATTTTTTCTTTTTCCGGATTAAAACCAAACCTACCTGGTGAAATTTTTGGAATCAAAAAAATTATTTTTTTTCCTCTGGCACTGTATTACTTTTGTTTCCTACTTTTCAACGTCACACTCGCTTTTATATTCTGGGTAACGTAAAAAGTGGCATAATTCTTAGTTGTTTGGTTGGTTTTGGAATGCTGCGTCATCTTTTGCCAAGTGAAAATGAAAGAGCCATGCGTTTACTGCTTAAGGATGTTATGTACTAACCCGATTGGATTCGCTAACCTCAATGTCAACCTATGAAGAAAATGTGTGCATGGATTGCCGACTTCAATTCAAAGATTTTTTTTTTTTTTAAATTCCACTATGCCATAAAGAAAGAAATTTTACATTTGTGTACATTTTTCGTATTTTTTTTTAAATGCAATTAATATTTTAAAATTTAAATTATTCGGGAAAAAATCTGGTATAGTGTGTTTTAAACTATCATAAATTCCTTCGGTGGACAAAATTTATAAAATGAAACCTGTAGCGCTTTGCAGAAAAGTTCAGGCTATCTGACAATACCAATTTTATTTGATTATCAGCATTTATGTACCTGTAAATAGTTTACAGAAATATATTTTAAATAAAAAAACATGGGGGCAGCGCTTAACCCCCCTATAGAGAGAGAGCCATTACAATCCCTCAAAATGTCAATCCTAAGGGGGGTGGAATTCACGAACTGTCAACTGAACTCCTCCCACCACAACAGTCTGCAAGAAGAGGAAAAGGGAAATACGATTTTTTTCTTAGTATATAGCAGCCTTAAAGCCGGTTCCGAACGGCTGCAAATACTAATGGCATCAGTGGAATCTCAGCACGCCTAAGAGCGTGCAAAGCCAATCGGTCGGCCAATATATTCTTGCTTTTACCAGTAAAAGCTGTTGATGATCATAGCTTATAACGTTCTCTTTTAAATCACCGAAATAATCGCCTGTCACAAAGTAAATCTGAAAATAAGAGCTTCTTAAAATCCACTAGAGATTATAGTATGCTGTAATTTACAAATTTATTTTTGTTTTGCAAGCTACTAAATAATACTGATATGATTAACACTAATATAAAATGCGTCGTATTTTATTAGTGCTTATACATAAAAATATATTAGTTATCTATTTAATTTATGTTTGTTGAAGGGTAAAAGAAAAATTCCGCTCATATCGCATCCAATATTGTTCATATCTTACAAACTGACGTAAATGTCAATAACGCAGCTTTTAATCTCCATATTAACACGTAAATGGTATCTAGAAATGCGAAATTTTTCGACATTAAGGGAATGCATTCACAGTTAGTTTTTTCCTTCATTCTTAACAACTTTTATTCGTAAGATCCCACACTACATCAAATTCCTGATAATAAAAAAGTCTCCCTTTCTCCACATTTAGATATAAAAGAACTTTACTAGATGTTCCATCGAATTTCATCGGGCGTAAACGCAAGCTTTTTATCCCCCTATTGATGCAGATGTATCCCGGTAGAGTTCTATTCCATTCATGTCGTAAACACCTTCGGGAAGTCCATATCGAAAGAGATCCGAACGCTACATATTTTGCTCTCTCTATTCAATAGTCCTTATGCTAGAAAAAAAAGTTTTTATTGAGCAGACAAAGTAAATGCTTACAGTTAGAGAAACACGTATAAAATGAATTTTGTCCAAATACATAAAAAGAGTTTAGGACGTTTTGCTACTGTATTAAAGTTGGGGAAAAGTTTATATACTTTTAAAATTCCTGTTATTTAAACACTTAAATAAAACCCACTTCTGTTGATAAGAATGTGTTCAAAAATGCTGTGAATAGTTTATTAAACTTCGTTTTATCGGTTTTTGAAAGGATTTCAATTTTCTTTATCTGTTTACTCAAAAACTTTCATTCTATCGTCTGTAGAAAACTAATTTGTTTTATTTTTCTAATTATACGATGATATATCGTGTATATATCAACTTAAAAAAACAGATAACTGTTGTATATAAATACAATAGTTATCTGTTATTATAAGTTGATACATACACGATATTTCTTGAGTACGTACTAACAAAGGTTAGAAATAATATTTTTATATACCGTAAGATGGGGTTACTTTGTGATGGATATTAAGTTTTTTCCTGTACCAGCCGATCAGTTTTAAAAGCAGCCCAAAACGATCAACAGCAAAACATTGGTACATCCTTTCCTTACGTAGTAATGTATTGCGCTAACCCGGATCTTTAATTACCATTGAGAAATTAAAGTTAAAATTTGTCACAAAGTTACCCCACTGAGTGTGGCTACTTTGTGACATCTGGGATTTTGCCTTGAAATCCAAGAGGAAAAATTACTTGACACAAAGTTAGACAGTAAAACGCTCATCAAAAGCTTGATACACAATTATATATACCTATTACAAATATTAGATAGCTTTATGTATATCTTTGACATCAAAGAGACCTCGGGTGCCCAGGGCAGCTATCAGTTCTTTGAGGAGATGAAGAAATTCGTCTTTCGGCACATTCTACTACTTCGGGTAGTTTTTTTGAGATAGTCAATACTTCTTTCTCTCCAGTGGTATTTTAGAGGACGGAAAAATGCAACATCGAGCGGCTAGAGAAGGTGGGTCGACTTTGTGGGTTATTTTGTGACAGTGTCAATGTTTCACAAAGTAACCCCGTCACCTTTCGATATTTAGGTTATGTTCTCATATCTCTCGGAAATATCACTACACAAAAGTTATATTGCTCCACAATTTAACCAACATATTGACAATGAAAAATACTTATCTGTGGTAGTTGGCTGTATAAGGTGTTAGCCTTCAGCACACAACGTTTCCGAAGTTTGAGTCAATAGCTTAACAAAAGGTTTGAACAATACACTGGCCAGCGAAGACAAATGGCGCACAGAAGCTTCGGACACTGGCCAATCTGTGTCTCTGTATGTCGGGCAAGCTGTTTGTGCTGTTCTTTGCCCTAGATCCGAAATACGAAAAAATTACTATGTTTCACAAAGCTACCCCTGCAGTCACAAAGTACTGTATGCTACGGCCAATGTTCAAAATCAGGCCAATTCGCAAAATGGCTAGCCACTTCTAGCATTGGCCAAGCCTCTTGGCCAAAGCCCGAAATAATCGAGAAATTACTACTACTTCGAGGTTTTGCAGGTTAATTCGCGGCTCGCCCGACAATCAATGTCCAGTTTGCGAATTGTCCAAGAAAAATTGTCCTTTTCCTCTTAGATTTTGAGGGAATTTTCTCTGACTAAATTAAATGGATTTTCACAATGGTAATATTATCAGTCCCCCGAGCCTGTGAGTCCCAGACGAGCAGATTGCGGTCGGGACGTCTCGCCATTTAAATTGCCGTGTAAGCTTCGGCTGTGGCCTTTGACAAAAACCTTTGAATTATCAGTTAGAGCTGATATGGTCAAAACTGCATGAAGTGTCTCAGCAAGCTTCTAGCTTTCAGGAACTGCCCACTGCTTGTCAGGCGCATCGGTAATTGGCTGACCAAAGTTCGATGTCGTCGTAAATTGTCGATTATTTCAGGCTTTGGCCAAGTGGCTTAGCCAATGCTAGAAGTGACGAGACTTCTTATCAGCTAAAATAGCACTGAATGATACTAAACACAATGGAGGAAGGTTTGGTTCATCGCTAATTTATTGGTAGCAGAAACAACTATCGACTCACATGCATCAAGTTTTAAGGGAAAATTTCTTGAGAAAATACGTAGTTTCTAAACTTCAAATATATTAAAACTTCGTGGCATTACGTATTTATATACGATATTTCCTAGCAGGTTATAAAAATTTGGAAAGACAGTCATCGTAAATAGCTCTTCTTCAAAGCGAAGGGTAGTTCAGTTCGTAGAATACAAGCTCGAGGTTTGGAGCCGCGAGTACGATCCACCCTCCTTGTTGCAGGTCATTACATTGTCATTCGATAGTTGAAAAAAATGACTATGGTCAGTCAATTAACACCTACATTGAGGCTTGGTGACATTATTGTGATGTAGATGTTACTGTCGTTGCATTGTCAATTGGCTTTTGGAGGGAACTATTATGAACCGCTTGCTCGGTTCTTAGGGGTTCTATGTTTCGTGTTTTATTTTTGAGTGATGTCTGTTATCCTGGAAGTGTATGTGTTCTCATAATTTGTTGGTTGTAATGTTTCTTTCTTAATTCTGCTTTATATTTTGGGGTAGTATTGGTACGTTATTTCCAGCTACACGATGTTTGTTAATGCTAAAAGTACTAAATCCGGAAACTAGCATTCAGCACAAGGATACCTTTACATACAACAGAGCCAAGCTCGGCGGCTCCCTCTCGTGACCATTGTAAACCGATTTCGAACAAACATGCTGGGGGAGGAGATGTTTCTGGTATTTCCCTTCTATGCACATGCGAGATTTCAGGTTGGAGGCTCTTCAGAAGTGTCCGAACCATTTGTGAAATGAATGATGAAATTCCCCAAAGAAAAAAATATACCGTCGTCAGAAATAGAATTAAATGCATCCAGGTAAGCATACAGTGTCTTTGACATCAAACAAATAGATAAATATGTGAGAGAAAGTCACCGGAAATAGATCTTCATTGCCGGAGTACTTCAATTGATAGAACACTGACTTGAGATTCGGAGTCCCATATTGGATGCTCGCTCATGGCAAGCCGTCACTACACAATTTCTGCTATAAACAGATGGTGCTAAAAAGAAAGTATAACCAATACATTTATTATAGAAAAAAGTATAGACATTTTAAGTGGTCAAAATGAGGTTTTGGTAATGGTTTATTCTAACAAACCGTTTGTAAAATTTGATCACTAATTGTCAAAAGCAGACAAGAACTACTGCACCAAAATAAATCTTTTTAAATAAAGAAACCGAAGAAGAATAATACATAAAAATGAAAAAAAAGAGATCCACCGAGAAAAATTAAACTATTTCTGAAATTCATTGCAGGCAATATATAACCAAAAAGAAATTTAATAAAGTTTCCTAATCGAAGAAACTCTGTAAATATTATCATGTCCATCAAATCCGGAAATCTTTATAATAAAAGTTTTGTAGAGTTGTACCGTTTCCCCTTGACTTAGTTCACAAACAAAATTGGATTAATTCAGTTTTTAAAAAACATAGTAACGGTTCTACGCAGTTTTTTTTTATTATGAGTTTAAATCTTGTTTTTATAGCACAGCTGTTCAACATTTTGGTATAAACCTCGCTGTGGTTTAGAGTAGACAAACTTCTTGAATCTTATGAAATGAAACATGACTAATTTTTTTATCATATTTTTTAGAATATATTCAAATGTATAGTGAGGGCATCACTTCTTATTTTGGGATGTTTTCCGTCTGGAATCTATATGAGAAAATCCAGTTCTCTATTCCTCAGAAACTGAATTGAGCCGAATTTCTCCTTAAATTATGTAGTATTCTCATCTTGAATCCTGGTTCCGATAAAGGAAACAAAAATTGTTTGCTATTCCCCAGAAATATATCTATTATTTATAAGAATTTTAGCATACGTGTTTATATTTATCTGTGTAATCCATGTTACATAATCATTTTTACAGAAAGTCCTTTTTGAAGAAAATTTTACCATGGGCATAAATTCACGTTACAGATGATTACTATGACAATGATATTCGATTAAACGCATTGATATATTCACTTTCGTTTATCCTTAAGGGGAGTCATCCAGGGTCCGATATAGAAAATTCTGGACTATAGGCACAACTCGGGATGGGGGCCCCCTAACACTGATGTGGGCGTAAAATTTCCAAGGTTGACACACAAAAAAAAATAATCATGAATCCTTGTGAAAGTACCATTTTACCAAGAATTGGCTATTTGAAGCATAGAAGCCTAGAACATTATCAAATAACAAAAAGTAATACCACATATTAACTTCATCATGGAAACACCAATACAATGAAACCAGAAAAACTTATTAATCCCTTATATACACTATAACATACATATGATGAACTATACATATAACTATACATATGATGAACCAATCAATCAGATTTGAAAGCTTGTATAAAAAAATTGCTATTAAAAAAGGTAAAATTAAAAAAAAAATTTAATTGGGAATTTTTTCTTTCTTTTCTTTTAAAATAAATATTTTGAGGTGGCCCCCAACATTCGGGGGGCTCCTAGGCCCGAGCCTACCGGGCCTAATGGAAAAATCAGGGCCTGGAGCCATCATCTTTCAATCTTCAAAAACTCGAATTTTACTTTTTTGCATTTTTAGAATATTTTAACCTTTCTGAATCATTTAAAAAAACGAGTTAAAATTTTCCAAATAGAACATTAAAAACTATGACATGAAAGAAGTAGTTCCAATGGAAACATTACCAGTGTGGGAACTTTCAAAGCCTTTTACTCGTAATGATCATTTTCCTGCTTGCGTGCACTCTATAAAGGAAACTACTGCAGATATTGCTTTCATATTTTCAGGATAGGTGTATAATGATGCTACCAAATATATGCACCTAATTTTTTCTTAAAATTATTTTACTATGAATTTTTCGCATTTGACTTGCAATTTTAATGGGCTTTTTCATTTTTTTTAATCTGATTGTCCTGGAGTAAATATTTTTTGTTGTTTTAAAATTTAAATATGTGTAGAAATATACCTAATGTTTTAACATCATAAAAATGCAAAAAATATTATTGAAACTTAATTAGTGTTGTTGTAAGTCTGCGCGTAGTGTATCAGTATAAATTTGAAATTTTCAGAAAATACACTCACTTCTTACTTTATAAATAAAATTCTCATTTACTTGTAATAAAATTAATTAAAGAAACATAATCTATAAAATATAGGGAAGTAATACTGAAAGTTTCATATATAATGGACAATAACAAAGAAAATTATAGAAGTTCGAACAAACAACAATAATTCTGTCTTTTCAACTTGTGTAAAGTTGATGACACTTGTTACGAAAACATCAAATTGAAACTAGTTCCGGAACATCCGATTTAAAACTAGCCGGAACTGGTTTGCTCCCAACTTTTCTCCTGCTCGTTCAATTCAAAGCGGTAGCGCGGAAAAGAATGCACGCGCACGGACATTCTCCAGAACTTCTCACAAAGTTTGGATAAAAACGTTGGCAACAGAAAAGGTGTGGCGATTTTTGAATTTCCAGCTCAAGAACTATATGTGGAGTCAGTCTTCGAATTTTCTTCGGCGAGAGAGTCCATCGATCTACTTATAGAGAAGGGTTTCTGAAGCACGTGGTTGCATGTATAGCACAAAAGAAATGGAATCAATCTAAGAAAAATTTTACGAAGAAATAAATCAATCTTCTGTAAGCCAGTTTCTTGCGCATGTGTGTCGTGTTGCCTGTCCTAACTTTATTTATTTGGGCGTGATTCGTATTTCTTTGGGTTAGTACATATTCTTTATTTCAAAAGGGGTATTTGGGTGCGTTGTGTTAATCTTTTTTTTTAATACAACCCAAGGCTCTGGACATTAATTGGCAAACGAACCGGTCATTAATTTGTTTAAATTAGAGATAACCTTTCTTAAAATAAACTGGAAACAATGATAACTGAGTCAAAAATTACAATACTAAAAAAAAACTAATTTATTTACAATTTATATTATTTACATATTAACTCATCAATATGAATTATCTTGATGTACAGTTTACTAATTTACTGATTTTTTAGAATTATCATCACTTTACGTTCAAAAACAGGTATTTCATTAATCTACTTTTTTTAGGTTCAGGGAGCATATAGTTATTAATCTAACTTATAGCAAAGAACTCCTATCCATAAAAATATATTTTAAAACACTGTTCCCGCACTAAAATTTCATTTAGAGAGGTGGGGTCTGAACAAGACAAAATGATTTTCACTCACTCAGTTTGATGATGACAGCACTGGGACTCAGGTGCAGAAACTCCTCTTAGGCATGGGGCACTTGGCTTCACTCAGTCTCTACACCGACAGGGTCTGTATATTCACAACTCAATTATGACGAGGTCTGCACTAGGACTCGGGCTCTGAATCTCCTCTAGGGCATGGAGTCTCGCTCCTACCTCTTAGGTAGGGGATGCACTGCGTCTCTAGGCTGTCGTGGATATTCTTCTACTCTTTTCAAATGATGGGGCACTTATCAGGAAAATGATGTCATCGACTTCTCTTGATCAAAGTAACGCTCAGTTCCGGGAAGACTCGACCGGATCTCCAATATTAAAGCGCGTCCTCTTTATAACCTCGTCTCTATTCTCAAGGCAGTTTCAACCAGATCTTCGTCAGCAGCAAATATCTTCCTTCGAAACGGGATTACGATGCAAGCATACCGGGAAGGATCAACTGGAGGACGCACCGTAAAAGCAAATCTTCTTTCTAGCACTGTCGGCAAACTCCCGAGAAGGCTAAACCGGTCTCCGACAGTTAAAATGCCAATCTCTTCATCACCTGCGATGCTAAAGCACCGGAAAGAGTCAACCGGGCCCGCACCGCAAACGTGAATCCTCGAAACATTCTCTAACTATTCTATATATTTTATTTTCTCTCTTCGCTGCTCACGCCTTCTCATTACTCCCACATCCACTCAGGAAAGCTTTAAAATCTCCTCCACTTAGCTTTAATTTCTATTTTCTTCATTGGCTGTCCTCTCAAATCGTGTACGCCCTTCTTACATCCTTTCACGACCATCCATGTCATCTCCACGTATTCTCCGGTTTTGAAACTGAGTCCCCATGCCATAAATTCTCTATAAAGGGGCTTTGTGATTTAACGTCAAACCCGGTGCCAAACTCTATCTGTGTCTGAGATCTTCAGACCCCCAACTCCACTTAGTCGCTCTTAAATTGGCTAAGTCATAAAACGACTGCCCTCCTCTGTAATTAAAGTCGGCTTCTTAACTTTCTCACAAAATGTAATGGAGTAAGTCTTCGATCATTTTAACTTCTCTTAAAATTTCATTTAATTTTTCTTTCAATTCGAAGGCGCTTCATTACAATGTGTTAGATAGATTTCTACAAACGCAGAATTAACCAATGTTAATGGATTCAAGACATCCTAATGTTTCCTGGCCCTTTGAGGAAAAATGTGATGCCAACGTGTAAATCATTTTGTGCTCTCCTAATTTTAGTATTAAATAAAGTGTGGGAAGTGCATTTATGTTTTATTCTTTTATTTTTAATGCAATGTGCTGATCTTCTATAATCACGGCCATAACAATAATTATTAACAACTCCTCTTAAGCAATTTATGGTATTAATCCCAAAGAAAAATAAATTAAATATAGCATAATTAAAGTTTTTCATTTTAAATAAATAAAGCTTCAAAATTTAAAAAATAGACTCATACGTAATCAATTTAAGGGAAAAGAAGTAAAAACTGTTCAAAGAAACCTAAACGAATCAAAAATTAAGAAACTGATTCTTTTCTGTATTTTCTGCCTTTTCAGTTTTATGCTTGATTTAGCTCTGTTTAGAAAAGTTTAATTTTCTATTTGGAATGCAAATGAAGTCTAAAAACAGAAGTTGAGCTGAATGTAGAAAAAAGGAGTTGGTTATCGGTGAAAAAAAGAACCCTGCAGGAAGGGTTGAAATTTTTAAATGAAGCTATTTATCGGATCAAAAGAAAAGACTAAAATCAATCTTACTTTGGTTGGTAAATAAATTGATTGAAATTATTCAAAAAAAAATAAATCCGATGCTTCAAAAATTGCTGTATATATACCTTTTTTTAATTCAACAGCCCACATGCACACTCACAAATAACAACTGTGTTCGCCTTTCAGAAATCATTAAAGAGATTTTTATAATGCTCTTTCGCTAAAATGTTTATTCACTTTCTAATTCGTTTACAACATTCGTTTAAACATTTAATTAAAATTGTTTTAAACGAAACAATTTTTATAGAAGTAATGTTCTGTAGTAATTAGAAGCACTTAAAAGTTATCTCAACAATTCATCGTAAACAAGTTTGTTGTTATAATTTTTTAATTGTATTGAGGTAATAAAATAAAAATGGAGCAAAAAAAACGTGATTCAAGATTTTTAAATATGCAGCTACTTGGTATTGATTAAATTCATTATTTTTACTTCTCTTGTTGTACTTTACCAATACAGTACTATATTACTCGTTTTGGGGGAAAATTTAGTAAACTTGAAAAAGGAAGATACGCAAATCTGTGAAAATGATAACAACAGCACCTTAGTGTTTATAAATACTAAATATATTAAATGAAGTTTAAAACTTTTTTTCTAGTACTGTGAAAGTTGGAATTCAGAACTTATTGCACAAACTTTACAGATATGGCAATTCTTATCAAACATCTCCATTTTTACCATGTTTTTATTAACTTGCTTTCTTGTCTGTGTGTGTGTGTATTTGTCCAGTACAAATCTTGCAATCGATTTTTAATTAACTTCCCGACTAGATAGACATTTGAAACTTTTAGAATAGCTCATAACACGATGACTATGCATTTTTTAAATACATTTAGCCCTCTTTAAGCAGAATTAAATTAATATTCAGTTATTTTCAGTTAATTTTGTTTTGTAGACTGGTGCAGCCATCTATTGGCCGGAACGGGAATGAAAAGTTATATCCAATTAACTTCATTTTCTTTCAAGTTGATGGGATAATTCATCAAAAAAAATTTTTTTAAAGTATTTATTAATACATAGAATTGTCAAGTTTATATGATTCAACAGAAAATTTAAAAACATGGTATATAAAAAGTTCTTTTTATCTTGAAATTATTACAAAGTTTGCTCAACAATCAAAGAGCAGTCTAAAGCAACGTTTCTTAAACTGTGGGGTTGCGACCCTAAATGGGGTCGCAAATTCAGGAGTCTTTGAAGTATTAAAAAAAATTCAATCTATATGGATATAATTCTAAACAATAAAAAACATTGACCTCTGTATATATGCGAGTATTTCGGAGTTTTCCACTATTAACCTTCAAAGATAATATAAATCTCATTTTGTCAAATTAAAACTCTAGATCACATACATTATAAACTGGTCCATTTTCGATATTTCTGAAATATTATCTATTATTCCCATATTTAGAATGATAAACGTTTTGCTTCCCTTTGGGTCTCTGTCACGAAGTGGACATTTTGAAAAGTAGTATCAGCAACACTTGAGAATTAAGCATTAAGCAACGACATTGTAGCGTACTGGAAATATGGTATTTTTTTCCCGAGACCCCACAAGGGCTGAAACACAGCTGCGTGTTTTTCAAAGAATGTGTTGTTCGGTTCCACCAGTTCAGAACACTTGGGGGGATTAAAAACCGTTTTCCTTACAGATGCAGCCACTAAAGCTGTCATCTAGACGTTCTGCAATGTAGTAAAGTTCGGCGTCTAAGAAGACCTGTCAGCCGATAATCTGCCGGGCCCTCCACCCCTTTGAAAATCCAGAGATTGGAGAGAGAGAGACGCTGTATAAAATCCGAGCGGGATAGACGTGTTTTGGCTAGGGTCCTGTGTTGTTGGGCCGAGAATGGGCCCTGGAGCGTGTATTTGTGAACCTGCACGTAAATTAAGTGATTATGTCGGAAGTGTTTAATATTTAATTCTTTTTGTAAATAAATCTACTCGTTAAGTTTTTGTTTTAAAAATTTGGCTTTCGCTTTTTATTAGAACCCTGTCTTTCTTTGGTATGGATCAATAGTTGTGAAATTTCTTCAAAATGCCTCAGAGAGAATAGCCTTACTACTTGTCGTGACGCCACAACATACTCTAAACTACCGCTTATCAGTAGGCAGATAATCCGTTTATGGGATGATCAGCGATTCGTAAAAATTGGAGGATTATTAACGAATAAAATATCAAACTACCGAAAGCAAAAGTTGGCGCTTCTTTTCTCGTCTTTGAACTGGGAGCTTTGAGAGAGTCTAGAACGCAAAATTCTTAAATGAGACCTTTTTTTAATGTCTGTACCAATGAACATGCTATAGAACTTTTTGTTTCAAATAACACAAACCTCTTATTTCTATGATGATTAGCAATCGCAATTGCCAAATATAACACTTTTATGCCTTTTAAGCGTTCTTAAATACAACATTTTCATTTCGTTTTATTTTTGCATACTCTGGTGTACACCTGTCCATTCATCTTGGAATGGATGATATGCCTTACTCAAGAGGATCTGTTTATACATTTTTCAAGTTTTTTAAGAAATTTTCTAAAGAGCTCCGTTTTTTAAATTTCACTAAACTATTTTCATGTCTTTTATTTTATTTATGTAGAGTAAAAGTTCTGTAAATATTATTTGGGAGTAAATATTATTCTGAAAATATGCTTTTTTTCTATTCAATAAAGCAATTAAACATTTTAAAAGAGTTTTATTGGATCTGAGTACGAATCATTTAAAAAAAACTTTTATATAAATAAAATTGAAAAAACTCGGAAATAGAGCGATTGGTTCAGCAAAATTATCAAAAAAAAATGAAAATGCTTCAAATTTTTTTATTTTTAAAACAAAATGTCAAATTGATGAGTGATTTTTCATGTGTATAATGGTCTTTATAAAGAGACACATTTGAGGGTTAAATCCATTACAAAATGTGAGTAAATAATTAAAAAAATAAATATTTTTGTCCCAGCCGTGGAAAAAAAGGATAGAGCATGGGTGTCCAACGCACGGCCCAAGCAAGTATTAGTGCGGCCCAGAAAGAGAGCTCAAATCGAAAAAAAATATCAATAGCCCGCCTTGACGAGGATAGCAGGTTGCCATAACAGATTCCACTTTGTTCATTCAACATTGTTTTGTAGACTGGTGCAGCCATCTATTGGCCGGAACGGGAACGAAAAGTTATATGCAAGTTAACTTCCAATTAACTTCATTTTCTTTCAAGTTGATGGGATAATTCATCAAAAAAATTTTAGAAAAGTATTTATTAATACATAGAATTGTCAAGTTTATATGATTCAACATAAAATTTGAAAACATGGTATATAAAAAGTTCTTTTTATCTTGTAATTATTAATATTAGGTATATTTTTGCGCGGCCCAAAATAATTCGTAATCTTTCAGTTATTTTCAGTTAATCTACAATACATTATTTGAAATATCTTTAATTCTATACTGTATAATTTCTGTATATTAATTTCATTACAAAAATGAAATGGGAATTTTTACAGATTTAATATTTCATATTTGTAATGATATTAAAATTAGTATGCACAAGAGTGAAGCACACTAAGAGTCAAATTAGAACCAAAATATCGGATGAACATCTTGAGAACTCCCTGAGAATTGCGACCACTTCCGTTGATCCAGATACTGAAGCATTAGTTTCTCAAATTCAATACCAAATATCACATTAATTTTATGACTCCTATACTTATCTTTAGTAAAATTTGTAGTGAAATAAATATGATAAATATATATTATACTCTTTTTTACTCATCAACTATTTTTACCATATTTTTATTAACTTGTTTTCTTGTTTGTGTGTTTGTGTGTTTGTCAAGTACAAATCTTGCAATCGATTTTTAACTAACTTCCCGACTAGATAGACATTTGAAACTTTTAGAATAGCTCGGAACACGATGACAATGCATTTTTTTAATACTTTTAGCCATTTTTAAGCAGAATTAAATTAGTTTTCAGTTATTTTCAGTTAATTTTGTTTTGTAGACTGGTGCAGCCATCTATTGCCCGGAACGGGAACGAAAAGTTATATGCAAGTTAACTTCCAATTAACTTCATTTTCTTTCCAGTTGATGGGATAATTCATCAAAAAAAATTTTTTTAAAGTATTTATTAATACATAGAATTGTCAAGTTTATATGATTCAACAGAAAATTTAAAAACATGGTACATAAAAAGTTCTTTTTATCTTGCAATTATTAATATTAGGTATATTTTTGTGCGGCCCAAAATAATTCGTAATATTTCAATGTGGCCCAAGGAAGCTAAAAGGTTGGAAACCCCTCTGATAGAGTGCGAGCCTTTGCTATTGGCTATGGTGTTTTCCATGGAGTAATTTGCGCTGATTCAGTACATTCGCTGATATTCCCCTTTTATGTTCTTTTAAGTTTATCGCGTGAATACTAAAACAAATCAGCGGGGGAAGTGACTCACAAGTAATTTGTACTTGATAATTCTATTCATGATACCTTCAACATCTATAATAGTTTGCGTAATGGTCTTCCCCAAAGCTCGAGTTTGAGTCCCCGGACTTAGCACAGCTAAGTCCGGGGACTTAGCACAGCTTCCCTCATAGGAAGTAATGTAGGTTCACCTATAGCAGTGATTTCCAACCGGTGAGCAGTTCCTATTTAGGGTGCCGCGAGTTTTTTTGGGGGGATAAACAAAAAAATATTACTAGGGCCCTCTTAAAATAAATATGGTGACTGCCTACGTTCGGAGCCAATTTTTTAAAAAAAGATGTATTTTTAAGGATTTTTTGGTCTTTTATGGTAAAATAGCATTTAAAAATAAAAAATATAAAAAAACTTGCCTGTAAATACCATACTTTTTTATAAATTGGTCAATTTGAAGTAATTTTTAATGAAATTTAGCTAAAACGCCTATCACTCTGCACAAAATTCTAATGCTACTATTTTAATTTCCTTCTCACACATGATACATATAAAAGTTATCTTCAAAATGACCCTCAATCTAAGAGAAATTTTAAAATGCAAAAATAATACATGCAATTTTATGTTCCAATATGAAAATTTTCCCCAATTCGTCATTCCTTTCCTTATAAAAACAGCCCCAAACAAAAACTATTTATTATACGTCAATTATTGTGCGTCATCTCATTAACAATAGCATCTAAAACATTTCCTGAAAATTTTATCAAATTATATGCATTATTATGTGAGATATCGTGATAACGGTAGAGATTTGTGCTAGAAAACATAATTCTGAGAAAAACGCATTTAAAGTTGTTTGTCACTTTAATTTTGTATCAGACGATGTTTTTAAAAGTAGCTATAACTCTGCTTCTAATTGATGTAGAATGAAAATCAAAACGGTTTGGAAAAGAGAAAAGATTGATTTACACGATTCTTGCAAAAAATAAAATTGACCAAAATAGTCAAAAAATGACATTTTCAACGTAGGCAGTCACCTTAGTTGATATAAAACATTTGTTCCCTAAGCACCAATCGCAAGTCTCACATTAAGGGGATCCGGGACACATTTTGAAAAAAAATTTTATTTATTGAGTTAAAATTTTGAATTTTTTTATGATTGTTAACCATATAATTTTTAAACAGAATCACATCATAAAACTTGAAAAAAAAATTTTTAAATTCTAAAATTTAAAATTTTTAATAAAAGTGGGGTAATTTAAAATCGCTATAACTCGAAATATTATTTGTCGAATTTCAAAATTTTTTCATTTAATCAAATAGAAATATATAAGTTTTAATTTTGATTCACCATTTTTAAAAATATTAATTTTTAAAAAAATTTGAAATATTTAGATTAAAAGTTACAAAAAAATTATATAACTTATTTTGAAAAAATCATATTTTCAAAAGTAAATATTTTTTTCAAATTTGCTGATTTAAAATTAAAGTAAAATAGTTGAAAGAGACATGTTACAAGTTTCAACCATTTATCTTTTATGGTTCTTGACTTATAACAATTTAAAGACGAGAAATAGGGGAAAAAACCCATCATTCAGAAAAACGCCCTTACAGGTTTAAACACTGGTTGGCTACTATTAGAATGTTGCAAAAAAAATAATAATTTCTCCTGTTCCTGATTAAGATAGAAACATGATTTAAGCGTCATTTTAAGCGTAAAAGAACACATAAAATTTTAATGCAATGCAATTTTTTTCAAAATTTTGAACAATTTTGTGTCCTGGACCCCCTTAATAAAAGAAAATTATTCTTAGTGATTTCTATTGCTGTCCTCTAGTGTAACACACTGAGTCTCATGGCTATTTTTGAAACTGTATTAATATACTCTATTCTGGTGTTTGTTACTTATATCTTTCAAGAAAGAAATAAAATCAGCATTGGAGTAAAAATTTATTTGAACTTTTAAATTTGACATGTTCCTGATAAAATTTTCGGTTTGATTAAAAAATCGAAAAACAATAAAATTCTATCAAAGGTGCTCCGAGATTCTAATCTCATTCCCAAGGGTTCTTGCAAAAGTCAAAAGGTTGGGAATCACTGTTTGAGCCATAGGGTGCTCCAATAATAAATTAACCAGAAAAATTGTGGTGTAGTGTCGATGGATGAATGTCCCTAAGATTAAGTCCTTACGACGTGTGAAACAAATAAACTGTCATTAAGACTTGGTAGAGTTTTGGTATTTGCTCGCCAGTGGAATTTATTGCTGTGTTTGAATACATATTCAACTGAAATTTTTCCCCTTTGGGATAACAACTTGAAAGTTTCATACGTGTAAAATAATGTCGCGATAATATCGACATATCTCGCAAACAAGAGAATATAACACTATTTCTAGAGATGAAGTCTATGTACATTTTTTTATTGTCTGAAGAATACACTATTTAAAAGAGAATATGTTATTAAAACCTTTGAACTGCTAATTTTTTTACATTAAACAGACCATTTTTTGATTATTCGTGTTATCCTATTATCCGTCCACATACGTGCAGTAATCACCACTGATAATCGCCATTTCTGTGCACGTCTTTTACGTAATATTTATATCCTTAAGGGACATACATGGGCAAGGTATTTTTGGTTTGTTTGTCTTTTTAGTGTGTGGGAACGTACGCAACATAAACTGTCAAAAGGTTGGGAATCACTGTTTGACCTTTCGGTTGAATAGTTCCACGGAAGAACGGCTGGACGGAATGGACGAAAGGACTGAATAACTGGAACATATCAAAGGACAGTTCAAGACTAATAACAGTAGCTTGTAAGACTGCTGGTTTAAAGCTCCAATGACGTAATGATTCTACAATATCACGGTGATGCCAACGCTGAATTAAAAGTTCAGGAACTCTCAAGCAAACAATTCTGTACTCTCACTCAATAAAAACATTTCGAAAACTTGAGAAATCTGTGAGATTCAGCGGCCTAAAAGTTTCATAACACTTGTAAGGTTTGATTGTGTCTTTTAAGGTTTAAATTAGCTTTTTATGGATGATATTTTCGGAGGAAAGCTACTTCTTAAACCAACTATAGGTGAATTAATTTAACATTTATAAACTATTACTTTCTATACAAGCTATTACGTTAAATTTCTTAGCATAACTTTATCAGAGTATAAAAGTATCAAAATTCGTAATGGCTGATACCACTGATAAGCTCAGGCATATACCACATAAAAATTTTAACGGGAACATTGCTCGTGCTTAAGGCTGCTATGTACTAAGAAAAAAATCGTATTTCCCTTTTCCTTTTCTTGCAGACTCTGTGCTGGGAGGAGTCCAGTTGACAGTTCGAGAATTCCACCCCCCTTAGGATTGACATTTTGAGGGATTGTAATGGCTCTCTCTCTATAGGGGGGTTAAGCGCTGCCCCAAATTTTTTATTTAAAAAATTAATTTTTTAATTTTTTTCAACTATTTACAGCTACAGAAATGCTGATAATCAAATAAAATTGGCATTGTCAGATAGCCTGAACTTTTCTGCAAAGCGCTACAGGATTCATTTTATAAATTTCGTCCACCGAAGGAATTTATGAGCGTTTAAATCACACTATACCAGATTTTTCCCAGAATAATTTAAATTTTAAAATATTAATTGCATTTTTAAAAAAAAACGGAAGATGTACACAAATGTAAAAATTTTTTCTCTATGACGAAGTACAATTTTTTTTTTGTTAATCTTTGAATCCAAGTCGGCAATCTGTGGTCAAATTTTCTCCATAGGTTAACATTGAGGTGAGCGAATCCAATGGGGTTAGTACATAGCAGCCTTAATGAAGAATTACATATCTTGTGCCTCACAAACTGATGATGTATTGCATTCATTTGCAGAAATTTTTTTAAATATTGTGCTTCGAAACGTGGACTATTTGAAATAAGGTGGATGTTTAGAATTTGGAGAGTTTTCCAACTTTGTATTAATTACATAAATTCTACTGAATCTAAGAACTATTTATTCCAAAACTATCAATTATTCTGATCTCACTCATAAATAAACTTTACTGAATCAACAATTTTTCAAACGGTAATATTTTTTCAAATATATTTCACCTTATTTGTCATTTATAGACGCAAAAGATTCTCCTTAGAGTATGCATCAAAATTATTTTCTTAAATACACTATCTGATATTTACGAAATTGGATAAATCCGACTTTTATCCCATTTGATGATAACTGTACGCATTGTCTTCACTGGGTAGGAAACAGCTAGTTTACTACTTTTCCATACATACTATGCCCTGATGTGTTTATAATTGCACTCAAAGATGGCAGCACCACTCAGAATAGCTAAGAATACTTGTCAGTTAAATAATACTCTGTTTTCAGTCTAAATTTGACCACAGGTAGCCCTCCTACAGCACGGCATCTAACAACACGGTTTCGATCTAACACGATAAAAAAATTGCGAAAATCTTTGTACAACACTGTACTTCTATAGCACTAGATAACATGATTTTTGTTTAACACATTTAAAACTAAATTACCTTAAAATAATGACGGGAATGATTAATGAACTATAGTGGCTTTACATGAAAAGTACAAACAAATCATAATTTATTCGTTTATAACTCTATAAATGAATGTTCTATATATGTATAACTCTATAAATGTAATGTGTGTTCAATTATGATGTATTAAAAAATGATAAAATTTATTAAAAATGATCATTAATGAATTAAATCGACTAAAATCGATTACATTAAACTGACACAATAATAAATAAATTACATACAATAGGAAAACGGCAGGACCAAAAGTTTCGTTCGTTATATCCATGAGTTCGTTATATACAGGGTTCGCTATAACGGTGTTCGACTGTATAAGATAAATAAACATCGTCTCATTATAAATTTAAACTCATTTAGTATTACGTCTACGATTATATAATTTTAGGCTATGAAAGGAAATATACGCCAGGCTTTTTGGGGGGAAAATTGCCCCTATTGCCCCCCCCCCTGGAGCCACCTTTGATCTGTGTCAGAATCTGAGGAGCGTGACAGTCATTAATTCAGTTAATTATTTATTTTAAGTAGACCCTACTACTATTTTTTTTTTGTTTATCCCCCCCAAAAAAAAACTTGCAACTCAGGGCCGATTTCACGAAACTCGCCGCACAGCGGTCAGGAATCGCTGGTGTACTGTGTTTACACGGAAAGAGATTTGTGCGGTATTGTAAGTACACTTTACTTTTGACAGCAATAAAATAAATCGTCCAATACTGCCCATGTGTCTTTTACGTTTTGATAAGTTATGCCTCAACTTAACTAAATTAGTACTTAACTAAACTAAATTAGTACTTAACTAAACTAAATTAGTACTTAACTAAATTAGTTCTTATTACAACTTAACTAAATTAGTAGGGTCTACTATTTTAAGTAGACCCTACTAATATTTTTTTTGTTTATCCAAAAAAAAATCTTGCAATCACTAGCCGATTTCACGACACTCGCGGCATAGCAATTAGGAATCACTGGTGTATTGTGTTTATACGGAAAGAGTATTGTAAGTACACTTTACTTTTAACAGCAATAAAGTAAATCATACAATACTGCCCTTGTGTCTTTTACGTTTTGATAAGTTATTATGCCTCAACTTAGCTAAATTAGTACTTAACTAAATTAGTGCTTATTACAACTTAACTAAATTAGTAGGGTCTACTATTTTAAGTTGACCCTACTAATATTTTTTTTTTGTTTATCCCCCCAAAAAAATCTTGCAATCCCTAGCCGATATCACGACACTCGTGGTACAGCAATTAGGAATCACTGGTATATTGTGTTTATACGGAAAGAGAATTGTAAGTACACTTTACTTTTGACAGCAATAAAGTAAATCATACAATACTGCCCTTGCGTCTTTTACGTTTTGATAAGTTATGCCTCAACTTAACTAAATTACTCAGTTGGAATTCTCATAAATATCATACATAACTTTATAACAAATTTTACTCATCCACTTAGTAGGAAAAAGTCGCAAATCACTTAATATTACGACAAACAATGGATTAAATATAGAAAAAAAGAATTGTACGATTCATTCTGTGTACTTCAAAGTCGATAAAACGGATATAGGAACTGAAGGAACTTTTATACTAAAAGAAAGAACCAGGAACTCAATTGTTTATAATTGCACTCAAAGATGGCAGCACCACACAGAATAACTAAGAACACGTTTCGACTAAATAATACTCTATTTTCAGTCTAGTTATTTCTCAAAATTTTAAATTCCTTCAAAACTCCTGTAGAAATTTTCAAATTCAGAAACATGATTTAGATTTCACGGATTTCCGATTGTTCTATAATGATATAAAATAGCATAACAAACTGCAAACTTCTCATTAAAACTTACGTCTACTCTATTATTACAGTAAAAGCATTTGTAATTTAAATATTTCTTACCAAGATTTAGTTACGCCTCAAAATTCTAAAAAACATAAAAACCAAGAGAAGTTTTCAAAATTCGGAGACTTGAGTTAGATTTCACGAATTTCATTTGTTGTACATTGGTATAAAATAATTTAATGAACTCTGAACTTCTCATAAAAATTCCTCAAGTGCTAATGTTAAATTATCCGATATAAATCAAAATTGGTTATCACTCAAAATTTAAATGCTTTAATATTGTAATTATGCTCATACTGTATATATATATATATATATAACAATATATATATATATAACAGTTCCGTAACTGACTCACTGACTGACTGACTCACTGACATACAACGCACAGACCAAACCGCTGCACCTAAAGGGCTGAAATTTTGCATGGCGATTCTTCTTATAGTGTAGGGGTGCACTAAGAGAGATTTTTGAAAAATTCTTCTTAGATTTTTTTAAATTAAATTTTTAAGCTGTTTTTGCAACATTCTTTAAAGTTTGCATTTAAAATTTGCGTTTAAAAGAATAACTTGAGGGTTCTAAAATTTATATCACAAGAAAGATCATAAAAATTCCATTAAAATGAAATCTTTTTCGAATCTTTACCTCTATTTTCTGATTTTTGGTGAATTTTTAAAGATTAATTTTTAGAATTTAATATATTAAATGCTGATCACGTGATTTCTTTTTCTGGTACTTTAAATAAATGTATCGTCACGTGCATAACAACTAAATAGACAAAAAAAAATTTTTTTCTTGCTAATGCGCAGGCGATTGGACATTATTTTGCCTATAAAAATATCCCATACGATTTTTTTATAACTATATATATTTTTTTCTACATCAATTGTATATATTGATCGTCGTATTTATTATAAATATATATATATTTACTTTTTTTGGCATTAATTGCGTACATTGGCCGTTGTATTTAATTTGAATGTACTCCGTAGCGAAGTGGGGGTTTTCAGCTAGTATATATATATCTAAGGTACAGCACGGTGTAAAGATGATTACACCATCCTTATAATATCATTCTGAATCATGTTTAAGATTTTAATTTTCTAAATGAATAATTTTATTTCAAATTACTATTAAAGATTCATCAAAGTAGACTGACAAAATATTTTTCTATTTACAATGTATTTATGAAATTCCCATTATACCATTTTTCAACTCTATTCAGGGTTTCATCAGTTATAACTCTCTTTTAATCTGATATCCGTTCTATATTGTATTTTCATAGCATTTACTACTTACAACAATTTTATCACGAAGCACAAATCTGGTTAATAAATCAGTCACACAATTACAAATACTAATAGACATTTTTCTCTGATGATTTCAGCTCATTTAACAAATACCTGTCTATCGTTATTGATGAATTTGGCAGCGAACATATGCAGAACGATAAAAAGTTTACACCATTCAACATAGAGTTAAACCAAAGAAAAAATATACATTCTACAGGGTGGTCATAAAAAAATCTTTGCCGATGTATGGACCTCTAGCGGCTGTTCCGTTCAACTGTTCGAGATGAGATTTCAGATATAGTTAGTCAGAGGTATGAGATTAACGGGATTAACGGATTAACGTATGAGATTAACGGATATTCGGGATTTTGTGAACGGCAACAAAGTGGCGCTCACGGTTACGGTTATAGGTACAGAAATTCGAAATTTTCGAATAGCAACGTCCACTTTTTCCCGTCGCAAAATGCTCAACGCATGAGAAAACCCTAACAGCGTTGGAACGGTACGTGCATCACAAAAAAACGGACTCGTTATGCACGCACAAAAAACAGCTCTGCGAACGGCTAACAAAGACACGATCGGGGCGCACGGAGGAAATTTGCATATGAGAGAGGCTAGAAACCAATCACAGAACGCCGTTCACCAGATATTCAGCGTAGAAAACCGATAAAAAGCTCTCTGATCATGTTTTTGTTGGCCGATAGCAGTGCTGTTTTTTTGTGTGTGCATAACACGTCCGTTTTTTTTGTGATACACGTACCGTGCAAACGCTCTTTACGGTTTTCGCATGCTCTGAACATTTTGCGGCGGGAAAAAGTGGACGTTGCCATTCGAAAATTTCGAGTTTCTATACCTATAACCTTAACCGTAAGCGCCAATTTGTTGCCGTTCACATAATCCCGAGCTCATACCTCTGAATAACTATGTCTGAAATCTCATCTCGATCGGTTGAATGGAACAGCCAATAGAGGTCCAAATATCGGCAAAGTTTTTTATGACCACCCGGTATTATTTCCAATACTACGAAATTGCTTGTCATTAATTTAATTCTATAAAAAGGGCGAACAACATTTCCTTCTTTTTAAAAAATGTGATTCCCTTATTTAAGTAAAAACATTATAAAACAATGGATATTTAAAAAAGGCCATGTGTCATCGAGTTACAGGGTCTTTTTAATTAAATTTCTGAATACTCATTAAGAAGTTCATTGCTTCCACTTGACACGTGAAACAGTAATTAATCTTTTTTTTCATAGAAACTAATTATTTCTCACAATTATGAGGAATAATTAAATATGCAGCTCTTTGTTTATCAGTATATCAAATACTTCAAAGTAAACCATCGTTTTAAGGTAATATTAAAATTAACTTGAATTCTTTATAACTAATCATTAGTGAACTATATAATTAACAGTCGATCAAATAACAAATTGAAAGTGAAATATTTGCACAGTATTTTCTTTTTCAAAAGCAACCTCATTTAAAATTTAATTATTTTTGGTTTCAAATGTCATTTATATTTAACTATATTATATGGAAATATATGCAGCATTAATAAAAATATATACTTTGCCCACTGTTTATATAAGGTAAAATCCCTTGTGATAAACATTTACCTTCTGATTTATTATTATGGCAGAATAATTTTGAAACAGACAAAAAAAGATTTTTTAATAAAAATACCATTTCCTTTATATTACATTTACATTATTATAGAGCCAAAAAATATTCATAAATGACTCAAATATCAATAAATGATAAAATTATCTTAATTTTATTGATAAACTTTCTTAATTTTATTGATAAACTTTCTTAATTTTATTAATGATTAAATTAAGAAATTGTTGTATTTTGCATAATTTGTGCATGAACCTTGAAGTCTGACAAAAACATTTTAGAGAAATTTGTTTACAGAAAACCTAAAATGTTATGAATAAATATGATAAGCAATATTAAATAATGTAAATTTATAACAAAACAGTTGAAGAAATGTCCTTCTTTGAGCACTGACTGGGTGTACACTGTACAGTTCTCAATTAAATTGACTCAGAGGCACTGATATTAATCAAGTATAATATCTAAATGAGTATCTCAGCAGCAGTAGTTACAAACAAATCAACCAAATTCGACCAATCGATTACTGAAGATTTTTAACGTATGATTATGTTCCTCCATAACGGTCCACGGTAAAGCAAAATTTATGATGCTAAAACCGTCGTCGCGAGTTATAAATGAAGAGTGGTAGAGTAGACATATGTAACTTATTTTTCTTACCATCTACCTATTCTGCATAGGGTTATCACTCGTCCTTCTCTTCGTATGTTGGAATCTTATTGTAAAAAAAAGAGGTAATCAACGATAAGTAATCCTACGTTAATAACCCGCGGTAGTCTCGTTAGAAGAGACTACCTGAATTTTTAATTTTAATTTTTTTTTTTTAAGTTTACAACTCCTCTGCGATTGTTGTCCCTTTTCGTTGTTTTCAATCATGTCGAAAGGAAACGTCAAATTTTGCAATCACTTTTGTACACAGCTGCGATAGTGAAACAGGTTGAAAAGTTGTCTCCTAGCAAAAGCAAATTTGCTGTTGCATATCGTTATCTTTTTGGTGCCATTACCACTATTCTTCAATTACCTCAATCGTATTGGCATAGTGTCTCAACTTAAAATAACTCTTATAAACTTGTTTTTCTTACGCACACCATTATCTGATCACTATTATTCGTTTCTCATCGCATTGATTACCTCGGTTCTAAAGCTCCCACGGACGTCTTCTAATTTAGATTGCCATCTGAGCATGGTTTCACTCCGTTGATTCCTCACCAAATGTGGCAGTATGGAAACATATGTTCCATCTTCGTTAAGCTTACATCTCATTACAACTGACAGTGAGAAAGAACTGAGAACCTGAAGAGAGAAAACAAAGATTAAAAACGTTAGATCACCCTGTTAATAAATACAGTCTTTGGGGGGTTCCGTTCTGTTATCACAGGGACACAAACAAAAGCTTGGTTGTGATCTCACACAGGGCCGAATTTAGACTTGCTGAGGCCCTAAGCTATACAAACCCCAGGGCCCCCCTGCTGTTTTAAATTATATCAGCTGTTGTCGGAAAAAAATTAAATATGTACGCCTTTTTAATGTATGAAAATATATTTCTTTTAATTTTTATTAAAAGATTAAAAAGGATGTGTTTACAAAGTCACAGAAATAATTATTTAATTAAAGGGTTTTGAAAGCGACAAATAAGGCTCAAAGAACAGAAAGTTTTAAATTGAAATATTAAAATAAAAGGTAAAAATTAAATTAGGTGACTGCCTACATTCGGAGCCAATTTTTTTAAAAATTGTTTTTTTAAGTATTTTTGGTCTTTTATGGTAAAATAGCATTTAAAAATAAAAAATAAAAAAAATTGCCTGTAAATACCATACTTTTTTATAAATTGGTCAATGTGAAGTAATTTTTAATGAAATTTAGCTAAAACGCCTATCACTCTGCGCAAAATTCTAATGCTACTATTTTAATTTCCTTCTCACACATGATACATATAACAGTTATCTTCAAAATGACCCTCAATCTACGAGAAATTTTAAAATTCAAAAGTAATACAGACAATTTTATGTTCCAATATGAAAATTTTCCCCAATTCGTCTTTCCTTATAAAAACAGCTCCAAACAAAAAAACTATTTGTTATACATCAATTATTGTGCGCCATTTCATTAACAATAGCATCTAAAACATTTCCTGAAAATTTTATCAAATTATATGCATTATTATGTGAGATATCATGATAACGGTAGAGATTTGTGCTAAAAAACATAATTCTGAGAAAAACGCATTTAAATTTGTTTGTCACTTCAATTTTGTATCAGACGATGTTTTTAAAAATAGCTATAACTCTGCTTCTAATTAATGTAGAATGAAAATCAAAACGGTTTTGAAAAGAGAAAAGATTGAATTACACGATTCTTGCAAAATATAAAATTGACCAAAATAGTCAAAAAATGGTATTTTAACGTAGGCAGTCACCTTATAACAACGTAATTGGTAGTATATAAAAACTTAATCTTTTATTTAGGTGAAAATTTAGTCTCAATCAATTTCACAATGCGCTTAAATAATTTTAATGTTGCATTTTGAATATTTAAAATTATTTAGAAGTTATCGTGATATGTCTGACTTCATTTGAGTGATTTTTCTACGAGATATTTTTATATATTTTTGTTTTTTTATTTGAGGCCCCGGCAGATTGCGAGGCCCTAAGCTGTAGCTTTTTTAGCTTATACGTAAATCCGGCCCTGATCTCATAGCCAGCACCTTTTCTGAATCACTGTGTTCTGATTAACTGGATCCTAAAATTTTCAATTTTCTCATTCTTGAATATGATTTTATTTGCTTGCAAATTCTCTCCACCATTTTTTTCTTTCTTTGGTTCCATCTTTATGCTTTTCTTATCCGATCATTGTTTGAAGATCTTGGAAAGAAAAGGTAAGTTGAATCTGCAGATCGAAACCTGCAACTTAAAAAAAATAATGTGATGTGATATGTAGAGAAAATACGTGAAAACATAAGTCAGCAACTGCTCTCTTATGCTGCAATTAATAAATTGGTAAAAATATTTAGGTAAATTTGTAAAAAGTTTGTTTACTATAATAAAGATAGCTCGAGAGCAAAAATTCCATGATGTACTCTCGAAAGTGGGGTAACACGCAAAAATAGACCACTGTGATACGTGCCACGGTTTTTATGTGACTAGGAATTCAAGCTTTATCAAGCTTCTTAATGGATTAAAATTATTTAATCCAACATTTGATTTGAAATAATTTCTGATCAGCTTCCGACATTCCTATTCTTTGTCTTTTAAAAACTTTTCACCATGGCCTATCGATAGCATATAGGCAAGCACGGTACATGAATTGAAGGAAGCTCAGAAAGTGCGGTTAACACATTCATCTGGTGTGGTCTGATTAGAGATGAGACATCGACAACAAAACATCGATGTTTTGAAACATCGATATTCAATATTAAAACATCGATGCTAATAAAACATCGCCCCAAAACCATCGATGTTTTTAAACATCGATGAATATGAACTTTCATTTTTTAAAACTGGTTTATGAACCTCTAAGATTAATGTTACTTCGGTTAGCCGTGGAGGGGGGGGGGGGGGGGGGTAATTTTACTCTCAGGTTGGGCTGACACAAATGACAAAAACTTCAGCTAGAGTCAGCGCATATCGCAGAATTTCCATTACACATTTTATTACTTTTACCAGAAAATTGGGGAAGAAATTATTGCAATGTATTAACAAATCTTTTATTTTCAAATTAAATAATACAAAAGAAAATTACATATATTTACACCAATTTGAAGTACTGATGCAAAACCAACGTATGGGGGAAAACGGAACAAGCTTATTTTTTCTTTTCTGTAAATAACAATTATTGGGGGCTATTGGGGTATATAATTATTATTCATTGGTTGTTCATTGCCATTTGTCTCTAATCGTTCCCCCTTTTTGTATTCGTCCTTTTCAGAATTCAGACTTACATTTACTGAGCGGGAAAATTAAGCTACGTGGTTAATTTTTTTTTATTATTATGGTACATTTTCATTTTAAAAAATATCGAAACAACGTAAAACATCGAGCACAAAACATCGATGTTAAAAAAAATCGGCTTCAATAAATCGATGTTTAAAACATCGCTGTTTTTATCAAAACATCGACATCGATGTCGCATTCCTAGGTCTGATGGTTAACTTTGAAATCATGTTTTTTTCATCCCGTAGGTGCATATGACGATGTAATATTACATTCAATATATTACATTGTTCCAGTGAAATCACAGGAAATTATAAATTAACTAAAGAACAGATTAAGAATAAAATTAAGAATTATTACATAAATATATGGCAAGAAAATTGGGAGAGAAGCAGTGTAGGAAGGAAAGTATTTGAGGTATTCCCTAGAGTTTTTACGAAAAGACTGTCGGCAGATTTCCTTGTTAATCAAGCAATAACTGAAATGGCTGTATAGGAGTCTATTAAAACAGATTTTTTGCTAAGACAGATCTTTGTGAGTGTGGCAATATACAAACTATAAAGCACTGTATATACAATTGTAGCAAATGGGCTGAAGCACGAAAAAACTTACCTTTGGGCTTTCAAGATTGGGCCCCTAGTAAATTATTTACGGATTATTATTGTAGGAGGTACATCAAGAATATTATGCAGGAACTTATGAATATACACTTTCCCCTACAAGGGGAAGGTGGATAGCCCCTCAGATTAAAAAAAAAAAGACACGTAAACGAATTGCAAAAAGAAAAACTTCGGGATTCGGCTGGGCTGGATTGCCGTCGGGATGATTAGTTTTATTAGTGAAGGGCCGTATAACCTTCGGGTGTGGACGGCGGCGATATTACTTATTACTTACATTGTTCCAGTTCAGAAAACTTATAGAATGACAAAAATTCCTAGTAGATACCCTCATAAAGGTAACTAAAGAATGAAGCGATTAAGCATCATGGACTGAATCTCTTAAACAAGGTATACACGATTTTGCATCGGGGATCATGCATTTGCAGTGACGAATGTAATTCCCCTTTTTACTACCTCACCATGATGTAAATGAGCACTTTATAACTGAGATACAAATTATAGGAATTCGATCTCATTCGACCTCAAGGCTAAAGATGACTGAAAGTTGAAAAGACATCTTAAACAAGGACCACTAGATGTAGCATGATACGGATTATAGCACTTTAATAACAGACATGGATGTTCAGGTTTCGTCTTCTTTGTAATTATTAATCAATTAAATAATCTTGAGGTAATACAATTTTTCAAAGGGGATTACTCTCTAAGAGGAAAATGTCAGAGGGAGAACTAAGCAAAACTTTACTGTATTCCATCGAAGTCAATAGATGGCAGCATCATACATAGATTGTGTACTTATCTGAATAAAAATATTTTCAAAATTTCATAATCATTTAATTTCCAATTTATTTGATGAATATCTATGGCTTTATATACGTCAGCCACTGAAATATTACAGTAGACGTCATAGTTTATATAAGCATATATGAAGAGTAATTTTTTTTCTTAAATATTTGTGCAAAAATTAAATTGTTCTCACTGAAAAACTGTAGTGAGATCTAATAAACTTGTAATAAGGGATTTGAAAATGCTGATATTTGAACAGTTACTTTTTTCTAAAATCTAATGAATGAAATTTCTTAGTATAAGATTTTCGATTTATGCTTATTCATACTAATTAGTTGTAATGAAAGTGTTATTTTTTATTTATTTTTTAGTTTTCAAAAAAAATTCTCATTGTAAAAATTCATATTTTAAGTTTCTTTAAAACGAAATAATTTACTTCACGTTTCAGTCTCCGATATGCAGAAAGGTTTTTCCCGACTCTTATCCTTTTAAACCTAAAAAAATGAAATATTTATTCACACACGAGATATCTTTACAAACAAAAATCAGATGTTCTCTTTTATTGTTTATTTACTTTAAACTAACTCTTATGTATTTTTTATCCAATGGAAAACATGCTCAAACTAACATCAAACTAAAAATTCATATTGATAATCCACTAATTCCTCCTATCTTTGACCCTTACAAATCCTACTTCCTCAAGGCTTAAATTTCAAATGTTCACAGTTAAACTTTTGGTAATGTACAATAACCTGTTTGTAATAAAAATTTAAAAATCTCACGTAATAAGCAATTATTTGTGTCGTGAAATATGATCGTTCATCTGCTTGAGAAGGAAGGGCAAATAAATGTCCTTTTCCTTTTGGATTTACCAAAATGATTTTTAGCAATTTTTCTTTAAATTAAGAGGAAATATTTTATTCAGCTTTTTCTGTAGTGACTGTATCGTAGTAGAACTCTTCCACATTCAGACTGAAAAAAATATGTTCTATTGTTACAATTTTTAATCACACGGACCAAAAAAATCTTGCAAATCAAATCACTAGAAACTCGTATTAAAAATATAGATCACAACTCTTTGAATTTAATAAAGGTGTCAGCAAACGAGACGCATACTTTCATTTTAAAATATCTCGAGAGAACAAAGATGAGTATTACCAGAAATAAATTAACACTTGCAATCGTGTAATGTTATCGATTAGCCCTACAAAAGTGGTAAAAGTACTAATTTAGTGAGTTTTCCCAAGAAAAGTTCTCCTGTTACATGGAATGATGAAAACTAAGTGTAAGGGGAATATATATATATATATATATATATATATATATATATATATATATATAATTGCAATTTATTAATAATTATTATTCGTTCAGTTTTATATTAAAAGATGGCAGCACTAAAAGTTCGAAGTACATTTAGTAATGACTATTCAAATTAAAATCATTTTGTGCTATGATATGTAAAACCAGTTGCACTAAAGTTTCATTGATAGTACTAATTTAGCAAGTTTTTCCGACAAAAGCTCTCCTGTTGCTTGGAATAATGAAAATTTAGTTTAAGAGGAGAAAAAAATATTTTTATAAATTTCAATTTATTCATAACTATTATTCGTTTAGTTTTACGTCAAAAGATGGCAGCACCAAAAGTTCGAAGAGCATTTGGGAATGATTATCAAAATTAAAAACAATTCGCCCTATGGTATGTAAAATCAATTGCCCTAAAGTTTCATTGGTAGTATTTAAAAATGTACATGAATAGTATGGTCGTAATCAACATCGGATTGAAGGAGGAGAAAACTGTTACGTGTAGTCATGAGAAGTGAATTATTTGGTACTCTCTATTATTTATAACGAAAAAATACGATTGCAACAACAAACACCATATCAGCCTAAATATACTAACATAATTAGAAAAAATGAGGAAATAAAATTTGATACAGGTATGTAGTATATATCTACATCAAATTTCATGAAAAACGCATCCGAGAGGGAAAAAAATTACAAATATATTAATATGTTATTTACTAAAAAAAATTGGTTTTCAGAAGAAAAATTAAAAAAACAATAATAATAATAATATTACAGTAAGGCTGTAAGTTTTCTCAATCATACAAACACTTCAATTTGACTGGAATATTCAATTAGATTACAGTTAGTTCAAATTAATGCAAGATAACTTCAGTTACGTGTTATTGAAGCCTCGGTTTCATTTATACGAACTTTTCAAAGCACACAAAAATTAATTTTCCACTGATTAGTCATTTTTCAAAAGACAATTGGAACCTAATTTAAACGTAGTGTTTACAATGACGCGTGATAGCCGTATGTTTAAAGAGAACGTTGGTTGCGACTTCTAATATCTGACGTCAATGTTAGTAAATATAAATGAAATAACTAACAGAAATAATTGCTCCCAGATAAATTGTTTAATGGCCACTTCAAAACAGAAAATCTTGAAAGCTTTAAATTTTTATTTTAGTAATTAAATTTAACCCTTATATTTTTAATTTAAAATAAAAGTAGAAATTTTGTCTTGGTTTTAAACAGGTATAAACTGATGAACATATAATACTGAATATTAATAAATTTCTGAAAAGTTGGGGAATTAATACAGAATCAGTTTTATCAGCTTGTTTATGGATAATATTTTGCAGTGTTCTTAAATTTCATTTATGATGGGTTTTTATTATTATTATTATTATTTATTTATTTATTTATTTATTTATTTTTTTGTCTGGTTTCAACTTTTATGCATAGCTGGCGCTCTATAGAAACTGAAATATTTAAGTTTTGTTTTTGTAAAAAATATTCGTACCAACGATGCAAAAAAATAATTCCAAATCTTGACCAGAAATTCACCGTAAAAGAAATATGAAATAAAGTAACTTTTGTATTTGAATAAAGTAGAAACACATTTTTCTAGAATTAAACAAAACAAGATAAGCCCATTTTTCATCTGGTCTAGTATAGAGGTTACAGTCACCTTTTTTTTCAATACATTGAGTTTTTTTGCAGTATGATAAATAATAAAATTACGAAGATGAAATAGTCTGCCAATCAAAAATACAAAATTCCAAGAATCCACCCTCAGCTGCAGAAATTTCGAAAATAATCTTTCATTATGTCTATTCTTGCATACACTGTATATTGAATTCATGTTCTCATAAGCATATGCGAATGCGTGTATAACTTGTTTTTCTTTGTTATGTCATTAAGTGAATTTTGATATGGGGGAATTCTGTATCCTACGACATCAGCAAGTTCAGAATTCATTTCATCATCAGAGTAAAAAGATTAAAAAAAACTACTAAAAATGAATAAAATAACTGTAAATAATACTTTAAAAATCTATTTAATGTTATCTCACATTCATATCGCAAAATATAAAAAGCTATTGCTGCTTGAACTGACGAACGTTGAAATTTTAAAAAATCAAATACTTCTCGGATGATTTATAATGCTGCCATCTAGTGGTTTCATATGATACTATTAGATTAATAGAGGACGCTTAATTTTGATTGGCAATAATCAAAAAAAATAAAACATAGTTGTTCTCCTATTGTTTGCTTTTTAAATTTTATGAGACCAAAATGTAGCAATAATTACATGTACTTAATTTATATATGAATTTAAAACAAGATCGTGCATAATTAAATATTAAAAGAAAATTATCTGACTCTGATATTAAATACATAAAATTAAATGATACGTAATTTCTTTTAGCGTAAATTTATACATATATCAATATTTAAAACCGAATTATGACTAAATTAAGTTATGTTTTGGAGATAATTGATACAAATTTGTATGGCAAATATGGCAGACTCCTTCACTATATACAGCATGATCGGTTTCATAACAGAGCAGTAACGATTCTTAAATATTTATTTCAGTTTCGGATCAATTGTATATACGATACTTTCGGACTTTTTGGCTGAAGAATCACAGTTTTACGAGTAGGGTTTAAAGGAGTACGTTTTCAGGGAACCTGTTGATAAATTTTCGTCTATTTCCCAGCGATGGTATTTTAGGGAATTAAAATATCTTTGTACTACATTAACAAGATTAAGTTCTTATGGATAAAATTTCAAGATAAATACGTGACTCTCCAACCCATATAAGAAACTTATTGTTCCTTTATTTATTTATTATTTTTTTTTATATATATATTTTTAAGACTCCCATTCGAGAGAAAGATTGCAGCGCATTCCTGAAGGAAGATTCTAAGACGTTTCAAATGATATTTTTCCAAAGGAGAGAAATGCGGGAAAAAAACCTTCAAGAACGAATAAAGTAGCGTAACACTGCATGCAGTACCTCCTTGAGTACCCTGTTACAGGACGTAATGCAAAGACAATCATACTTTTCATCCTTTTTAAAAGGTACAAATTCCCTTGCACACTGCTTTGCACAAGTTTTAATATAATTTCAGTTCCTAATATAAATAATTCTGTGCTCAGATGGCAAAATGGTATAAGAAACTTTTCTTTTGAAGGAATTGAGTTTGTCACATTCCGTTTTCTAGTTCGCCGATTTTTCAATTTACTGTAACTACTGTAAGTAATAGCCAACTATTTTTCTGAAACATTGGTACCACGTTTGCATATGTAAAACAAATTACTAATTTTTCATTACACCTTGAATCTTAGAATTGCCGTCACGTAAATTTCTTGCCATCTGAGCCCAGAATTAACGCCTGAAAAATCGTTAGCGTCCTATCCTTTTAACTTCTGCTTGTTAAGTAATTTTGAGTTAGAAAATTTTAATTTGTGACCGAACAATGAATAATTACCTTGTGCGAAAGACTATTAACTATACTATCTCGTCTGAATTAGTATAGATAGCAAAGTTTTCAAGAAAATCTAATTTCTCAGTTTCAACCAGTGATATGTTTATGGTATCGTCATTTGCTGCTTGGAAAAATATCAGCACGTCAGTTCGTCTTTTAATATGCCTTTTATTAGCACGGCGTCTTAGCGCATAAATGCATCTTTTCCAGATTTCTGTTTTATTTTTCCAAACATAGGATCTAATTTCTTTATTTCTCAAATTCATTTCATAATTCAGTCTCACTTCAGGCTCTATTTTCCAGCCTTATTTCACAAATTTCTGCTTTATTTGTTTGCTTCGTTATCGAGTATGTCCGTTTACATGGGCTGGTAGCCATAAAATTTCTCCCGCATGTTCCTATTTCAAGCTTCTCCCCTTTCATCTCTGCACGTGTGCCGCCGCCTCTTAAGACGTACTTCTCGAAAATTTTGTTTTTATATTGATTATTTCGAAATTAGTTGCCACTTTTATTTTGTTATTGTGGATATTAAGAACACATGTGTTCCTGTTATCAGCATTCCACAAGACTCGTGTAAGAGATAAAATAACTGTATTCGGCTTAAATTTCAGGTTGAATGGCGCATGCACACAAATAAACTAACATCTAGTCTTAAAACTTATACCAGTCTTAAAACTTGACACGGGATTAAAAATCTTTATAATTTCTGCTTTATAATTAAGCCTGCTCTGTTGGCAGATTAGACATCGCACTTTTTACCTTATGTGGTCGTACTTAGTTTTTAGGTCGTCTTTAAAGTTACATATAAAATATTTTGCCTTTTATAATGCTGTAGTTTAGACGTAATCCTGATATATTCTGAGTTTACATAAAAAAATTTCTTGAAAAGAAGTATATTATCTTTTTTGTGCTTTCCTAAGTCACATGACAGACATCTTTCTGAAATGCTATTTCAATACCTTCTATACTTATCTTAAACCACAGTTAGCATTTTCAACGAAATAGACCTTTAATAAACCACTGTGTTCATGTACAACAGTAACATATCTTGCGATCAATATAATATATCTTGGTGGCAAATAATCCAAGTAGCATCTTTACTAATACTTTTGCATGCTTTGGTGTTTGCCTAATTTAATGGGAAAAAGATTCAAGTTTGATAAGTAGCACTTTTGTTAAAGTAGGGTTAATAAACTTCCGATAACACCATGCTTCTTCTACATAGTTATTTTGCTTAATTTGAGATAAAAAAATCTCATGTCATTTGTTTGCTATGCAAGTCGATGAAAGCATCCCTAAACAACATTACCCGTATATAACATTATATGTCATTTGAATACCACGACCTGTCTTGGATGTAGATGATTCAAATTATAAATATATATTGAAGTTTTTGTTTCCTTCCCGTCTGGTAATTAAACAGAAGAAAAAATTACATTTGAAACTACTACACCTTTTCGGCTACTTCTACATGGTTTTTTATATACTTGAGTTAAAAGCTTATGACATAGGTCATTTATTAGATATTCAGGGGAACGGGAAAAAAGAACGATACAAAAGTAATTATTCATGATCAAAGAAGCCGCTAGGAAATAATAGCCAAACTTTCTTCCCACTCTTTCCGCCCTATTCCATGTTACTACAGTTTGTGCTACTTTCTTATTCCTTCTGTAACACACAACAATCACAGATGATTGTTTTCTTTTAAAACTCGTTGTGAAGTCTATGTTTTTGCATGTTCCTTATTTTAGCAAATCTCACAGCTGTAGATCCATCTTCCGGTGTAAGCGGCTTTTTTAGATGAAGTCAAAACAATTCCTTGGTGTTTAGCTGAATACGTTACTTAGAAAGCACACACTCAACAAAGAAATCTATCAGCAGAATCTTGTCAAAATACCATTCAGTTAGAAGTACCAAAGCATTTTCCTCTGCATATATGACAGGAGCCGATAGTACTCAGCGTAATGAGAATAAAGGAGGGCTCTTTTCCCGCGGGATTTTGTATATTTCCGGTGGTAAAGATTGCATGAAAGACCGGTGGAATTCACAAAAATGTGTTCATTACCACTGTACAAAAAAGTCAAACTTGCTCTCTTTGCGCATAGACCGGAAATTCAGGACACAGTGAAAGGATAAAGAAAAGGGATCTTAACCCGCCCTATAATATTTTTAAATAAAATTTAATGATTGCCTCGGCTCCTAAATTTGTAGCATTTGACTTGGTTTAAAATTTTACTACGATTTATCCTAGAGTAAAAATTATAATAAAACTGTTGTCTTGCAGTGGATCCCGGCCCACTGCGGAATCGAAGGGAACGAGGCTGCTGACTTCCTAGTGAAAAGGGGGGGGGTTCTGTTTTACAGCTAAACAATCAGGATTTGGCCTACTATTCCATCAAGACGACAGTCAAAAATACCCTCAGGGGTTCCTTCTCACAGGTTGTTGCCGCTAGAAGCGGTCACAAGCCCTGGTATGCCCATGTAAATGATATTCCTAAGTGGACTACAGGTAAATATGTGGCAATGCTACGGCCTTTTTTCTGGCTTTACTGCCTCCTCAAGCACCTTCACAGAATTAACTTGGCTCCCGACCATTTTTGTCTCCTGTGTGATAACTAGGAAGAAATGGACATGTCTCACCTTGCTTCTTGTCCTGCTCTACCTCCCGTTTCTTTATGGGAGTGCTATTAGATTTCCAGACATAAATTGATGGATAAACTGACGTCATTTTTCTATGTTGTTCTTGTAATGTTGTCTTTTTGATATATGTTGTCCTGCAATTCTTGCCATTCAAAATTTTAAAAAAAAATTCCTAGTAAAAAGGAGTAAAATGTATCAAAACTATGGAAAAATGTAATAAAATATATATACGTAATATTTCAAAAATATTTCGCCAAAGTACAAATTCGCATACAACTCGCCTAATAGATGCGACACACAAGCACTTACGCGCGAAAAATTACCCAATACGCAATCACCTGCAATATAACATTTTGTAAAACTCAGCAGTATCATCCTCTGTGGTCACATTATCCAATTTTATGTGCTTTCACTATTTTTTTTGTTCGACAAATACCGAGTGTTGACATTCAAATAGTTGCTTGTATGGGTGGGATTCAAAGCAATTGACCACGTATGTATGTTCGACAACTATATACATATTTTTTTAAGTGTTTGGGCTTCTCATAGTCCATAGTGATGAGTTATCTAAAATAAACACAAGCCATAATCCTGAATTCATACAGACCCGTCCCACATGTCAACAGTTTAATTAAATCGTGCCAGTTGTATTTAATGTGCATGTTTTATGGAAATATTCAGTGCTTTTGCAAAAATCTGTAATGCTTCCAACATAATTTAGATTCAGACAATGTGCACAGAAAAAAAGGTATCAATCAAAAGAGCGAAGACTCTTATGTTAATCGCTTTACTTTTCAATCCCTTTGCCCAGTACAAGATCACTGTGGCAAAACTAGGGCATTTGAATCGGGCCAGAGCCAGACGTAAACGTGTCAGGACTATAATATGGCACCAAACGTTTTCTCACGGGTATGAAAGATTTTAGAGGAAGATTAGGTTACTAAACGCTTAGGTTATAAATTATAATGATATAAATTAAGATCACAGCCACTAAAGAGACAACACAATATGTCAAGAAATAAAGAAAAATATGGCAATTCAAGTAGAATGTGGCGTCCACAAAATATCAATTAAATTGCTCAGCCAGTGGTCTTGTGCCATCATCGGGGTTGACACAGAAGACGGTTGTATGAGATGTTTATGATGTTTTATAAAACAATATTATAAAATTTTCCCACTGCGGGTACACAAAGAACATAAAATAAGGAGCAAAGAAAGTTAAAGAAAACGTATGGAACCCAAATTAAGGGTCCAGGGGTAAAACCACTTTACAGCCATTTTTACAAAAATGATTTAACAGTGTCATTTTGTAGCTTTCAAAGAATACTAACCCGAGATATGATAAAGAATACTAACCCGAGATATGATAAAGAATACTAGCAAAGGATACTAGCCCGAGATATGATAACACCACGTGCATTCATATCTCGGGCAGAACCACTTTAAAGCCGTTAAAAATAGTGATAAAATTTTGGTGTGCCGGGGGAAAAACCACTTTACTCCAAATTTCAAAATCGTTTTTCTCAAAACGAAGTTTTGGAAGTAAAGTGGTTTTATCCCTGGACCCTTCAAATGCAAAAACGCTTGATATGAAAGAAGAAAGGCCTATGCATGTTGAAAATTTAGGCAGGTGAGAGAAAAGTTCCTAGTCTCTACTTCTTAACATGCATGACGCAATAAGGTAGTACTACAGAACGTTAAATAGCTGAGTAAGTTGGAGTTGAAATGCTGGTACAAAGGACATTCAAGAACGATGACGAGAATTTTAATACAGCCAAATGTAAAAATAAAAGAGCAACAGGCTTATTCAAGAATATTTGTAATTAAGCACTTTCACCACGCCTTTTATTGTGAATTTTTAGCCTTTTATTGCTATCAATTACTGCTTTAAAAATTCTTAAATCCGCAGCTATCAGTATCATTTCGCCTGTACGAACTCTTTGTTGTATAAAAACTATTAAATGCTGAACTCCTGATTATCTACTGCGATTTATCCGAGCAACATATTAAAAGAAAACAATTTTTAAAAAATTAATAAAATTTACCCTTAAGAGTGTCAGCCTGGCATCCAACCAAAGCAAGACTTTTCTGAAAAAAACAAAACTAAGTATTTGTAAAGGTTTTATCATTCTAATCAAACTTTATTTAAATCATTAGCTATTTCTCCTCCAAAGCATATAAATATTTCATTTTCTTTCCGTAATTTAGAATTTTATCCCTACCAACGAAAAAAAAAACTTCCATTTTTATAATTACGTCCTACTGTATTCTAACATTATTTTTCTTCCTCTTTTGCAGTATTTATAGATTTGAAAAGTCGTATCTTTAAGTATATTATTTTTCCTGTAATTTTTTTTACGCTCAGTTAAAAATAGTAATCTGAACTCCTAATTAACTTAAAGCGACTCAGGAGTTTTGCTAATTATTGGTGCAGCGTTAAAGAAAAAGGATAGAAGTAAAGTACAAATTGTCCAAACAAAGTTCTTGGATAAAGGAAGGCCTTTTTCATAATGACTTTTGATATTTAAATAAAACACTGTCTACAACATTCTGCATAATTAATTTTAAATCTTTTTTTGGACATATTAAACCATTTTTTAATTATCCGTATTTACCTGTTTTCCGGTTTCGCCTGTTCCAGGGCTCCCAGACCTGTGTTTTTAAACCCAGATCTATGTTTTTCAATGACCATATGGGTTTATGATTTTTTTTTCAAACATATTTGAAAATCTCGATGTTTCCCTTGTAAGTAAAAAAAAAACAGCAAGAAATTCATATTTATTTTTTCTATTATAAGCATAATTTAATGACAATGACACTTTTAAATTTAAAAAATACGGTTTACAATTACATTTTTATTTGTTTGCATGTAAAATGATGCAAGTGGGGATCATTTTGATTGAATCATGATACAGGGTGTCTCAAAAAACCTTGACACATTTTGAAAATTTATGCAAAAATGTACTCATGGTCGGAACTAGAAATTCACATGCGTGTTACCTTATATATTAAAGTTTTTTTTTTTAGTGTAGTCAATACATTTCAATGTGTGCTCCTTTTGTGGTACTGACAATATCCACTATGTAATCCATTTCTGCCCATGTTCGTTCCAAAATGGATTAAGTAACACATGAAATCGCATCAATTATGCGTTTTTTAAATTCTTTAATACTGTCCACTTTTGTTGAATAAACTTTGATTTTGACAAATCCCCAAAGAAAAAGTCAAGAGGTGTAATGTCTGGCGATCGAGGGAGCAATTGGATGGGACCATCTCGTCAAACCCACCTGCTTGGAAATTCCTCGTTTAAAAAGTTTCGTACAATCACACCCCCAATGAGGCGTTGCACCGTCTTGTTGCCAAATGGTTCTGGGATATAAATAAGAAATTTGAGGGACAGCAAAATAGCCATTTACAACTTTAGCCATTTTACAACATTCGCTTTCACGGAACAACTAGCGCCCTCTGTTGAACTTTTCTGACACAAAAAAAAACTCTAATATATGCGGTAACACATCTATGAATTTCCACTTCCTACCTTGTATACTTTTTTTTTACATAAATTTTTAAAATGTGTCAAGGTTTTTTGAGACACCCTGTATATCATCCTCTTATAAAACCATCCCAGAATTTTGGTATCTGTTACGCAATATGAAAGATGAATTCAATAATACCAAATATGAAACCTTATCAAACTTCATGATCCATTTAAAGATTTTACCCCACTCTTCTAAGTTCGTAGAGAGAGTTTATTTTGTAGATTAATTGAATCACAACAAAGACACACATTCTCTTAAAACTGAAACTGTAAACGATCAAATGATAGCAAAATAAATAGAAATTTCTCGTACCTGGATACATAAAACAGAACTGGTAGTAAACATTATAGAAGGAGTACTATATTATAGACTAGTTGAATACCCGTGCTTCGCTACAGAGTACATTCAAATTAAATACAACGGTCAATATATGCAATTAAGGCAAAAAAAATACATTTATAATAAATACAACGGCCAATGTATGCAACTAATGCCAAAAAAAAATTATAAAAAAATCGTAACGGATATTTTTATAGACAAAATAATGTAAAAGAAAATATTCCACTTAAATACAATGGTCAATGTATACAATTAATTTGTATGTTTAATATCCACAAAGCATACTATTTTGAATTAAATTCTTAAAAAACTTCCATCTCAATTAGTATAGTGGTTAAATTCTATCTTTTACCGTATTTCATTATTTTCTGTCAATTTATTTCGTTGTTTTGCACGTGACGCAAAATTAATCTAAAATATCGCAAAAAGAAAATAAACCACGTGATCAGCATTTAATAAATTAAATTCTAAAAATTAATCTCTAAAAATTCACCAAAAATCAGAAAATGGACGTAAAGATTCGAAATAAATTTAATTTTAAAGGAATTTTTATGATCTTTGACATGATATAAATTTTACAACCCTCAAATTATTATTTTAAATGCAAACTTTAAAAAAAGTTACAAAAGCAGCTTAAAAATTTAACTTGAAAAAATCTAAGAAAATTTTTTCAAAAATCTTTCTTAGTGCACCCTTGCACTATAAGAAGAATCGCCATACAAAATGTCAGCCCTTTAGGTCCAGCGGTTTGGTCTGTGCCTTGTATGTTAGTCAGTCAGTCAGTTACGGAACTATTTTATATATATATAGATGATAAGAGGCACCCATCAAGAAAACAAAAATCCTCAGAAATTTAATTTGGAGGTGAATGATAAAATGGATAAAATTTGACAATTAACTATAAACTTCAAGTAATCATAGAAAATGGGATGTGTTTTATTTTATTGGTATTTTTAATCTTTTTTAAAAGTTCATTCTTTTAACTCTGTATTTTTTAGTGTAACCTTTGTTTAGTACATATTTCTCGTTACGAGCCCTAGCCTGCACATTGATTAGCGCTGTTAATCAGAAAATTCGATTTATAAATTTGTGATAATTGTTAGTGATATTATCATATGATCTAATGATCTACAGATACATCACACTTGTACGGAAATGAAGAGGTTTAAACTTCGATTCTAAGTCAGTCAAACTGTTTTAAAGGACTTAACGGTCGTCTTCCAGGACCGATATTTCAACTCGGATCTTCTAAATTCGAACCCAGTATTCTACCAACTAAACCAGGCCTGCACAGCTTAAAATGTGATGAGGTCCATATCACTTTATGAAAAGATTCTGCTAGCCGCAATAAAATAGGATAGATGGGAAAGTGAAAAATATTTTATCTAACAAAAAATAAATTACTGATTATTTTTAAAATTAAATAAATATTAATATTCATGTTTTAGATATTACTTTGGTAATATTATAAAACTAAAGTAATTTTCCGTGTTTTTTAGATCAATAATATTATGAGTCTCTACAAAAGGCTTCACGGGCGACAGAGCGAGGGCTGTATGTTGGGCAGGCCTAAACTAAGCTATCCTCAGTAATGTAAGAAAGTCTCAGTTTTATTAAAACGTTCGGTAATTGTAAAAGTAAACCCGGCCTAGGAAATGCTGAATATTCCGTCCTGTAAAAGTTGTCTAGCATTTGAAATATATCGTATTAATTCATCTCGTATTTCTGTCTTTCCGCAAATTCATACAGTCGCAGTAAAAACCACGATTTTTAAAAATAAGTATTTTTTTTTTATTCACGTCATCTCTTAACTTCTGTCTAACATTCCTCTTTTTTCCCCACATTTTTTAAAGGCGTAGACAGCTCATTAAAACGCATTCACCATCTGACACAAAAAAGAGTGCGGAAGAAAAAACTACGTCTCCTTTTTTTTTTCTCATCTTCGGGGAAGAAAATGAAGTGGTTAATGTGACAAATAAAACGCGATGTGTATTTTTTTTTTAAGAATAGGAACCGAAGAAATCAGAAAAGTAAAGATGGGAAGGTCAAAAATAAAGAGTAGGAGGCGTGCTTTTCTTTTTCGCTTTGTCATCGATTTTGATGGTTTTAGTTTCCTCTGATTCGCGTAAACTTCCCGCAAATTGACATTAACGTGACGCTGCGCTGTCACGAAAACTTCCGATTGATATAGATGAACTCTGATCTTTCGATTTGACAAGACTGTTTTATATTTATCGGTACGAAAGATGTTTTAAACCCTAAGCCTTATTTTTCTTCGAGTAAATGGATTCTGCTCTGGGAATCAGGAGCGAGATCTGGACCTAGTGACCGAATTGAAGCACTCCTTCCAAATCGCAAATACGGTGATCATAATAATTATCTGCGTCTCTGTGTACAGTCAGTTGCCAAATTATTACAACCGCCGAATCACTAGACGCAGACTAATTTATAACCGCAAGAACTGATCAGACCTTCAAGCTACCCCATACATTTTCAGGCATTAAGATCCCTGGTACGAAAGAAGGAAATATAAAAATCTTTTTTTTTTCTTGGTATTTCTGGTTGCTTTTTTTATAGTTTTCCCGGTTTACAAATACCTTCCCATCTCAATTTTTCCGTTCTGTTTTTCTTCACGTCTGTCATTGCACGCCTTCTAAATCGCAAATATGGTGATCATAATAATTATCTGCGTCTGCGTGTACAGTCACTTGCCAAATTATTGCGATCGCCGAATCATTTGACGCAGACTAATTTATGACCACAAGAACTTATGCGACCTTCAAGCTCCCTTATACATTTTGCTGCATTAAGATTGGTGCGAAAGAAAGAAATATAAGAATCTTTTTTCTTTCTTGGTTTTCCTGGTTGCTTTTTTCATTGTTTTTTCCGGTTCACAGATACCTTCTCATCTCAATTTTTCTGTTCTGTTTTCTTCACGTCTGTCATTGCACTACAGTCACAGAGGTATTTTATGGTAAAACCTTGTGATTTTGCAGCTTCTGAGAAAGACTGTAATTTTAAGACTAATGTCATTCAAATCGAGTGTCTATGAGACGAATTAGAAACTTGATAAGCGTATAAGAAAAATGTTTTATTCACTTTTATATCATTCATCAGTAGTTATCTTCAGAAATTCTTAAGATGTAGCAACAGAATCTTTCTAAGAAGAATTTTTATTTTTATATCATGCATCAAAATTGGATTAATACCCTACATGCACTTGCATGTATCTACAAGTCTTTCTATAGATAGATCATTTTCTATTTTTTAATTTTTGGTAGATTTCGTTACCTCTTGTTTTAGGGAGATTTTATGGCCAAAATTAAGCTATATTGGGTTCTCCTGGTATTATTTTTCCTCTTACAGATTAGCAAATGCTTTTTTTTTAGTTTCACGTATTATCTTCAAAAGGTAGTTAAATAAAGAAAACATTGTTTTTTAAACTTGCTACTTGTTTATTTTTCACTTAAATGCTTTACAACGACTTAACGTACTGGTGTCTATCACCCCCAATTAAAATTGTTTTTTTGTTTTTTTTAATATTAGATACAAATAAACAGATTTTTAAAAAACACGCGCATTGTACTCAATGCTCAAATGTAGGAAACATAATTCAAAAACAAACATTGGCAACGTTTTATCAGAAAGCAAGGGAATGAAAAATATTCCACAGCGTCATTCTTTAGCATAACCATTGAAAATCTAAGAAGTAACTGAAGTTCAGCCTGAATACGGCTCATATACTTGCATTAAATTAATTTATATCCTAGAAATTATATATTTTATCTATATTTAATGTCAAGTTTATATGAATTTAAATATTTTTTTTGGTGAAATTTCAGCAGTTATTCAGTGACTTTTCTTCTACGGCCACAGAATGTTTATATTTCAAAATACAAGACTACATTCCACGTATGATACAGGTTAAAATATTTTAAGGTTCTACTCATGATAGAGAGTGAACCCAAAGATAATCTATAATAAAAAATAATTAATATTAACTTCTCTAGCTACTTGCTGTGACATATCTCATCAAATACAGCGAAATTTAATGTATAAAATATACAGTTAGAATACATAATTGGACATTATAATGCCACTTTTACATCTCAAAAGTACTTTATACCATTGTACACAAACTGCAATATTATGCAATACTACAAAATAGTTTCCATCGTTAATAGGGAAAGAGATTGCCCACGTCTGAGAAACGTATTAAGTAAGTAATACTATGCCTGGTGTTTCACTAACGTGTTTTCACAAACATTTTCTCTTTTGTCATGGAGCAGGGCTGGACAACTCGAAATGTGATGACGGCCGTATTACTTCATGGAAAACTGCAAGAAAATGGGATAGATGGGAAAGAAAAGAATATTTCATCTTTCAAAAAATAAATTACGGTTTAGTTTTCAAATTTAATAAAAATCAATACTTACCCCTAGCATATTCCTTTCGTAATATTATAAATCTAAAAATAATATCCCGTATTTTTTATATTTATAATATTATGCGTCTTTACAAAAGGCTTCGCTAAATAATTATTTAATTTTATAAAAAATAGCATACAAAAAATGTACAGGTTATCAGAAATCGGCACTCATTTTGGATCCCAGGAATAAAATTAAGTAAGTAAACAATTTCAAGTTCTTCTGAGCAGAAAAGATAATAAATGAGTGAAATTGAACCGAAAAGCATTTAATAGGTTGTTGGGTCGCCTCTGGCTTTGATCACAACAGCCACTCTTTTAGGCATGGAATCGACAAGGTTTTGCAACACTTGTGGACCTTTGGAATCTTCAGTATTCCATGGTGCCAAATTTTAATTATTGTTTCCTGAATCTCTCGTTTTGTTCTGGGATGCTTTTGAGATATTTTCCTTCCAATTATACTCCTTAAATTCTCAACAGAATTTAAATCTGGCGAGTTTCCTGGCAATGGGAGAACATTAATACCATGTTTTGTAAATTCAACCTTAACCTAAAATAAGGAATGTTTCGATTTAGAGTTCAGAATTGAACTCTAATGAAATTTAATTTAATTTCAAAGTTTTTCTTGCCTTTTTCGATGTATTGCAGAGTGCTAGTTCTTGCTGAAATACCCATTTCTGCCTTCGGAACATGTCATGAGCACTAGGAACCAATCGATCCTTCAACACACTAATATACTGGTCACTCTTCATAGTTCCCTGTACAAAATGGAGTCGTCCATTTGACTTATATGACATGCAGCCCCACACCATTTGGCTTTCTGGGTGTTTTGCTGTACGAACCAGGCAGTCTGGACTCATGCAAAACCTTGTGGATTCCATGTCTAAAAGAGTGGCTGTTGTGATCAAAGCCAGAATCCCAATAACATTTTAAATGCTTTTCGGTTCAATTGCACTCATTTATTATCTTTTCTGCTCAGAAGAACTTGAAATTGCTTATTTATTTCATTTTATTCAGGGGAAACCAAAATGGGGGCCGATTTCTGATAACCTGTACATTTTTTGTATGCTATTTCTTATAAAATTAAATGATTATTTTCGTTCAATAACTTAATCATATCTTGTCTTTAAACTAATTTAACATATTGACATTAAAACATATCAGTTGCATTGAAAAAATATTATTTTTGGAGGCTTATTCTTGAAAAAATGTTAGATTTCTCAAACTTGCAATACTTTTGACCAGTAGTGTATAATTTATGGTACGACTATAATTGAAAATCCAATAAATTCATGTTGTGGAATGGAAGAAGGCCGAAAAGACAAATGCCTGCCGCGTTCGGAAGAATAAAAAATAAAGGAAAAACACCGCAAAATGAAAACTATTTGCCCATTCTTAAACGCTTATCAACTGATATAAATATTCAAAATTTATCATTTCATCTATACGATTACAAAATTCAGTAACTCTTCATAATCTAATGATTGCTCATAAATATGTTTTTCCAGGTGTTTCAATATGGTTTTATATTTTTCGCCATTGATCGATGAAAAACTTCAGAAGAACAGGATTCTTACTTAAAATTAAACTTGTTCTCCTTTCTCCTTTTGCTTTATATAGGTCAAAACTGAAAATCAACACATGAAGAGGAGTCAAATAAATATTGGTACGGATCTTCGCTATTTTTCTCCAAATATGATGGTTTCCGACTTTTGTGTATTTTTCTTCACTGGAAAATTCTCAGTAATAGTTCAATAATAGTTCAGCAATAAATTCAGTAATTGTTCGCAATTAATAAGCAATAGTTCATGAACACATTATTCCATGCATTGTCATAAGGCTTCCTCTATTGCGCAGACTAGTATAGAAAAATTATCGATATGCTTAGATAATTCAGTAATAGTTCATAATTCATCAACAATAGTTCATAAATACTTTATTCCCTGCATTGTCATGGGGCTTCCTCTCTTGCACCGACGAGTATAGAAAAATAATTGATATACTCAGATAATTCAGTAATAGTGCATAATTAATCAACAATAGTTCATAAATACATTATTCCCTGCATTGTCATGAGGATTCCTCTATTGCGCCGACGAGTATAGAAAAATAATTGGTTTGCTCAGATAATTTAGTAATCGTTCATAATGAATCAACAATAGTTTATAAATACATTATTCCCTGCATTGCCATGAGGCTTCCTCTCTTGCACCGACGAGTATAGAAAAATAATTGAGATGTTCAGATAATTCTGTAATAGTTCATAATTAATCAACAATAGTTCATAAATACATTATTCCCTGCATTGTCATGAGGCTTCCTCTCTTGCACCGGCGAATATAGAAAAACAATTGATATGCTCAGATAATTCAGTAATAGTTCATAATTAATCAACAATAGTTCATAAATGCATTATTCCCTGCATTGTCATGAGGCTTCCTCTATTGCGTCGACGAGTATAGAAAAATTATTGATATGCCAGATAATTTAGTAATCGTTCATAATGAATCAACAATACTTCATAAATACATTATTCCCTGCATTGTCATGAGGCTTCCTCTCTTGCACCAACGAGTATAGAAAAATAGTTGATACGCTCAGATAATTCAGTAATAGTTCATAATTAATCAACAGTAGTTCATAAATACATTATTCCCTGCATTGTCATGAGGCTTTCTCTATTGCGCTGACAAGTATAGAAAAATAATTGATATGCTCAGATAATTTAGTAATAGTTCATAATTAATCAACAATAGTTCATAAATGCATTATTCCATGCACTGTCATGAGGCTTCTATTGTGCCAACAATCAATGTAAATGTCAGGAAGCTTAGATAAGCCCATAAAATTAAATCCATTTTACCCCCTTTCTCTCTCTTTCTCTTTATAAAAGTTAAAACTGAAACCATATACATGAAGGAAAACAAAATTAAGATTACTAGGTATCTTTATTTAGTTTTTCTTCAAATGGTAATTTTCTGCTTCAACTTTTACATACTTTTCTTCTTCGTAGAAAATTGCTGTTCGAGGCGGATTGAAATATTTCTATTAATATTCCCCTTCTGTCACATTTTTTGTTTAGGACAATAATAGATTGGAGCAATATTTTTTCAGTTTATATATATAACTCGCTTTATATTTCTAAAATGTCTTTTTACAACACCATTTATACCTTGTGTTAAAAAGTTAGGGGTGAAAGATGGAACTTTATCTGGTTAAGTCTCGCTCTTTTTATACCTATTCTTTCCTCTTTTCGGTGATTTATGCCCGGATCTCGATTCAACTCCTTGGAAATAATATCTAGTAGAAAAGAAGAATAGGCATCATTTTTGGAATCCATTATAAATCAAAATTTCGACATCAAACTATTATTTGAAGCTTTGTGTGCCGTGAAAGCTCTTGGTTATAAACTGTAAAACATATGTTCGAGATCAAAATTGCCGTAAGTACAAAAGGCAAAACGTTACTCAGATATTGCCTGATTCAACATTTTTGTCATAAAATTGATGACTTGTGTGAAGTAGAATTTGATGAAAGTATTTCAAAATACAGATTATGTGTAAGAATACCTAAAGTGGCATTTGAGCAATTTAAGCCATCATCTCGAAAATGAAACTTACACTTTTTTCTGTAACCAAGCATCCGTTATAATAAGCAACAAAAAATTTCAGGTATCACGTTTGTTATAATGTTTTAATTTAATTTTTTTTAAATTATCTGATAAGTAATACATGGATACAAAAGTGCAAAATACATAATTTATTTTAGTTATTTACTATATGCCTATATTTCGAGGAACTTAACCATCTGAATTTCCTCGGCGATGTTAGGAAGTGTTATTTACCATGACTTTTACTAGTATATTTCCCCTTCTCTTTTTGAGAAAAATGACCCATGTTGGACCAGCTATATATTTTTTTCAATTTGTTTGTGTTCGAGAAAGCTGATTTACTTTTCAGGGTCGGCATACATTTACAACAAAGATCCAAAATCGATTTTTCCACTGTTGTGACTGTCTGACTTGAATAATGATGAAATTCACATTTTCGAACCTCTACATCTGTAGTTAAATAACTAAACCACGCCGGCTATACGAGGAAATACTGTGAAAGACTTTCTCACCCAATGTCATTCATAGAAATCGACAAATCATTCGTTCGCCAAGTTCAAGTATTTCAGAGCTTGGGTGAAGCTATGGTGGTGTTCAAAAGCCCCTTAAAAGAAAATATGATGCAATTCTTTCCCAGAAGCATCTAATTTAAAATCTAATTTAAGTCTAATTTAATATTAAAAACTTGGAGGGAAAACTAATAACTGAAATCCAAATAAAACTGAAGAGACCTACTCAATGTTGAGTTTTGCCCATCCAACAATAGGAGAAGGGTGTCTTCCATTAAAGGGGCTTTTCTAAGTTCCCTTTAAGTGATTTTCGAGTGTGGAGATGGGTATAGTCATTTTGACTTGAGGGGGAACCCCTATTTTGTAAATCAGTCATCTCTTACATGTTACTAACCAGGATTAATAAATGAGATGATTCGGACTGAAATGAGTTCAACTTGAACATGTGCTTCATTTAACAATGTCCTATAATATTCAAATGATTACCTTTAGTTCACTAAGCTGTGAGCCATTCGAACACGTTTTCCAATTTGTTTACGAATGTCTAATTGATATTCTTTTCTCAACCTGTCTTGTTCCTTTTGCTTGGTTTTACTAGGAACCATACCTTTGTTTCGAGGCATTAAAAAATATGATGCTTAACTGATCCTTGCTTCCCGCAAGCGCTCTGGTTGCTTGATCTAAAAGTAAAGAGGTATAAGTATTTCAGAAAAGACCCGTTGGCAATGCGATGACTCTTTGCCATGGTAAACAGTCTTGTGTATTAACCTTAGGAACTATTAGTGGATTTTTCTACACATCTGGTGAGACTTCATTATCCTGCTACAACAAGTTGAGGAATACAGAGGCTGTTCACACATTTTTTAGACGATGTATATTGTATTCACAAAACTAAATTACACAAAATTCTTGTGTTTTAAATGTTCTGTTTGACATCCCTTATTCTGAACTATCTTTCGACACCGGAATTTCCAGGATAATAATGCCTTTTGAAGTGTCAGAAGAGGTATTCTATCCCATTCCTCCTGAACAGCTTTCCAGAGTCCTGTAAGGGTTTTGGGACGACGTTTGGATAATGCAGATTTTTAAAGTCCGAAAGCACAAAAATCCATAGGTGATACATCGGGAGATTTAGTAGGGATATCAGTGAAGGGTATGGCCTTGATACCAGTTTTTTGTTCCATTTCTTTTAGGAAATTTACAGTGGATTTTGATGTGTGACTGCTAGCTTTGTCCTGATGGAGTCTCCCAGATTGATGGCACTGTGGGTAAAGCGATGGTATTTCATTCAGAAAAATTGGCAATAAAATATGTTCCTGGTAGTATTTGGAGTTAATCTTGACATTTTGTCCACTCTCTTTATTTTTAACTTTCCATTATAAGAAAAACCAGCAACAATCATGAATCCCTTAGAAAAACATTTTTTCGATTCTTTGAACCATGTACTTAAAATTTTTTCTCCCCTTTTATGATAATAAATGGCTCTTTTTTTGTTGCAATCATTTAAATACACCCATGATTCATCTATTGTGACAATTGTTTTCCATTTTTCTTTGGATAAGTGTTTCTCATATAGAATTCTGCAGCGTGTCCTGTGTTCAGCGATTTGGAAGAAGACGATGCACATTGCGTTTTTTCGCTTTCGTAAGATTTAAATCAACGTTTATCATTTTGTTTACAGTGGACACCGAGCATTTTAATGATTTTGCAACTGTCCTTTGACTAGGGAGATTTTCTTCTAACATTATACAACGTACCTTTGCAATAGTCGAAGATGTCCGTTTTTTCCTTGGATACTTGTTTGGAATTTTTGTCCCACTTGAGGCTCCAATTTGACGTTTTTTTCCTTTCTTGTTGACGATATTACCTATCGACGCTTTAGATATCACAAAACTATGACTCTCACATCGTTTTTGGATAACGGAGTATGCATATTTCTCTTCGGAAAGAGCATAAATGTAGCCTTCGAACCACTGCTTTGTTAAAAACGCCATTTTGAATAAAAACAAAACTTTCAAGCCGCAGACGATAATTTTGACTTTTAAAAACATAGTACAATTGCAATTATTTCTTTTGCAGCAAACGATTTTTTATTACCGCTTACCAAAATCGTCTAAAAAATGTGCGAACAGCCTCTGTATACTTTTATTTGCTTGCTTCATTTTTCATTGATTGATTTTTAAGGGCTTAAATGATTGATAGAGCTGTATGCAGCACATCAGTCTTATAATAAGCCTGCCGTATGAAAGCATGACATGTTATTTCCTACACATTACTTCACTAGATCAGCCCAATAGCTTTATTATCTGAAATAACGTACACCACAGTATTTTTCTGTAAAAGCTAACATAGACCTAAAAAATGTCTCAATATTCAAATCTCGCTATCATCGTATAAAGTACATAAGACTTTTCAAATTGCTTTACATATATACCCGATTTATATAAATTAATATTAGCAGTAAATACATTATATTTTATCTATATTTTAAAAAATGCCAATCTCCTTTCAAGCAAAACATTCAGAGCGCATTTTGATAGGCCGCTGCTTTATCTGAATCCTTGGTAATATATTTAACATCTAACGGTTGCAGCTAGCACTAATTGAAAGGAAGTTTCCGTGACTTGATCCCCGTCCTGAGGCCTGTCAAATTATTAGTAGTCTCCCTACGATAGAAGGAAACTTTAACCGCACCTCAATCGATTACAGAGATCAACAACAATAACGTTGAAAGCTTTCAAACTTCCCCTTTCAGCCAAAATTTATTGCGATCATTTTTCTCATACGCAGCGTAAGCGAGAAAGTTTCCTTAAGACGAGAACTCTTTCAACTTTTACAGGGAGAGGGGAAAAAATATTAAAATCAACAGATAATTTTCGTGTTTCTGTTAAATTAAATTACTACAGCACAGCAAGAGAAAAAATTATTTCATCCGTAATTATAATCAGAGGTCGACGATGCCTTAGATTTATTGTTTTGCCGATAATTATACACTTGAAACAACCTAAAGTGACAATTTTTAATCGTATAATGCACTCTGAAATCGCAATTAACGGTAACAAACCTGTAGAACAGACTTATCGTGATCATTTTTTTCCCTTTAAAAACAACTATTTATTCGGTACTTTCAACTTATTTAACCCCAAACTCTAGGTTACCGAGCACATAGGATGATTAATTATTACACATTGATACTAGATATCGCTTAGTGATTTGTGCATTGTTCGCCACCTGAGGGAGATCTAGAAACGCAAAGTCCCGGTCAAAATAACTTTTCTTTTTGTAAGGCACCACTATAACAATGATTTCTCCACTCTTCATCACTTCTCACTCTCATTCTTTACGTTTGAAAACAACAAGTCTCGTTCAGAAATCGAACTCGGACTTCCTCATTATCGGACATCTGTGCTGCCCTCTACCCTAAACAGCCACTCCAAGATCATGTTTATTGAAACTGAAAGGCCCACATTTTACTCTTAAGTTGTTCTGTTACTTTATATCAGTGGTTCGCAATACGAGCTAGATACTTTATATCGCAACTTACTAGCTAGATACTTTATATCGCATACGATACTTACGAGCTAGATACTTTATATCGCATACGATACTTTATATCGCAATACGAGCTAATGCACGTATGAAATGGAATTTGAAAAACTGGACGTAGACCAGATCTTGTGAATGCAGTTAGAACTTTATCCAGAATTGGCAACAGCAGCATTAGAGACATTTTTACCATTTGCCACCACTTACCATTGTGAAAAGAGTCTTTCATCACTTTCTCACATCAAAACACAAGACAGAAATCTCTTAAATGCATCTGATGACTTACGTGTGTCTCTTTTAAAAAAAGAGCCTCGTTTTAAAAGGATAATTATGAACAAACAACAACAACGTAGCCAATAAAAAATTAAATATTGTTTTATATGTACTAATATAGTATGTATTGTAGATGTATTATTTTTTATGCAATAAATAAATTATCTTGCGATAAATGTTTTTTTCTAAATAAAAATAGAAACACGTTTTTCAAGGGGGTGCGAGAGCTTATTTTCACATTCAAGGGGATGTTAACTACTAATAAAAATGTTAATAATCACTGCTTTATATCATCACTCTTGTGGGCAAAGGCGGCTCCAAGGGGAGGGGCAGTAGGGGTAATTGCCCCTCCCAAAAAAAAGCCCGGCGTATTTTTCCATAGCCTAAAATTATATAACCATAGCCTAAAATTATAAAATTAAATAAATTTATCGTCACTTCCATAATAATGAAATAGATAAAAAAATATTTTTTCCCTTGCTAATGCGGCAGACGATTGCACATTATCCAAAAGAATATTAAAATACAGTAAAAGATATGTTCCTCAAACTGTACTACATTAACTGTACTATATTCTTTAGTATGTCCTATTCGATTTAATTTGAATATTTTCTTCTACATTATTTTGTCTATAAAAATATCTCTTACGATTTTTTTATAAATATATTTTTTTGTTTTTTTTGCATCAATTGTATATATTGATCATCGTATTAATTATACATATATATATATATATATATATATATATATATTGGCATTAATTGCATACATTGACTGTTGTATTTAATTTGAATGTACTCCGTAGCGAAGTGCGTGTTTTCAACTAGTATATATATATATATATATATATATATATATATATATATATATATATATATATATATATATATATATATATATATATAACCCTAAGAGCCGACGTTGCCCCCCACCCCCAAATCTCTGGACTGGAGCCGCCACTGCATGTGGTTAGTATACTTCAGTTGGGGGCTATTAATGAAAACCTTTCTAAAGAAAAGGCGTCGCTTACACTAAAAAAATCTAATGAATAGCTTGCGAAAATGCACAGAATCACAACATACAGTTACTGATGCATCACGAACAAAACATCAATGTATGTTTAAGAGAACAAACACTTTCTATAATTATACACTGCTGGCCACCCAAATTGCAACACCAAGAAAGACAAGAGATATCACAACAAAATTTATTTTATAGATAACATGTTGACCAAGTATCAAATGATTAAATTTATAGACTTCTGTGAAGTGTGGTTCCTGCCAAAATCAGTAGCCAGAGTAGCCGCCATTGTTGGAGATCACCGCTGCCACACGCCTCGGCATTGATTCAAAGAGACTTTGTATAAGTTCTTGGGGTACAGCAGACCAAGCAGCTTCCACACGTTGCCAAAGTTGATCTGCTGTGGGAGCTGGGGATGGAATATGGGTCCATCGTAGAGCAACCATGAACCACATGTTTTCTATCGGCGAAAGATCCGGAGAGCCAGGCGGCCAGGGAAGCAATTCAATCTGGCGATTGACGAAGAACCGTTGGACAATGCGTGCCACGTGTAGTCGCGCATTATCCTGTTGAAATATGGCTGTGGGCAAGCCCTGAAGGTAAGGAAGGACAACTGGCTCCAACACCTAGGAGATGTAGCGCTGGCTGTTTAAAGAAACGGCAATGCGAACTAGAGGTGTGCGAGAGTGATATCCAATACCGCCCCATACCATAATACCCGGTGCAGGACCAGTGTGGCGGTGCATAACGCAGCTGTTCAGCATCCTCTCTTCACGGTGTCTCCAGACTCGAATGCGACCATCGTGGTGTTGCAGACAGAAGCGTGACTCGTCAGTAAAGACAATTTCATTTTATTCTGCCTTCCACATCCTTCTGTCATCGCACCATTGGCGTCGGAGACGTCTGTGGTTCTGCGTCGAGGGTAGACAAAGCAATGGACGTCTTGCGGACAGACCACTCTGCTGTAAACGGCGTCGAATTGTACGCGCAGACACTGGATGATGCGTTACAGACTGCATGTGCTGTGCTATGGTTCGTGATGTGACTGAGCGATCCGTCACTGCCATGCGCACAATTTGCCTGTCATCACGTGAAGTGGTGCGCTGAGGTGGATGTGATCGAACACGCCCGTCCGTCGTACCCTCCTGCATCCAACGATCACATATCCGCATTACAGTTGTTTGGTTTCGTCCAACACGACTACCGATTTCCCTGAAAGATAATCCACAATCTCGGTAGGCCACTATCCTTCCTCTGTCAAACTCGGATACTTGATCAAAAGATGATCGCTGTTTTCGACGAGGCATAATTGATCGTTTTTTTGAAAAAACCACAAGAAAAACACAATTGCCGAACTTGAAATTGTCGAAATCTCCAAGCCTTAAATAGCGCTATGAAGTGGCGCCACAGGCGCTCGTGATGTGCGTCTCCGCTGAATTTCTAATCATTTGCATATCTTACCTCCGCTAATGTATATTGTAAATTTCATGTTATTTGCATGTTTCCTTCAGGGTGTTGCATTTACAGTGGCCAGCAGTGTAGCTAGAACACATATACCTATTCAAATTGAAGCGCCCATAATAATTAATGAACTAAATACATAAAAGAGTCTTGACTCAAGAGAAATACTTAACTGCCAGCTGACAAATAAAACATTCGTTTAGAAATTACTTTCAAGGATTTAATTTTCAGTACCATTTAAATTCAGTAATATAATGCAAGCATACATTAAGGCCGAGCGCAAGTTGACATGCAGCTGGGTGAGGTGGGGTGGGGTGACTCACCGTGAGAATCTGTGAAACAAAGAAGTGAATACTACACCGGATGTTGGAACGCAGGGTCCGGTGACACAGCTTGAGAGCGCCCGTGAGCTGCGGAAGTTTGTGGTCGTGCCGCAGATTGTCACTAGTGACTACAACCTGCGAGTGAAAATTTGTGCTGAAATCGAAGTCTACGATGGAGGAACAATTAATTGAGGCAGTTCGAGGGAGAAAAATATTATACGACACGTCACATGCTGACTATTTAAAAGTCAAATTAAAATTGCTGCTTTGGGAAGAAATAGCCCAAGAAATTGGAATAAAATGTGGTAAGTTTTTATAATTTTTTAATTAATTAAGATAAATTTATTTGAAGGGTACATGGGAAAACGGTTGTTTTTTTCAATCAAAAGTGTTTCTTGAATTAGTTTACTTACAATGTATTCAATTTATTTTCGTGTAAATTTATTTTTTTTGGACTATTGCCGATTTCCGCTGCACCCTTCATTTGTTTTAGATAACATTTTATGTACAGCAGATTTTCGGCGAAAACAAAACTGCTTTGTAGGTATATTTGTATATTTTCTATACAGATGTGTGCCATTTTGTCGGAATGATTTTATTTATGAGGAACTACCAATTAGTTACGTTCCCCTTTAACGTGCTTTTCCGTTCGGAGGTAGGTATTAAAATTTTTCCGAAATAAACTTAGTATCTAACCAGAATTTGAAAAGTAACTTTAATTTAAATATAAATGATTGAGAAAAGAAAAGGTGTTACAACATTAAAAAATAAGCTTAAAAAGTATTATATTTATTAAAAATTATAAATGTATTATGCTTTAAAGATTAATTTTTTATATTCTAATTACAATACATTCTCAGTACTTTCCATTTAACACGCAATCTCTCTGCCAAGGAACTGAACCTCCGGGTGAATTAAAGTACTCCGTGAACTTTTTACGAATCCAAAACGCTTGAGATCCACTTCGTGCATTGGTTTGATGCAGTGGACGTAATTGGAACTGTGGCAAATCCTGTTCGGGGATATCACCTCCAATTTGCACTACTGCAGAATTTCTCAAATAGTTGTGCAGTACGCAAGATGCTTTTACAATTTTCATAACAGTGCTTACTTTACATTCAAAAGGTGAACGAAAAACACGAAAACGTCTTTCTTTTCTTCAGATAATTGCTTTTTGGAAGCTTTTCACGAAGTAATGTTAAAATTACTTGCTCTTCGAGTTCATCGGAATCAGATTCCGAACTTAGTAATGATTGTATATACATTGCCATCGCGCACATTTTGTTAAACACCCTCACTGGCACGCAGCTGAGACGGAACTGCCTCCCAACTTTCGCTCTCCCTGCGCGTAGTTGATTGAATCCTGCTTCCCTGTTTCACCCAGCGTCGCCTCACCTCACCAAGCTGCGTCTCAACTTGCGCCCGGCCTTAAGCATCCATACTTTATAAACCATTCAGCCACATCTGTTGTGACATTAAAAAACTAATTGAAAAAGTAATAATAATTGTTGTCACGTGTTTTGGAAGGTTATGTTTTTCATATGAAGCTTTAGTCTTTTACTCAATAGAAGGAAGTAAGAAACAGCTAGCTATTGAAAGGACTAAATTTAGGTCAAAAGTGGCTCAGATGGTTCCGTCTTGCACTCTCAATCGTTAGTCAAGGGCTTATAACCCGTCATTAATTCTTATATTTTCCGTTCGATGATGAATTTATTTTAATATCGTAAATTATAATTGTTTTGATTTTTTTAAAAAGAGAGTAAAAGGAATTTCATTTTATATTTAGTTTTTTAAGATAAATTAAAAACAGTCGGAATAAAGCAAAATAGTTTAGTTCCAATAAGGAACCATTGTTCTTTAATTTATTAAAGTGACTGTAAAATACCTTCACGGAGTTTAGAGTTCACCACTCACCAGTGGCAGATGGTTATTACATCGCACCGGGTCTTTAGTAAGCACGATTATGGACCCTTAATCAAGTGTGCAAAATCAAATTCAAGTAACAGTTACCATGGAAACAAACTAACAGTCATCAAAAGCAAAAACGTTATGTACATCCAGGCCAACAACATGCCATTTAGTCAAAAAGAAAATAGTTCAATTTTGGAGGAAAACTCACTGGAAGTAATGGCTACTCACATCATTCGGATTGTTCAATAAAACAATCTCTGATGTTTAAAGATCCTCGTTCGGGAAGGTGGTAGTTATAATTTTTCTGCATACTTTCATACCCTTAGCGTTGTGGGCGAGATTCCACAGACGGCGCAGTTCATGTTCCTTGAAATGCGTGAAAGGTAGTTCGATATTCATTCACGTTCATTGCTATACGGGATATGACTTCTCTCGAGTCCGGTGGGTTTTAAAATTGAAAATGCTGTGAGGTATATCCCTATTTTTGTAGCTAATAACCAATTCCAAAAAATAATCAACCCGCCATCCGGGTACGGAGAGCGTGATGTCAAAATATTACATGAAAGTTGTCTATCAATTGGAAGTCAGACACGGCAAGGCGAGTACGGAACCTCGCTAAATAAAGTAGCAATCAAATTGTAAAGAAGAGGATAAGGCGACCATGTCTTTCCTAGGTTGTACGTTGCTCCATTCATCTAGTCTTCATAGTAAAGAAACTTCTTTAAGAATATTTAAGATTTTTTAGATAAAACATTTACAATATACACTGAAGTGCCACTGAATTAGGGATAGCAGAGCCTATGCAAATTGTGTAGCGCTGCGCATCATCTATGCGCAAGTGTGGGCGCTGTGGTAACTACATATATAGCGCGTACTGTGGTTGTTCTGAATTAGTTGTTGGAATTGCCAGTATGGGTAAACTGCCTGATTTAGACGCCTTCGATCGCGGACAAATCGTAGGTGCGTGACGTATGGGCCATTCAATTTCCGAAATCGTCAGACAGCTAGGATTTTCAAGGTCGACAGTGTCAAGAGTATACCAAGAATACATGGATGGTGGAAAAAAAACTAGCGATCGGGCAAACTGCAAAGGACAATTAGCCTTGACAGTGCGTGGTGAGAGACGGCTCAGGCGTATTGTACGTAGCCAGCGAAGCCAAACGTTAGCTCAAATTACCACCCAGTTTAATGACGGTGCCAGTCGTACAGTCAGTAAACGGACTGTGCAACGCTCGCTTCACCGTATGGGTTTCGGGAGCCGTCGACCTGCGAGAGTACCATTGCTCTATACACGCCATCGGGCTGTACGTCTTGCATGGGCAAGAGAGCACAGAGACTGGAGTGTAGAGGACTGGAAACGAGTAGCATGGACAGATGAGTCTCGATTCCGACTACTTAACGCCGACGGGAGGCTGAGAATATGGCGTCAGGCTCATGAAGCCATGGATCCTGCATGCCTGGCTGGAGCTGTACAAGGGCATGGTGGCTCAATCATGGTCAGGGGTGTTTTTTCGTGGCACAGTTTGGGATCTTTGGTGCGTGTACCAACCTCCCTCAATGCAATTCGGTACGTAGAGTTGCTGGGTGATCACCTCCATCCGTTTATGCTGTTCTGTTATCCGCACAGTAATGGAGTTTTCCAGCAAGACAACTGTATTTCTCACAAGTCCCGGTTGGCTACTGGCTGGTTGGATGAGCATTCCTCCTACTTCTCTGTCATGAATTGGCCACCTAGAAGCCTAGACTTAAATCCTATTGAGCATCTTTGGGATGTTTTGGAACAAGGCGTGAAAGGCCATCACACAGCACCAAAGAACCTTACTGAATTATGGACAGCTTTAGCCAATATTTGGCAAGCCATTCCCGTGGAACGTTTCCAGAAACTTGTTGAATCTATGCCTCGTCGTGTGGCAGCCGTTATCAAGGCCAGAGGAGGCCCAACTCGTTACTAGGTAGGTATCCCTAATTCAGTGGCACTTCAGTGTAGTATGCATCAGTATGTTGTGTTGTGCTGTGACTGATGCCCCATAGCTAGGCCAGGTCCAAAATGACCACAATTTTTCAGAGGACTTACAATCGGAAATGGGTAAAGAAAAAATCTGCTGGAACCAAAGCAGGAAAGAAGATGTTGAGGCCCGCTCTTAATCCCATTTGAGACACGGGGGGGGGGGGGGGGGAGAGCTTAATCCCTGATATTTTTTCATCTCAAGGGAAAACTGTCGATGAAAGGAGGAATCGGTATGCATAAGAATGATATCTCTTCGATATACATCCCCAAGTCCGTGAAATTCAAGTACCAATCTATATATATAAAACAGTTCCATAACTGACTCACTGACAGATAACGTACAGACCAAACCGCAGACCAACAGGGCTGAAATTTTACTTGGCGATTCTTCTTATAGTGTAGAGGTGCACTAAGAAAGATTTTTGAAAAATTCTTCTTAGATTTTTTTGAATTAAATTTTTAAGCTGTTTTTGTAACTTTTTTAAAGTTTCATTTAAAATAATAATCTGAGGGTTATAAAATTTATATCACGAAAAAGATCATAAAACTTCCTTTAAAATGAAATTATTTTTCGAATCTTTATCTCCATTTTCTGATTTTTGGTGAAATTTTAAAGATTAATTTTTGGAATTTAATTTATTAAATGCTGATCACGTGGTTTCTTTTCTTATTGTGATACTTTAAGCTAATTTTGCTTCACGTGTATAACAATGAAATAGACAAAAAAAAATTTCTTGCTAATGCGGCAGACGATTGTACATTATCAAAAAAAACATTAAAATACAGTAAAAGATATGTTCCTCAAATTGTACTACATTAACTGTACTATATTCTTTAGTATGTTCTATTAGATTTAATTTAAATATTTTCTTCTACATTATTTTTGTCTATAAAAATATCCGTTACGATTTTTTTATAAATATATATATTTTTTTGGCATTAAGTACATACATTGACCGTTGATTTAATTTGAATGTACTCCGTAGCGAAGCAAGGGTATTCAGCTAGTCGTGATATATTTTTAAAACTCTTTTTCAATATTTCTTTTTGTTAAGACCTTCATATAATAGATTTTACAAATTATAAATCTGTAGATCTTTATTAATGTAATGTCCCAATGAAGTAGCTTCTTGAATGGGTATATGTCCGTTTATGAACGGTATATCTATAGCGCAAAAATGTGTAGGTTTAATGTTTCTGGAAGCCGTCGTGAATGATTTCAGCTGTATTTTATGCACTGGGAAAACATTAAAACCAAGAAATTCTCTAGACAGCTAGAGAAATACCTACACTCTTCCTGTTATAATGAACGTAATAAAAATCTATTTTCCCGCCATATATACTAAAATGTAAAAGTGCACACATATTCCATAATTTAATCGAGAAATTTGCAGAGAGTGAGCTCATAATACATCCAATTTTTTTCCTTATTTTGTAATTAAGATTATACATCCCGATTGGTAAATAATCGAATATCTTGAATTATCATTTACTTTAACTTCTGTAGGGGGTATTGATATAATTGAAGCAATCCTCAATGACTGGGATTAAAGTCAAAAAGGCTTAATGTGTTTTATTAAATACGACAAATTGATCATAAACGTACTCATTTTTCATTTATATTCTAATGAGCGATAAATATTAACTCACAAAAGATTCTTCATATTCATCAATATTCAGTTATGAGAATTTGATTACCGCCATAATAAAACTAATTTATTATTCTTGTCCCATAATTTGTCAAGATATGTAAATCTAAATTTTCAGGAATGTACTGACAGAAAAATTAGCAATAGTTTCTTTTTCTTTTAATTTGTAATAAATTTATACCTAGGAATTTGTTTGCAAAAGCCATAAAACTGTTTAAAAATACATTTTTTTAAAAAGTAGTTTCCCTCTTTACACTTCAAACATTAAAGTTTATACAATAACCTGAAACTACGATAGTAATTAAACTTTTGCCTCATTAACGTAATTTTTAAAGCCATGCCTTTTTCAAAGAGAAAACAAAAATGCTTTAACAAACCATATATTAAATTATAATTATTCATAAATACAGAGATTATGAAATCGACAAAATAATAGCTATTCATTCATCCTATTTTCACCGACTTCCTTAGGGTTTTTTTTTTACTTTTAAAATGAATCATTAAGATACAGATATTCATTCAATTGCGTAATTCGCTATAAAGTATGCCAACTGGAGCAAAATCATTGTGAGTCACTTAGAAAGCCATTATCGTCTCCAGGACTTCGAGCACTTCATCATCATGTCAAAAATCTCAGCTTAACCATTAAAAGATGTAGATGATTTCATCTCTGAGATGAAGCTAATAATTCATTTATACACTTAAGTATTTTAAATGGGTCATTTTCCTCGCAATACTTTTTTTCCTTATCTCAGCATAATATCTACCGTAGATTAACTGCATTAATAACGTGAAAAGAAAGATCCTGGGAACAAAATAAAAATGATTATATAGTAGTAACATTTTTCTGATGCTATTTGAAAAGTACGATAAAAATCAACTTTGAATATTTCTCAAGGTTTGAAAAGTGTTAGGATTTTTTTTTCAAATTTGACAAGAGAGTTTTCGCTGTTATTTTTGATTTCGTTCTATTGGATTAGCAAGACAGTAATTTCGGTTTTTTAGTGCGAAATAAAACTCAGTTTTTCTATACAAAAAATAAACTTTAATCAGTCAAATATCTTCCGTTCTGTTCGATGAACTTTCGCCATGTTTCTGCATTCATGGTATTTCTGGTCCTTATCAGCAAAAAACTCAACTAAGTGCGATTTGAGGTCATCGTTAATACTGAAATTTTTACCATTTAAAAAGTTTTGTAAATTTCGAAATAAATGATAATCCGATGGTGCAAGGTCGGAGCTTTATGGGGGATGCGACATCACTTCCCAACCAAGCTCCATTAATTTCGTACGTGTTGCTAAAGATGTATGAGGTCTCACATTGTAGTGGTGAATCATGATTCTTTTGCAATTTGCCAATGCTGGCATTTTCTCTTTGATTGTTTCCTCCAATACCAAATGTAGACAGTAAACATCTGAGTTGATCGTTTGGTTGCTTGGAAGCAGCTCAAAATACACAACACCTTTGAAATTCCACCAAATTGACAGCATGATCTCTTTCTGCTGCAATCCAAATTTCGATATGGTTTGTGCTGGTTCATCACGTTGGACCATGGTCTTTTTCAATTAATGTTAATGTATACGATCCATTTTTCATCACCTGTGATAATTCGTTTAAAAAAAAGAAGGTTGATTGCATTACGTTTGAAATTTGTATCGCAAATATTGATTCATTGTGTTAAGTAAATTTCTTTCAATTCATGAGGAACCCAAATATCGAGATTCGTAACGAGTCCAAGACATCTTATGTAATTTTCAATTGTTGTGTGTGATGCATTTAACCTTTTTGCAATCTCTGGTACAGTTATATGACAATTCGATTCAATTATGGCTTTCATTTTGTCATCATCAACTTAAGAAGGTCGATCAGAACGTTGGTCATCTTTAAGGGAAAAATCTCCAGAACGAAATTTTTTAAACCAATTCTGACACGTGCGTTCTGTTAAGCAATCAACACCATAAACTTCACATATCTTCTTGTGAGCCTCAGCAGCTTTCTTGCCTTTATGAAAATAAAAAAGTAAAATATGTTGAAAATGTTTATTTTTGCACTCTATGTTAAAATTGACCGTAAGGAATATCGCCGCCGTCCACACCCGAAGGTTATACGGCCCTTCAATAATAAAACTAATCATCCCGACGGCAATCCAGCCCAGCCGGATCCCGAAGTTTTTCTTTTTGCAATTTGCTTACGTGTCTTTTTTTTTTTCTTTTTTAATCTGAGGGGCTATCCACCTTCCCTTGTAGGGGGAAGTGTATATTCAAGTAAGTTCCTGCATAATATTCTTGATGTACCTTCTACAATAATAATCCGTAAATAATTTACTAGGGGCCCAATCTTGAAAGCCCAAAGGTAAGTTTTTTCGTGCTTCAGCCCATTTGCTACAATTGTACATACAGTGCTTTATAGTTTGTATATTGCCACACTCACAAAGATCTGTTTTAGCAAAAAATCTGTTTTAATAGACTCCTATACAACCATGTTAAGTTATTGCTTGATTAACAAGGAAATCTGCCGACAGTCTTTTCGTAGAAACTCTAGGGAATACCTCAAATACTTTCCTTCCTACATTGCTTCTCTCCCAATTTTCTTGCCATATATTTATGTAATAATTCTTAATTTTATTCTTAATCTGTTCTTTAGTTAATTTATAATTTCCTGTGATTTCATTCAGTGTTGTTGCTTGTTTAGCTGCTGCGTCTACCATCTCATTTTCATTAATGCCACAGTGGGCTTTAACCCAGTGTAAGTTTACTGCTATCTCATGACTTTCTATTAGGTTTCTTATATTTTCAATCCTATCTCCCTTAAAATAATATACGCATATAGCTTGCAGTGTACTTCTAGAATCACTGTATATGTCTATTTCCTGTATTCCTTTACTTATAGCATCAGTGATGGCCATGTCAATGGCTTCAACTTCGGCGCTATAGGATGATGCATTATTAGGTAGACGTTTAAGTTTTGTCTGTTCTAAAACTAAACAAAATTACACGGAATTTATTTCTGTCGTAACCTAAAATTGCCAACTACCAAATCTCAAAAGAAAAAAAAATTATAACATTGGCAATGGAATAACAAAACAAACATAATGCCATCTATTTGGGCAAACCGAAATTACTTTCTTGTCAACTCAATGTTATATTTGTTTAAGTCATTGAAAATACTTTTTACTTTAATTGGTGTCAACGAGACTTATTTGCAATATGGACCATTTCGATCTCAATTTAGAGACAGAGTTATGACAGAGATATGACTATTCAAGATATATTTATAGTTTTGATTATATTTATAGTTTCAAGTTTAGTTATGATAAAGAGTTCCTCAAATTTCCACGTGTCTTAATTCAGGGTAAAAATATTATTCTTCGAGAATATTACATGGCTGGAGCTTAAGATCTGGCTAAGATTTCTGTACTTTAAACACTTCGGAAGTAAAGATGTGGGGAAAAAATATATTGACATTAATTAAGCTGTGTAGATTTTTTATAAATCTTTGTATCATTATCACTTGCAAAATTCAGCATTATCAATTTATAAAGATTATGTATATGATATATGTCTTATAAAATTGAAATAAAATAAATTCAAAAAAGGATTTACTTTTGTCAAGCACATAAATTTTTTTCTGACTGTAAATTTCTTAAAGCCAATTACTTTAGTAAAATATATTACAATAAAAAAATATATTACAATGTACTATTCCAAAAATTATCCATAGAATTAGAAGCATTTTCTACTGTGAATTTTTTTCTCTGTTTAGCTCTCTTGTAGTAAAAGACTAGTAATACCGCTCCACAAACCAACCAATAAAAATTAAAACTTTTTTTCTAAACTCAAGAGTTCCTTCACTCACAGATTCGTGATCTCTTATTTGTTTACTTTCAAAGCAGTTGAGTCCAACATAAACCCGAGATTTTACGGTTCCGTTTCAGCGTTATAATAATAACTTTTCGAGTGCAAGGAGCAGTTAAAGCCAGTAAAATTAGTTTCAGTGTTACAGAGATATCCCTGTCAAAATGAACTGCCAGTTTTGAAGAGAATTTATTGAATAGCGAAAGCAATAACAAAACCATTTATCTCTTAACTATACCCGTCCTAAATTGCAAGAGCTTGTCTAAAACAAACCATTGAAATTTGATTATTTCATTAATTGATTCCGGTCTTGGAAAATCTGGAATATTTCTTACCGTTATTTAAACTAATATCTTAAAAACCGCAGAGGTTACTGAGGATCTGAAACGAGCGGGGTAGTTTATCTTACAGAACCATCACAAAAATCAAACGTACATCATAGACTAATAATGTACACACTACGTCCTGTTTCCTCTAATGTTTTTTACAGCACTGTGTGTTAAAGTCATCAATGTTAAACGACGTCTATTGATATAGTTTACAATCAGAAATCCAGCTCTTAGGATATTCAACTGGTAGCAAAGGAGTTGATGAAGGATTTGATGTATCTCGTTTATTTATTAAGGTAGTATATGATGAAATTGTTGAGCCATTAATTCAAAACGAGATACTTAAAATCCTCCATCAACTCCTTTTCTATCAGTTGAATATCCTAAGAGCGGGATTTCTGATTGCAAATTATATCAATAGACGTCGTTTAACATTTATGATTTCAGTTTCTTAGTACCGCATTAAATAAATAGTAACGGTCTCTTCAAAAGGAAGACAATATATTCGCCTTTTTGCCATAAACTCTTTAAGATGCGAATTCCGAAAGAAAATAAGCATCCCAGCGTGAACTCAGCGTTAAATTTTACGTGTCGCTTTTGCCAATGTATGTAATATCTCCTCTCGAGGCGGGAAGCTGACAGGAAAATTGATCTCCATTTAATATAAGACAACAGAAACCAAAAGAATTCCAACTTTAAAAAAACTGACGTTTTTCTTGAACAAAAGCGCTGGCTTTAAAGCCCTGTTACATTCATCGATAATTTTACATTCAAACAAAATCCAAATATCAAATAATACCTTGGGGTAAACTTAGAATTACAAGAAATAACTTTTTAAATCTAATATTTTGCCAAACGGAAGATTTTCATAAAATGCGAAATGCTAATATTGATGTCAAAGTAATTACTGATTACCTAATGCATATTTGATGGAAGAGGGCAATGCAAGGTTCTTTGCGAAGATTCTGTATCTATAAATGGCGATTGGAGGGCTTGTGGCTGCCCAGTAGTACAGCGCGCTGGTTTTCGGTGCTGAGGGTGCTCAGATCGAATCCTGGCGTCGCGCCACGTAAAACGCCTCCGTTCGTGTCGTCCATTTATAGGGGGTAATGCTGTCCGCCTATATGGTGGCCCCTTAATAAAATGGGCAGTAAAATTGCGGCGTAGTATAGGCAAATGTTTGAGGACAAGTGCCTCCTCATTGAAAAAATAATGGCGATTGGAAAGTGAAACCTCAGAAAATTGGTTTAAAATATTGATGCCTTACATATTGAGAATCAATTTTCCTTTTCTGTATTAAATTGCATTTTCAACAGTATCAATGAAAAAAGTTTCTGAAATAATATGCGAATCTAATACGTTTGGAGGCAATTGCAAAGTTTTTACTTATTAGATTCGTATATTACTTCTGACTATTTTGTACCAACACTGACTAGACACAGAACACGAAACATCGTGCAAAATACAGCCTTTATACTAAAAAGAAAAATCAATTTGTAGGATGTAAGGCATCCTTTTGTTTGTTTTTGTTTTCAATCATTTTTCTCTGATTTCACCTTCCAGTCGCCATTTTTCGATGCAATATCTACGTAAAATACCTTGTGCAGCCTTGACCAAAGTATACTTTAGGTAATTAAGGAATATGACGTAATCAAATGAAGTTAAAAAGTAGAAGCATTGAGTCAAGACAGAGTTTACTAGGAATAGCAATATATAGATCGCAGGGTTCGAAGAAGATCAACTAAACCGAGAAAAAACATTCTACCATCGTCTTCCTCAGTGGATTCAGTGAGGAAACAAGATTCAATGCAAACTGGTCTAGTGCCGTATATCCAGATTTAGATAACTTATTGCAATGTGATCTCTAGATAGGATTCTTGTATATTCATATGATAATTTGATATATTTCCATGCTATTAATCATTGTGCTCTCAAGCAGCGGTAGTAATTACGATTTTATATGGGTTAAAGTTTAATTCCTCATCGCAGAATCTTTGACAGTCACCAAGAAATTTTTTTTAGGCTTTATTAATTCATATTAAACTACAATGTATTAATCGTGTCTTTTAAAAGCCCCGACAAACACACAATTCAACACAACACGCAGAATTACAGAACCACCTGTAAATGACTCAGTTTCTGCACTGAGCCTCCAGATGGGCTCTGAAATCGACATCAAGCACTACCTTTCATAACATCAAGTCTTTATATGTAAAAAAACACTGTTGGGGACAGGGTTTTCACATAGCAAGATAATATGCATTTTACAAATGCAAAAAGGTGGAATGACTTTAATGAGTTACGTTACGATGCAAATTTTTCCAAATGAGTGTCGCTCACCTTTGACGTTCTAAATTTCTAGACGTAAATTCCTAGGATACCAAGATATTTACTAGATGTAAGTATCTTGGCCCCTTACTGAAAGGGTGTTTTCAGTTATGGGTATTTTACTTGGCGCAAACAAGTCGCACGGCTATAAATTTTTAAGTCATAGGAAACTGGTGTAAGCCAACCATTGCCAACTATTTCAAAAAAAAAAGAATCATAGGACTCTGGTGGAAAGACTTTAATAAATAAGTTTGAAAATAACTATGCAAATGATAGTTTCTCAAATACCACCGCACTTCAGGTTTTTAAAGTGCCCAATTTGTGGTGGAATCACTTGTTACGCATACGTATTGTTCTTTTTTCTTTGCTTCATAAATCTCTATTATTCTCCGCTCAGACATCTGACGTTGCGTTTCGCTGAGGGCATGGATAGGAAAACCGAGCCAACTGGCTGAAATCCAAGTGTGTTTGCACTCTAGTGTGTGGGAAAAGGATCAAAATTTTTCAATGTCTTGCGTACAAGTGTTCTTGTTTCTTATTCTCGTTATTGTGCAGATGAATACGCTATTATAAAGTTGTGATTATGAAGCGTAGGACTTTTTAATTAATATCAAAAATAGGTGTGTGTCAAAATAGGTTTTTCTCCTCGGGCTTTCTAAAACTTTAGTTCTATCAAAGTGCCCTTCACTGGCTGACGTAACAAATATATCTTATGACTGTTGTTTCTAACGTGACAGGCACTTGTTTTTATTAAGGGAGCACGTGTAACACCCAACCGAAACAACATAATTCCCTATGAGGGGACAGAACAAGAAGGTTCATGTTTTAATCGGTATTCGAAGCCAAGCCCAGTGCATGAAATCTTACGTCGCAAATCTTACGTACAAACCACAGTGCTCCTAACAAATTGCAAATTTTGGTGTCCCCACGAGGTGGTTACTAAGCATAGCCCTGCTTTATTCAGAGCGATACCCTTAGTTCTTAATGCTAAACTTGTAGCTCTCGAGGTACATCCGCTTGGGTTATATATGTATATATATAACTAAAATTTAGCAAGATACATTCCCAAAATAAATAAGGCCAGGTGATGGCGGAATGGCTAGGGCGCTGGCATTTGGTTCAGATCCTGTGGATTCGAGACCCACTGTTGGCATGGATGTTTATAGCCATTCGGAATTGGCTTTAAACTGTAGGTCCAGGTCTAATCAACCCTCCTGTAGCAAAAAGTTGACAGTAGTGCTCCAAACCAAACCAAACCAAAACTAAAGTAAATAAATTAAGACACATGGCTCTTCAAAAACAACAAACATCACAGAGAAATAAAACTAAAAGTCTAGGTTTTCAACTAACAACAGCAGACTTCTCTTAACACAATCAAAACAATAACAATCAGAACGTTTAGATTACTCTAATTTACAAAAAATTACATACATAGGATTTGTTATAGCGCTCAGTTCAAAGATGACAATGCTGTACGAGGCAAATTATACATCGTCATATTATTTCAGAAAAGGAAAACAAAAACTCTAAAACGGGGCAAGAAACATAATGGCGCAGTTATTTGATTCCCGTCAACCCTTCCTCTTTCGGTTTCCATTAGGATGCGATTATCAATGCTTCATTTACTGACAGCCATTGGAAAAGGCCATCTGCTTTTCATAACAGTCCGAGCTACTGGTACGACTGCCTGCCAAGAGTAAAAATCAAACTCTCTACCTTTTAGCTTTGAATCCAGCGTCTTAACTACTATACTACCCAGTATGGAAGGGAATTGCACTTTTTAAAAACCATTCCTGTCAACGTCATCACTAAGTTCACGTTGTTGGCTATGGACATATTTCAGGGCAAACAATACCGAGAGTTGCTCGTGGTCCGGTGTTTTTGCGATGAAAATGTTTCACTTTTAATGATTGAAGTCAATTCTTACTTTAAAAAAATTTGCGGTTGGATTTAACCAGTCTGTAAATATATAGGTCGTGAATTGAATTTGTGTTCAATTCAATCGTGACTGTTCAGATGGGGAAAAAATTGTATATTATATACACAATGGAACCTCGATCGATCGTTTCCCGAATCATCGTTTTCCCGTATGTGTCGTTTACTTCATCCATTCACGATGGTGATAATTCTTTCTAATGTTTCCACATGTATCCTTCAGTGCAATAGGTCAATTTCAAAACGATAAATGGAGGTTCCACTGTATATATATATGTTTATATATATATATATATATATATATATATATATATATATGGTCCTCATTTTATCGATCCACTCAAGGGATGAAAGGATGAGTCGACCACGCCCAGTCGCAGGGTCGAATCCTGAACCTGTGGTGTGGTAGTTTGAAGCTTTTAACCACTACGCCACCGAGCGTCATATATATATATATATATATATATATATATATATATATATATATATATATATATATATATATAATATCTTTACATCTGCAACAATATTTTGAAGAGAGTATTTAAATATTCTCCATTGACAGTACCCGTGATTATAATTAGCTTTACAGGAACAATTAATCCTACACTGGCTACCTGGCGCTGGAATTTGGCTAGAGAACAAATTCCCATCCTTATCTTTTCAAACGTAACCAAGTACCCGTGTATATAAGAAAAAGCTATTTCATGCTTTTGTGTTTGAATGTGAAGGCAATAAATTTCAGTTTTATTCATCAGTTATTGTTCTCTTTTTTATAACACCAAAAACAACGGATTTTTTTCAATAAAAAAAGGAAAACATCATCCATCATAAAGTTAAAAATAATTTGATTAAATTATACTAATTTTACACAGTGTAAGTAAAAAAAGCAATTGATATTTTTAATTTGAAATTCTAAACAAACTCATGTTTCTTTCAATTTTTTTCCGAAAATAGCTTCGCCGTAAACAAAAGATTCCTCTTTTATCAAATAGATGGCAAAAGTGAAATTTAAAATAAATTCCCTCTTTTGCCATGGCGGTCAACATAGTGAAGAACATGCACAGGATGATGTGAAATTAAAATTACCATAACCATGGAAACACATGGCCCGATTTTCAGAGATACCGAATTCTCATAAAGAGGGCGCCACTAAAAGCCGTGTTTGCAGCGTTGAATTACAACCTCGGAGTTTTAGCGCAATATAATTAAATGCTCCCGGTGAGAATCAAGTGGCATAAATATTTCAGGATAATAATAATCATTTTCCTTTAAACAACATCAAACGATTCCTTGTTTGTAAATTTAAAAAAATATTTTATCAAATATTTCCCTTTATTTAACAAAATTTTATTTTTCCATGTCAAGAAAATAGAGATTAATTTTACGGAATTTGAATTAAATTTTGTATGAGAAATAAACAAGATAAAATTAAAATATCAATTGAGCAAACAAAACAGAAATCCAAAATTTTTCATCAAAGAATGACTTTTTTTTTAATTTTTGGTAAAATGAATTTTGGTAAAATGATGTTTTTTTACAGATTTTATTAAGAGTGCTGAAAACATTTATAATTCTAGTTTGTCTTAGTGTATCACACCTTAGTAAGTTGCATTTAAATATATTAATTATTCCCCGCTGAACTTGATGAGTCTCCAAGTTTGTTTTGAATTCAAAAAAATTATTATCAATACGGAACACATCTTTTTTAAATTAGAACTAGTAAGAATTATTTTAAATGGAATAAAATAAAAATGATCATCTATTCAGCCAATTCACTAGGCGTTATCCTAAACTGGATTGGTTATTGATGCACGTGAGCAATGTGAACTAGCTGCTGTTTATAGATATGGATAATGTAGGGAAGGTATGACACCTACTACAGAGAATAAGAATTCCTTCAAGAACGGATATCCCCATTGAGAAAGAGACTAGGGAGGGGGGGGGGATGGACGGCCAACGAAAGGGAAGACAACAAACTAAAAGATATTCCTTTTAAAAAGTTTATTCAAGAGAAAATAGTAATGGGAATATTCACGATTGTTAACCGGAAGATCCTATTCCAGTTGAAGAATATAACACGAGAGTTAAACATTTTCTTAAACGTTCCCATAGATAATGAAATACTTTTTAATCTAATCGATTATGATCATGCTAATGGTAGTAATGAAAAAATCCCACAGCCGATCTGTCCCTAATTGATTAGTGATTCTTTTATATTAAAAGACTAAAATCTAAATTTTATATATATATAATATTTGGCTTGCCAAGGAAAAAAATTTTAAATATTAAAACTAATAAAAATATGTGTTTTCTATCCTTTTCTCCTATTTCTAATTACAGCTCTCTCTAACGGCCGATAAAATGCGAAGTTGATCCTCATGGGGGAAAAACTCTAGACATAGAACTGTCGGAGCCGAAATTTCATTGCTTTTTTTTTTTTGCATCTATTAACTGCACCAAATCCAGGGACACCCCAGCCATCTGCGCCAATTGCGGCGGTGACCATCCGGCCAATTTTCGGGGATGTAGTGCTCATCCCGAACAAGTGAAATACCGAAGAAAACAAATCCAAACTATCAAGGAAGCAGCAAGAGCTGGTAATTACCCCCCTCAACTTGTTGTGCCCACTAATTCTGGAAATATGTTCACTAATAAACCCGTAACACCCAACATTTCTTTCAGTCAAATTGTTAATCAAAATTCAGCATCCCGTCCCCCCTCTGGTAATGACACACATAATATACCTGAAACTATTCAAAATTCTATTAATAATCCTCAAACCACTAGTGAGCAGCCCTTGGGAAACCTTGACTGCTCTCTAGATAAACTTATCAAAATCAGAGATGTTCTAAAAGAAATCAGAAACCTATGTAACGACCTAAACATCAAAGACTTTCAAAGTTTAATTAACTCCTTAAACTCTACCTCATTAAATTCAGTACTTTCTGCTGCCTCAAACGAGACAGCCAACCTTGTTGCCCCTTAATTCACTCCCTCTAATTCTCCCATAATTTCTGTTCTGAGCTGGAATGCTAACGGCTTGGGTACACGCATTCATGAGCTACGGGAGTTTGTCATTCAAAATCCCGTAGATCTCATTTTGGTACAGGAACTAAAATCCAATACTCCTAGATCCCTTAAAATTCAAAATTATAATCTTTACTTCACCCCCCGTCTTGACCCTAGCAATAATTCCCCCCTTCGTTTTGGTGGTACGGCGATCTATGTGAAAAGAAATATTAAACATAATCATTTGCCTAGTCTTAATTTACATACCTTAGAAAATACCATTGTTAAAATTTGGATCAATAACCACACAACTTTAACTTTTGTCTCTACCTACCTTCGGGTCATGAATGGCAGGCCTATTACCAATGAACTTGATCAGCTATTTAACTTGGATCACAATGTTATCCTCTTTGGCGACTTCAATGCCCACCACCCACGCTGGAATCCGCATAATAATCCCACCACTAATAGCTATGGTAAAGAAATTAACTCCTATTCCATTAATAATTCTGTTGATATTGCCTTCCCTCTTCACCCCACTAGATTTGGCCTCTCTGGCTCTCAGTCCACTATCGATTTTGCTCTACTTAATAATATAGCCTTTCCTTATGATATTAATACTATTGTTGATCTCTCCTCCGATCACTTGCCTGTCAAACTTGACCTAAATTGTAACCCCTTGCTTCCAAAAATTCTCCCTCCTTCCCATATTAACTGGCAATCCTACACTAAGTATGTTGCTAACTCTCCCCCACCCTTTAACTCCATTAATAATTCTGCTGACATAGATCTTGCTGTTACCTCCATTACAAATACTATCCAAAATGCCCTTGAGTCTGCTAAGGTCCATTCCCCCATTCATCATTACCATAAATTGCCGCAGTATATTGTCGATCTCATTAAATATAGGAATAATGCTAGGAAATCCTGGCAACACACCCAAGACCCCAATATCTACAGTATCTATAAAGCTCTTAATACTCAAGTTAAAAACAAAATCAAAAATTTCAAGAATAATAAATGGAAGGAATTTATTGAATCCTTAGCCCCTAGTGACAATTCCATCTGGCAATACCTTAAAAGAATTAGAAGACCTTACAAGCCCCTTCCCACTTTCAATACTAATAATGGTACCCTCACTAACGATATTGATAAAATTGAAGCCTTAGCCAATAACTATGAAACCCAATTTAACCCTCATGCCAGTGTGTTCTGCCCTAGCACTATCGATAAAGTTTACGACACCCTTAATAAATTTAATAACAACAACCATGATAGTGAGATTGAAAATACTAATATTAACGAAGTCATTAGTGCTATTAATTCCCTCCCTAATCGCAAAGCCCCTGGTCAAGACGGTATCAATAATAACGCTCTTAAAAATCTCCCTCTTCAATATGCCGATTACCTTACTGAGTTAATTAATTGTATTTTTAAATTTAAGTATTTTCCACTTGCTTGGAAATCCGCCAATATCTTTCCTATTCATAAACCTGGTGAGGACCCCTCCCTTCCTAAAAATTATAGGCCTATTAGTCTGCTTACTTCTCTTTCAAAGTTGACTGAGCATATTTTCTGCACTCGTCTTCATAACTTTATTAATGACAATAACATCCTTAATAATGCACAATTTGGTTTTAGACCCAAGCACTCTACCTCTCATCAGCTGCTTCGCGTCTCTGAGTTCATCCATGATGGACTTCAGAACCGAATGCAGACTGGTGCAGTCTTTTTTGACATACTTAAAGCTTTCGATACTGTTTGGCACAGTGGCCTTATCTATAAATTAATTAAATTTAAAATTCCTGCTGCCCTTATTAAATTTATCCAATCTTATCTCACTGACAGAACTTTTGCAGTCTGCTATTCTGGTAATACATCCTCTCTTCGCCCTATTAATGCTGGTATTCCTCAAGGTTCTAAATTAGGTCCGGTGCTTTTTTCCCTTTTCATTAACGACATTCCATCTACCCCGAATACCACTCTTGCCCTCTACGCTGATGACACAGCAATTCTCGCTCAAAATCACAATATTAAATTCATGCATCTTTACCTTCAACGACATATCACTATCCTCGAACGTTGGTTCGATAAATGGCGTATCAAATTAAACCCTACTAAAACTAAAGCCATCTTCTTCTCTTACAGTAGAATCCCCCCTCCCCCTGTAAATGTTTGTGGCCAGCTCATTCACTTTGAAAGAGAAATTAAATATCTTGGTATCTTCTTGGATAGTAAATTAACTTGGAAAAAGAATATTAATAATAACATCTGTAAATTCTTTAAAGCACGTAAAGACATTGCCCACCTTCTGTACCATAATGAGATGAGTATAGATAATAAACTTTTGCTCTATAAAACTGTCCTTAGACCTATACTCCTCTATGCTGCGCCTGTTTGGGGGTCTGCGGCTTCCAGCCATATTCAGAAATTACAAACTACCCAAAACAAAACTTTACGGTTAATTACCAAAGCCTGCAGGTACAAAAATAATTATTCCATTCATAAAGACTTAAATATCGATCCTATCCGCCTTGCAATAGTTAAACTCGCCACTAATTTCTTTGCTAATATCCATTCTGTACCTAATGAAGACCTTGCTAATCTTCCCGATTATGACAATAGACTTTTCTCACGCAGGCCTCGCGCTACTCTTGTACTTTGTACAGGAATTAATTCCAATACCTCCTTTCCCTAAATTTCCCTTAATTGCTCTTATTTTTCTCAAAACTTAACCATAAAATCTTATTTTTCTGCCTGCTGATCCCCCTGTACAATTATTTCTCTAGGATTGTGAACCTTATTTCTTCAGCCAATCCCCTTGCGAGCTCTGTGTGGCTCTAATCCAGTCACTTTCCTCCTTTCGGCCCCATGCTTGCTGCTTCACTTGGGTAGTTTTTCTTAGAAGATCCTGGACCTTATTTCTTCGTCCAATCAGCTTCGAGCTTTTCTGGGCTCTCGGCCAATCGCTTTTCTCCCTTCTTCGACTATCAAATTCATCATCTCCTTGCTATTTTTACTGCTGTAACCACCTATTACAGCCTAAATTACTTAATTATCTTGCGCGGGATATCTTCCCGGCCTTGCATATTGTATCAACTCGCTGACCTTCGCTGCTATTACTTGTTACTTAGAGTTTTCTTGTTAGTAATTTCTCTTTCTTGTTTTAATTCAATAGTCATAATTAATTTTTTGTTTTCATCTCACTCTTAATTTAACTTATTAATTACTTAATTATAATTAATTTTATTTTAATCTTATATATATATTTTCATATATATATAGTTTTTTCTTTTTCTTTTATTATTCATATCTTTGGGCCATTTGTAAAAAGCAACAGTTTTCCGCATACTCATACTGAGGGTGATGGGCCTTTCAGGCCCACTGGGTACCTCACGAAGTTCTTCTGTCCATGTCCATGTCCATGTCATTGCTTTTTTCCCCACCAGGCTAACTCACTCACAGCGATTGCTGGCGTGTGACGTTAGCTTTTGGCTCCCACCCCGTCACTCCGAGTTCGATCCTCGCTGGCGCGACGAACTCCCCTGGCGCTCGTTGATGCTCAGTATTTCGTAGTTTGCTCTATTTTAAAAATAACTTAATTATTAATTATTTTTTTATTAATTTCCTTCCTTATAATTTCTTCTCTTATTACCTGTTCTTTACACTAGGCTTCGGCCCAGTATTTTTTTTTTTTTTTTTTTTTTTTTTTTTTTTTTTTTTTTTTTTTCCCTATTTTTCTTCCTATGGCTCAATCACAGGATAACAATTTCTCATTGTCGCCACATTCATTACCGAGGATAAAGGGCCCTTCGGGCCCTATTTGGTGCCTCACGAAGTTCTTCTGTCCATGTATGGAGCCGAAATTGCAAATTAAACCCTACTAAAACTAAAGCCATCTTCTTCTCTTACAGTAGAATCCCCCCTCCCCCTGTAAATGTTTGTGGCCAGCTCATTCACTTTGAAAGAGAAATTAAATATCTTGGTATCTTCTTGGATAGTAAATTAACTTGGAAAAAGAATATTAATAATAACATCTGTAAATTCTTTAAAGCGCGTAAAGACATTGCCCACCTTCTGTACCATAATGAGATGAGTATAGATAATAAACTTTTGCTCTATAAAACTGTCCTTAGACCTATACTCCTCTATGCTGCGCCTGTTTGGGGGTCTGCGGCTTCCAGCCATATTCAGAAATTACAAACTACCCAAAACAAAACTTTACGGTTAATTACCAAAGCCTGCAGGTACAAAAATAATTATTCCATTCATAAAGACTTAAATATCGATCCTATCCGCCTTGCAATAGTTAAACTCGCCACTAATTTCTTTGCTAATATCCATTCTGTACCTAATGAAGACCTTGCTAATCTTCCCGATTATGACAATAGACTTTTCTCACGCAGGCCTCGCGCTACTCTTGTACTTTGTACAGGAATTAATTCCAATACCTCCTTTCCCTAAATTTCCCTTAATTGCTCTTATTTTTCTCAAAACTTAACCATAAAATCTTATTTTTCTGGACATGGACATGGACAGAAGAACTTCGTGAGGTACCCAGTGGGCCTGAAAGGCCCATCACCCTCAGTATGAGTATGCGGAAAACTGTTGCTTTTTACAAATGGCCCAAAGATATGAATAATAGGGAAAAAAAAAGAAAAAAAAAAGAAAATAAAAGGAAAAAACTATATATATATGAAAATATATATATAAGATTAAAATAAAATTAATTAAATTTAAGTAATTAATAAGTTAAATTAAGAGTGAGATGAAAACAAAAAATTAAATATGACTATTGAATTAAAACAAGAAAGAGAAATTACTAACAAGAAAACTCTAAGTTACAAGTAATAGCAGCGAAGGTCAGCGAGTTGAAACAATATGCAAGGCCGGGAAGAGATCCCGCACAAGATAAATAAGTAATTTAGGCTGTAATAGGTGGTTACAGCAGTAAAAATAGCAAGGAGATGATGAATTTGATAGTCGAAGAAGGGAGAAAAGCGATTGGCCGAGAGCCCAGAAAAGCTCGAAGCTGATTGGACGAAGAAATAAGGTCCAGGATCTTCTAAGAAAAACTACCCAAGTGAAGCAGCAAGCATGGGGCCGAAAGGAGGAAAGTGAATGGATTAGAGCCACACAGAGCTCGCAAGGGGATTGGCTGAAGAAATAAGGTTCACAATCCTAGAGAAATAATTGTACAGGGGGATCAGCAGGCAGAAAAATAAGATTTTATGGTTAAGTTTTGAGAAAAATAAGAGCAATTAAGGGAAATTTAGGGAAAGGAGGTATTGGAATTAATTCCTGTACAAAGTACAAGAGTAGCGCGAGGCCTGCGTGAGAAAAGTCTATTGTCATAATCGGGAAGATTAGCAAGGTCTTCATTAGGTACAGAATGGATATTAGCAAAGAAATTAGTGGCGAGTTTAACTATTGCAAGGCGGATAGGATCGATATTTAAGTCTTTATGAATGGAATAATTATTTTTGTACCTGCAGGCTTTGGTAATTAACCGTAAAGTTTTGTTTTGGGTAGTTTGTAATTTCTGAATATGGCTGGAAGCCGCAGACCCCCAAACAGGCGCAGCATAGAGGAGTATAGGTCTAAGGACAGTTTTATAGAGCAAAAGTTTATTATCTATACTCATCTCATTATGGTACAGAAGGTGGGCAATGTCTTTACGCGCTTTAAAGAATTTACAGATGTTATTATTAATATTCTTTTTCCAAGTTAATTTACTATCCAAGAAGATACCAAGATATTTAATTTCTCTTTCAAAGTGAATGAGCTGGCCACAAACATTTACAGGGGGAGGGGGGATTCTACTGTAAGAGAAGAAGATGGCTTTAGTTTTAGTAGGGTTTAATTTGATACGCCATTTATCGAACCAACGTTCGAGGATAGTGATATGTCGTTGAAGGTAAAGATGCATGAATTTAATATTGTGATTTTGAGCGAGAATTGCTGTGTCATCAGCGTAGAGGGCAAGAGTGGTATTCGGGGTAGATGGAATGTCGTTAATGAAAAGGGAAAAAAGCACCGGACCTAATTTAGAACCTTGAGGAATACCAGCATTAATAGGGCGAAGAGAAGATGTATTACCAGAATAGCAGACTGCAAAAGTTCTGTCAGTGAGATAAGATTGGATAAATTTAATAAGGGCAGCAGGAATTTTAAATTTAATTAATTTATAGATAAGGCCACTGTGCCAAACAGTATCGAAAGCTTTAAGTATGTCAAAAAAGACTGCACCAGTCTGCATTCGGTTCTGAAGTCCATCATGGATGAACTCAGAGACGCGAAGCAGCTGATGAGAGGTAGAGTGCTTGGGTCTAAAACCAAATTGTGCATTATTAAGGATGTTATTGTCATTAATAAAGTTATGAAGACGAGTGCAGAAAATATGCTCAGTCAACTTGGAAAGAGAAGTAAGCAGACTAATAGGCCTATAATTTTTAGGAAGGGAGGGGTCCTCACCAGGTTTATGAATAGGAAAGATATTGGCGGATTTCCAAGCAAGTGGAAAATACTTAAATTTAAAAATACAATTAATTAACTCAGTAAGGTAATCGGCATATTGAAGAGGGAGATTTTTAAGAGCGTTATTATTGATACCGTCTTGACCAGGGGCTTTACGATTAGGGAGGGAATTAATAGCACTAATGACTTCGTTAATATTAGTATTTTCAATCTCACTATCATGGTTGTTGTTATTAAATTTATTAAGGGTGTCGTAAACTTTATCGATAGTGCTAGGGCAGAACACACTGGCATGAGGGTTAAACTGGGTTTCATAGTTATTGGCTAAGGCTTCAATTTTATCAATATCGTTAGTGAGGGTACCATTATTAGTATTGAAAGTGGGAAGGGGCTTGTAAGGTCTTCTAATTCTTTTAAGGTATTGCCAGATGGAATTGTCACTAGGGGCTAAGGATTCAATAAATTCCTTCCATTTATTATTCTTGAAATTTTTGATTTTGTTTTTAACTTGAGTATTAAGAGCTTTATAGATACTGTAGATATTGGGGTCTTGGGTGTGTTGCCAGGATTTCCTAGCATTATTCCTATATTTAATGAGATCGACAATATACTGCGGCAATTTATGGTAATGATGAATGGGGGAATGGACCTTAGCAGACTCAAGGGCATTTTGGATAGTATTTGTAATGGAGGTAACAGCAAGATCTATGTCAGCAGAATTATTAATGGAGTTAAAGGGTGGGGGAGAGTTAGCAACATACTTAGTGTAGGATTGCCAGTTAATATGGGAAGGAGGGAGAATTTTTGGAAGCAAGGGGTTACAATTTAGGTCAAGTTTGACAGGCAAGTGATCGGAGGAGAGATCAACAATAGTATTAATATCATAAGGAAAGGCTATATTATTAAGTAGAGCAAAATCGATAGTGGACTGAGAGCCAGAGAGGCCAAATCTAGTGGGGTGAAGAGGGAAGGCAATATCAACAGAATTATTAATGGAATAGGAGTTAATTTCTTTACCATAGCTATTAGTGGTGGGATTATTATGCGGATTCCAGCGTGGGTGGTGGGCATTGAAGTCGCCAAAGAGGATAACATTGTGATCCAGATTAAATAGCTGATCAAGTTCATTGGTAATAGGCCTGCCATTCATGACCCGAAGGTAGGTAGAGACAAAAGTTAAAGTTGTGTGGTTATTGATCCAAATTTTAACAATGGTATTTTCTAAGGTATGTAAATTAAGACTAGGCAAATGATTATGTTTAATATTTCTTTTCACATAGATCGCCGTACCACCAAAACGAAGGGGGGAATTATTGCTAGGGTCAAGACGGGGGGTGAAGTAAAGATTATAATTTTGAATTTTAAGGGATCTAGGAGTATTGGATTTAAGTTCCTGTACCAAAATGAGATCTACGGGATTTTGAATGACAAATTCCCGTAGCTCATGAATGCGTGTACCCAAGCCGTTAGCATTCCAGCTCAGAACAGAAATTATGGGAGAATTAGAGGGAGTGAATTAAGGGGCAACAAGGTTGGCTGTCTCGTTTGAGGCAGCAGAAAGTACTGAATTTAATGAGGTAGAGTTTAAGGAGTTAATTAGACTTTGAAAGTCTTTGATGTTTAGGTCGTTACATAGGTTTCTGATTTCTTTTAGAACATCTCTGATTTTGATAAGTTTATCTAGAGAGCAGTCAAGGTTTCCCAAGGGCTGTTCACTAGTGGTTTGAGGATTATTAATAGAATTTTGAATAGTTTCAGGTATATTATGTGTGTCATTACCAGAGGGGGGACGGGATGCTGAATTTTGATTAACAATTTGACTGAAAGAAATGTTGGGTGTTACGGGTTTATTAGTGAACATATTTCCAGAATTAGTGGGCACAACAAGTTGAGGGGGGTAATTACCAGCTCTTGCTGCTTCCTTGATAGTTTGGATTTGTTTTCTACGGTATTTCACTTGTTCGGGATGAGCACTACATCCCCGAAAATTGGCCGGATGGTCACCGCCGCAATTGGCGCAGATGGCTGGGGTGTCCCTGGATTTGGTGCAGTTAATAGATGCATGAGCACCAGCACATTTCATACAAACGGCTTGAAGCAGGCAGACTTCACTGCTATGGTGAAATTTTTGACAATTAAAGCATTGTTTTGTTCCCTTGAACTTGTAGGCCTCAATACGAACCACAAATCCAAGGAAATTCCTGCATTCATATATATCTTTGATATTTTCCGTTTGCCTAAGGTGGCAAAGAAAGATGGGTAGGGGCTCCTTAGTTTTAAATTTTCTTAGTTGGGACACTCTATTCACTTGAAAATTAAGATTAGTTAATTCTGATTTGACTTCCTCAATGGGAATGTCACAAGGGATACCCTTAATTAGAATTTTGAGGGGCCTTTCACTCTTTGGGTTTTTTCCGAAAAATTCAATTTTGCTTTGGACCAGATACCTTTGTATCGTCCTGAATTGTTCAATAGTGATAGGAGTAATTTTGATAAATTTGCCCGAAACAGTCTTTGGTAGATCAACGTTAATAAGATTTTTAATAGTCTCAATAATTTTGTGATAGTTTGGAACCATTTTTATGAAAAAAGGTTCAGGTTTGGGTTCCCGGGTAATGGGATCATCAAGATTATCAACTTCGACATCAGACCCATCATCACCGATAGGATCATATTTATTCCTTGTTTCCAAGGCATTAGATTTAGCTATTGATAAGAGGTCTTCACGCGCAACTCGCTTGACCCGTGGCTCGTTATTGTCATTATTACGTTTAGATTTGCTATTTTTTGTATGGAAATTAGAATTATGAAAGCTCAGTACTTCAGTTAGAGAATTTAAAGTTTCTGGAGTGGGCCGTTGTAAAAATGCAACAAAGTATTTCCACATACCTTTAAGTTTGATGAGGATTTGGTCCTGTTGAATACCAGAAGCATCGTGATAGTCCTTGATGAATTTGTCTGTCGTACCGTAAATCAGTTCAAAAGTATTGGCAGAATCTTTGAATCTACCAGCCGGAATGTAGGCTTTGATGGTATAGAGGCAATTAGTAAGTTCCGTGATGTCGAAGTTATCAGGATCAAGATGTGAATAGCCGGTCTCCGAAAACGAGGGTAAGTCGCAATCCATAGTAGCGTTCGTCATAATACTGACGCTCACCAAAATACGTCCGCTCAGAGCAAAAGCCAAGAACAGAATTCTCGGTCATCTTATTTTTCTGCCTGCTGATCCCCCTGTACAATTATTTCTCTAGGATTGTGAACCTTATTTCTTCAGCCAATCCCCTTGCGAGCTCTGTGTGGCTCTAATCCAGTCACTTTCCTCCTTTCGGCCCCATGCTTGCTGCTTCACTTGGGTAGTTTTTCTTAGAAGATCCTGGACCTTATTTCTTCGTCCAATCAGCTTCGAGCTTTTCTGGGCTCTCGGCCAATCGCTTTTCTCCCTTCTTCGACTATCAAATTCATCATCTCCTTGCTATTTTTACTGCTGTAACCACCTATTACAGCCTAAATTACTTAATTATCTTGCGCGGGATCTCTTCCCGGCCTTGCATATTGTATCAACTCGCTGACCTTCGCTGCTATTACTTGTAACTTAGAGTTTTCTTGTTAGTAATTTCTCTTTCTTGTTTTAATTCAATAGTCATAATTAATTTTTTGTTTTCATCTCACTCTTAATTTAACTTATTAATTACTTAAATATAATTAATTTTATTTTAATCTTATATATATATTTTCATATATATATAGTTTTTTCTTTTTCTTTTATTATTCATATCTTTGGGCCATTTGTAAAAAGCAACAGTTTTCCGCATACTCATACTGAGGGTGATGGGCCTTTCAGGCCCACTGGGTACCTCACGAAGTTCTTCTGTCCATGTCCATGTCCATGTATGCATTTCTTTCATTCTGTTCTTGGCTTTTGCTTTGAGCGGACGTATTTTGGTGAGCGTCAGTATTATGACGAACGCTACTATGGATTGCGACTTACCCTCGTTTTCGGAGACCGGCTATTCACATCTTGATCCTGATAACTTCGACATCACGGAACTTACTAATTGCCTCCATACCATCAAAGCCTACATTCCGGCTGGTAGATTCAAAGATTCTGCCAATACTTTTGAACTGATTTACGGTACGACAGACAAATTCATCAAGGACTATCACGATGCTTCTGGGATTCAACAGGACCAAATCCTCATCAAACTTAAAGGTATGTGGAAATACTTTGTTGCCTTTTTACAACGGCCCACTCCAGAAACTTTAAATTCTCTAACTGAAGTACTGAGCTTTCATAATTCTAACTTCCATATGAAAAATAGCAAATCTAAACGCAATAATGACAATAACGAGCCACGGGTCAAGCGAGTTGCGCGTGAAGACCTCTTATCAATAGCTAAATCTAATGCCTTGGAAACAAGGAATAAATATGATCCTATCGGTGATGATGGGTCTGATGTCGAAGTTGATAATCTTGATGATCCCATTACCCGGGAACCCAAACCTGAACCTTTTTTCATAAAAATGGTTCCAAACTATCACAAAATTATTGAGACTATTAAAAACCTTATTAACGTTGATCTACCAAAGACTGTTTCGGGCAAATTTGTCAAAATTACTCCTATTACTATTGAACAATTCAGGACGATACAAAGGTATCTGGTCCAAAGCAAAATTGAATTTTTCGGAAAAAACCCAAAGAGTGAAAGGCCCCTCAAAATTCTTATTAAGGGTATCCCTTGTGACATTCCCATTGAGGAAGTCAAATCCGAATTAACTAATCTTAATTTTCAAGTGAATAGAGTGTCCCAACTAAAAAAATTTAAAACCAAGGAGCCCCTACCCATCTTTCTTTGCCACCTTAGGCAAACGGAAAATATAAAAGATATATATGAATGCAGGAATTTCCTTGGATTTGTGGTTCGTATTGAGGCCTACAAGTTCAAGGGAACAAAACAGTGCTTTAATTGTCAAAAATTTCACCATAGCAGTGAAGTCTGCCTGCTTCAAGCCGTTTGTATGAAATGTGCTGGTGCTCATGCATCTATTAACTGCACCAAATCCAGGGACACCCCAGCCATCTGCGCCAATTGCGGCGGTGACCATCCGGCCAATTTTCGGGGATGTAGTGCTCATCCCGAACAAGTGAAATACCGTAGAAAACAAATCCAAACTATCAAGGAAGCAGCAAGAGCTGGTAATTACCCCCCTCAACTTGTTGTGCCCACTAATTCTGGAAATATGTTCACTAATAAACCCGTAACACCCAACATTTCTTTCAGTCAAATTGTTAATCAAAATTCAGCATCCCGTCCCCCCTCTGGTAATGACACACATAATAAACCTGAAACTATTCAAAATTCTATTAATAATCCTCAAACCACTAGTGAGCAGCCCTTGGGAAACCTTGACAGCTCTCTAGATAAACTTATCAAAATCAGAGATGTTCTAAAAGAAATCAGAAACCTATGTAACGACCTAAACATCAAAGACTTTCAAAGTCTCATTAACTCCTTAAACTCTACCTCATTAAATTCAGTACTTTCTGCTGCCTCAAACGAGACAGCCAACCTTGTTGCCCCTTAATTCACTCCCTCTAATTCTCCCATAATTTCTGTTCTGAGCTGGAATGCTAACGGCTTGGGTACACGCATTCATGAGCTACGGGAGTTTGTCATTCAGAATCCCGTAGATCTCATTTTGGTACAGGAACTAAAATCCAATACTCCTAGATCCCTTAAAATTCAAAATTATAATCTTTACTTCACCCCCCGTCTTGACCCTAGCAATAATTCCCCCCTTCGTTTTGGTGGTACGGCGATCTATGTGAAAAGAAATATTAAACATAATCATTTGCCTAGTCTTAATTTACATACCTTAGAAAATACCATTGTTAAAATTTGGATCAATAACCACACAACTTTAACTATTGTCTCTACCTACCTTCGGGTCATGAATGGCAGGCCTATTACCAATGAACTTGATCAGCTATTTAATCTGGATCACAATGTTATCCTCTTTGGCGACTTCAATGCCCACCACCCACGCTGGAATCCGCATAATAATCCCACCACTAATAGCTATGGTAAAGAAATTAACTCCTATTCCATTAATAATTCTGTTGATATTGCCTTCCCTCTTCACCCCACTAGATTTGGCCTCTCTGGCTCTCAGTCCACTATCGATTTTGCTCTACTTAATAATATAGCCTTTCCTTATGATATTAATACTATTGTTGATCTCTCCTCCGATCACTTGCCTGTCAAACTTGACCTAAATTGTAACCCCTTGCTTCCAAAAATTCTCCCTCCTTCCCATATTAACTGGCAATCCTACACTAAGTATGTTGCTAACTCTCCCCCACCCTTTAACTCCATTAACAATTCTGCTGACATAGATCTTGCTGTTACCTCCATTACAAATACTATCCAAAATGCCCTTGAGTCTGCTAAGGTCCATTCCCCCATTCATCATTACCATAAATTGCCGCAGTATATTGTCGATCTCATTAAATATAGGAATAATGCTAGGAAATCCTGGCAACACACCCAAGACCCCAATATCTACAGTATCTATAAAGCTCTTAATACTCAAGTTAAAAACAAAATCAAAAATTTCAAGAATAATAAATGGAAGGAATTTATTGAATCCTTAGCCCCTAGTGACAATTCCATCTGGCAATACCTTAAAAGAATTAGAAGACCTTACAAGCCCCTTCCCACTTTCAATACTAATAATGGTACCCTCACTAACGATATTGATAAAATTGAAGCCTTAGCCAATAACTATGAAACCCAATTTAACCCTCATGCCAGTGTGTTCTGCCCTAGCACTATCGATAAAGTTTACGACACCCTTAATAAATTTAATAACAACAACCACGATAGTGAGATTGAAAATACTAATATTAACGAAGTCATTAGTGCTATTAATTCCCTCCCTAATCGTAAAGCCCCTGGTCAAGACGGTATCAATAATAACGCTCTTAAAAATCTCCCTCTTCAATATGCCGATTACCTTACTGAGTTAATTAATTGTATTTTTAAATTTAAGTATTTTCCACTTGCTTGGAAATCCGCCAATATCTTTCCTATTCATAAACCTGGTGAGGACCCCTCCCTTCCTAAAAATTATAGGCCTATTAGTCTGCTTACTTCTCTTTCAAAGTTGACTGAGCATATTTTCTGCACTCGTCTTCATAACTTTATTAATGACAATAACATCCTTAATAATGCACAATTTGGTTTTAGACCCAAGCACTCTACCTCTCATCAGCTGCTTCGCGTCTCTGAGTTCATCCATGATGGACTTCAGAACCGAATGCAGACTGGTGCAGTCTTTTTTGACATACTTAAAGCTTTCGATACTGTTTGGCACAGTGGCCTTATCTATAAATTAATTAAATTTAAAATTCCTGCTGCCCTTATTAAATTTATCCAATCTTATCTCACTGACAGAACTTTTGCAGTCTGCTATTCTGGTAATACATCTTCTCTTCGCCCTATTAATGCTGGTATTCCTCAAGGTTCTAAATTAGGTCCGGTGCTTTTTTCCCTTTTCATTAACGACATTCCATCTACCCCGAATACCACTCTTGCCCTCTACGCTGATGACACAGCAATTCTCGCTCAAAATCACAATATTAAATTCATGCATCTCTACCTTCAACGACATATCACTATCCTCGAACGTTGGTTCGATAAATGGCGTATCAAATTAAACCCTACTAAAACTAAAGCCATCTTCTTCTCTTACAGTAGAATCCCCCCTCCCCCTGTAAATGTATGTGGCCAGCTCATTCACTTTGAAAGAGAAATTAAATATCTTGGTATCTTCTTGGATAGTAAATTAACTTGGAAAAAGAATATTAATAATAACATCTGTAAATTCTTTAAAGCGCGTAAAGACATTGCCCACCTTCTGTACCATAATGAGATGAGTATAGATAATAAACTTTTGCTCTATAAAACTGTCCTTAGACCTATACTCCTCTATGCTGCGCCTGTTTGGGGGTCTGCGGCTTCCAGCCATATTCAGAAATTACAAACTACCCAAAACAAAACTTTACGGTTAATTACCAAAGCCTGCAGGTACAAAAATAATTATTCCATTCATAAAGACTTAAATATCGATCCTATCCGCCTTGCAATAGTTAAACTCGCCACTAATTTCTTTGCTAATATCCATTCTGTACCTAATGAAGACCTTGCTAATCTTCCCGATTATGACAATAGACTTTTCTCACGCAGGCCTCGCGCTACTCTTGTACTATGTACAGGAATTAATTCCAATACCTCCTTTCCCTAAAATTCCCTTAATTGCTCTTATTTTTCTCAAAACTTAACCATAAAATCTTATTTTTCTGCCTGCTGATCCCCCTGTACAATTATTTCTCTAAGATTGTGAACCTTATTTCTTCAGCCAATCCCCTTGAGAGCTCTGTGTGGCTCTAATCCATTCACTTTCCTCCTTTCGGCCCCATGCTTGCTGCTTCACTTGGGTAGTTTTTCTTAGAAGATCCTGGACCTTATTTCTTCGTCCAATCAGCTTCGAGCTTTTCTGGGCTCTCGGCCAATCGCTTTTCTCCCTTCTTCGATTATCAAATTCATCATCTCCTTACTATTTTTACTGCTGTATCCACCCATTACAGCCTAATTACTTAATTATCTTGCGCGGGATCTCTTCCCGGCCTTGCATTTTGTTTCAACTCGCTGACCTTCGCTGCTACTACTTGTAACTTTGAGTTTTCTTGTTAGTAATTTCTCTTTCTTGTTTTAATTCAATAGTCATAATAAATTTTTTGTTTTCATCTCACTCTTAATTTAACTTATTAATTACCTAAATATAATTAATTTTATTTTAATCTTATATATATATTTTCATATATATATATATATTTTTTATTTTTTTTTTTTATTTTATTTTTTTTTTCCCTATTATTCATATCTTTGGGCCATTTGTAAAAAGCAACAGTTTTCCGCATACTCATACCGAGGGTGATGGGCCTTTCAGGCCCACTGGGTACCTCACGAAGTTCTTCTGTCCATGTCCATGTCCATGCATTTCTTTCGACCATTTTCTAACCAATCAGATTCTTCCATTTCGCCAATACGTTACATGGTGAATTAAATAAAAACAGTGTTAGTGGGCTCGGACCAGGCAACAGAGGTCCCCCCCCCCTCTCCAAAAATATCTTGTTGGTCCAATATACGTTCAGCAATGACTACCAAACTCCAGTGTGTAAACAACAGACATATAACTGAGAAGTTACCTTTTTTTGATGATGTGCAGAATATTACAGAGTATTACAGTTTTCATTATTGTGTGCTTTATATTACTGTTCGCGCTTTTTATATTTGTGTACTGAAAAAATTCTTCAGCGCTTTGGAAGTTGATTGGCTTTACAAATTTTGGAATAGATGACAGGAAAGTAACAAGTTAGCACCCAAACATGAGTACCATGGATATTGCAGTATTTGAATTAGAACACATAATTATTTTTAAAAAGTTTCCCAGCAAGAAGCCATTTTGTGAATTACATTGCACGCATTTAATTTTAAAATACTTTTTTATAGTTTTTCTTTCTTTGCCTATTTCTAACCCAAGGTGAATTTCTGACTTTTCAAAAACCGATTTTTACGATTTTTGAAATTTTGAATTTATAAATGGTAAATTATTTTTATTAACGGAAACTTTTTATGGCATATACCACAGATCCATTGAAAAAAGCATTAAAGGTTCTGTTTTGTTCTTCTTCATAGGCATACTCAACCTGCAGCCCGAGGGCTGCATGTTGCCCGCCAAGCATTTATGAGCAGCCCTAAACACTCATATTCATTATAAGGTAGATTCTTTTGTAAACATCTGGCAATCTAAGTTTTTAAAGCCGTAACAAAAGCTTATCAAGATGGTAGTGACATTTGTCGAGAAAAACTATACTATAATTGAGAATTATTTCGCTGCCTAATCCAAGGAATTTAACAGCAGATTTCAGTACCAAGTACAATGGTACCTCGGTACTTGTCGTTAATTGGTTCCAGAAGGCACGACGAGTGTCGAACGAATTTTTTCCGTAAGGAGTTATGTAAAATGAATTAATTTGTTCCTGAAAACCAGAAATTTCACATTTAGTGGACAATTTATGAATGGATGGGGTTTGTTTTTTGGTACAAAATTTTTAAACTAGACAGGCAAAAACAATTAAAAACAATATTTAGATAACAAAACACTAACAAACTTTCGAATATTAACAAACATTAACAGAACAGGACAATAACAAACAAAACAATAACGAAATTTATAACAAACAATAACAAACTTTCAAACATTAACAAAAATAAACAAACTTTCTTTAAAAAAATATTAAGATAAAATAAAATAAAATTTATCTTCTCTCGACCTGTACTGAAAGGAGTTTATGGTCTAACGGGATAGTGGAGGAGAAGAGGGGTTGTTGCTTTAAAGGGGAGTCTCCTTCCAATAAAACATCAGGTGCTTACAAAGGGATTCTTTCTATCTTCTGTCTCTTAATGCTGCTATGTACTAATTCCACTGGATTCGCTCACCTCAATGTTAACCTATGGAGAAAATGTGTGCACGGATTGCCGACTTGGATCCAAAGATTTTTTTTTAAATTGTACTCCGCCATAGAGAAAGAAATTTTACATTTGTGTAACTTTTTTTTTAAATGGAATTATTATTTTAAAATTTAAATTATTCGGGGAAATATCTGGTATAGTCTGTTTTAAACGCTCATAAATTCCTTCGGTGGACGAAATTTATAAAATGAATCCTGTAGCGCTTTGCAGAAAAGTTCAGGCTATCTGACAATGCCAATTTTATTTGATTATCAGCATTTATGTACCTGTAAATAGTTGACAAAAATATATTTTAAACAAAAAATTTGGGGGCAGCGTTTAACCCCCCTATAGAGAGAGAGCCATTACAATTTCTCAAAATGTCAATCCTAAGGGGGGTGGAATTCTCGAACTGTCAACTAGACTCCTCCTGCCACAAGAGTCTGCAGAAAGAGGAAAAGGGAAATACGATTTTTTTTTCTTAGTACATAGCAGCCTTAACACCACTGATCCCTGTTGAAGGCTCAGATATAGGGTGTTTTACTATTAACCTATCAAGAGAAACTTGCTTCTACTTACGTTCTAAAATACTTCTGAATTGAGACATGTTTAATCACAAAACAAGTCCACATTTCAGCTTGATAGCGATTTGCCAGGGAGATACTTGCGAACAAAATTTTTTAGTTCAATATATTTCTGTCCTAGTACCGTAAGAGAGACTTTTAGGAACTCCCTCTTACAAGAACTGTTGGCGAGAACTTCAAATAAGATTATGGTGGAGCAAAAATGCTGAAGTCCCAGAATGGCTAAGTCAGAAAGCAATCGCCTTGTTTCGGCTAGCGAATGGCCATAGTTGTCGACTGAAACATCTATGCACTGTAAATATCGTTTCAGAACCCTTTTTCAAGCCCTGTAATCGACGACAGGACATGGACTTTACCAATATGCTGTCTTGCCCCCTCTCTACCTCCAGCTCCAGTGTGGGAGAGATATTGGATAGCGAGACTTTTAGGTTCACGGACGTTTTAGTTCTCTTTTGTTTGTTTGTTCTTTTTTATATAGTCTTGTAACCCACCATTGGAAATTTAAAAAAAAACCTATTTCGGTCTTTCTTTGACGATGTAACGAGTAACGAGTAAAAGTCGAGTACCGAAATATGTTTTTCGAGTCGAAATGCGACTAGCACCAAGCAAACGTCAAGTACCGAAGCAACTATTTAGCGTTAAGGCTGCTATGTACTAAGAAAAAAATTCCCTTTTCCTCCCTTTTCCTCTTTTTGCAAACTCTTGTGGTGGGAGGAGTCCAGTTGACAGTTGGAGAATTCCACCCCCCTTTGGATTGACATTTTGAGGGATTGTAATTGCTCTTTCTCTAAAGGGGGGTTAAGCGCTGCCCCCAAATTTTTTATTTAAAATATATTTCTGTCGACTATTTACAGTTACATAAATGTTGATAATCAAATAAAATTGGTATTGTCAGATAGCCTGAACTTTTCATCAAAGCGCTGCGCTACAGGATTCATTTTATAAATTTCGTCCACCGAAGGAATTTATGAGCGTTTAAAACACACTAAACCAGATTTATCCCCGAATAATTTAAATTTTAAAATATTAATTGTATTGAAAAAAAAAATGAAAAATGTACACAAATGTAAAATTTCTTTCTCTATGACGGAGTACAAGTTTTAAAAAAAAATCTTTGAATCCAAGTCGGCAATCCGTGGACAAATTTTCTCCATAGGTTAACATTGAGGTGAGCGATTCCAATGGGGTTAGTACATAGCAGCCTTTTAATATGCGACGAGTGCTGAGGTATGATTGTATTAAGATTTGTCTGTTGCTTGTAGAAAATACCTGGCACTTAGAAACAGCAATTATTACACAACTAGCTGCTGTAGGATGCCATATTGCAAAAATATTTGACGAATTTATGGCGCTCAAAAGCGATAATGAGAATCGGTAGGGTATTTTTAAAGAAAAGAGAGAGGGACAGAACTAAGCCGAATTTTGGAAATGACAGTCTGGAAAATATTTTTTCCCCAATGGCTGGGAGCTGACAATATACTCTTTTCCGGGAGAAGACAGAAGTGTGCGACCACTTCGCCGCATGCGCTTTTCCAGTGCACCACAGGGAGTGGGTCCAGTCTGCACCCGTTTGAAATATATTGGTCCCGTAATTTTGCACCGAGTCAAGTGACGAGACCGGAACACTTGACCCCGCACTTCTAGGGGTATTATTTGGGAACTTGGAGGACATTGCAGCTGCAACAGATTTTTGCCGTTCACCATCCACCATTAGTGTACACGTCGGTGGTTTTGTCGGCGACGGGTATCGAACCAGCAACTTGCAGATCACAGGATCGACGCCTTTGCCGACCGGGCCACCCGCGCTCCACGCCTGAAAAATATAAGCTTGTACAAAGTGTTCCCACCTTCTGATGCATCAACGTATCTGTGGGAATCTTCCTATTCCAAAATGAAATATGTTAAGAGCGGGTTAAGAAATCGGCTTGTTGATTCTCACCTTGATGATGCATTGAGATCAGCATGTAGCATTTATAAACCTAATCTGTCTAAAATAGACAAAAGTTTGTCTCAACATCAAAAACCACGCTAATATTTAATTAAACACTTGGATATATTTAGGTATTTTTTTACGTTATTTTTTCATACGTTTAAGGACGAGTCCAACCTGAATACGAAGCAATACGTAGAGTTAGCGATAAAAAAATTAACCAATCACAGGTCATGTCAACAGCCTCGGAGTAACGCACCGCGAAGTTTCGGATTCAAATTGAACAGCGTTTACTAATACGTTGCGGCCCGCGTAACGTAGCAAGCATATGCATGTAGTCCGAAAAACGGAAATATTGAGTATGGCTGGTCTAAACGAATAAGCCCAAGAAGCTAGTATAAGCTGGTATAAGCTGTTATAAACGAATAAGCTGGTATAAGCTGGGTATAAAGGAAATTCCCAAGTCAAAAATGAATACGCTGAAATAAGCTGGTATAAACGAAATTCCCAAGTCAAAAACTTAAGCATTCACTGTAGTAAATTTAAGCATTCACTGTAGTAAATAGAGAAATAAATTTGAAATTCAAGACGAATCTTAAGCACAAATTTATATTTTTTTAGTATGTTATAGAAAAAAGGGTCAACATCTTATTTGCTTTATTTGCCTGCAAGATCCGTACGTTAAGCGGATTTCCCTACTGGCTCATCTATAGAAGTTTATTTGATAAAAAGTTAGTTTTCAGATGCTACTTTTTTGTTTCTACATATTGAATAAAACTTCAAAAAGCAGAATCTTTTTTTAAAAATGTTTGAACTTTAAAATCTGAAAGTTTCATATTGAAATTCGCTTTTTCATACCCCCCAAAAAAACTTTTTTTTCCCTCTCTTAGAGAAATAAAATCGGGAACATAAGAGACGAATTGCATTTAAGCTTTAAAAAATTTTATTTTGAAAAAAGACTTTTTTGCTTTATTCTTTACCATGGCTTTTACTGATAAACTTCGAGACCAAACTCAATTTTCTAGTGCAAAACTTTGTCTCCCAAAACACAAAGCAAAACAAATCAAGCAAAAAGAAAAACAAGTTTGACTTGGAAACAATCCAATTTTTAATTCATCACCGAAAAAAAATGTCTTTTGAAAAAAAAATACAAATTAACAATGGAAAGCTGAACATAAAAATGTCCGAACAAAAACGGATGCCTGAATATTCAAAGGCAAATGAGGATTAACAAATATCTTCTAAATGTTTTTCATTCGAATGAATTTTACTACATTATAAATCGATAGAGTAATGTTAATCCAAACTTCATTGAATAACTAAAAAAATTTAAGAATACGATTCTCTCCAAAGTAAAGAGCTATAATTAGTTGCGATTTTTGTGGATTTATTCAATCATCTGAATAAAATATGGCCAGTGATTACATGGATCTAAGCCAGTGATTCTCAACTTTGTTATATCAAACTTGTTAATGTCTAGGCCCAAACTTTGAGATTATCTTCAGACCCTGTACCGCTCTTCAGCTTGAAACATACCTACAAAAATTTTGAAAGATCAAAGTGTAGCAGAAAAACAAACAGAACATATAACGTAGCAAAACAAATTTAATGTAAGAAGAGATTACCTGAGAAAGAGTAAAATTTATCATATGGTTCATACCGTTGCAATCGTACAAGGTGAGCTATATGAAATAAAAACTCAAATTTAAAAAAACTACCGAGTTCAAAAATTTTATTCAAATTTGAAAAGTAACTACATATAATCGGATTTAGTTTATGATATGTTCGATATGCTTGCCATCAATGACTAGTTAATGACTTGTCATTGATGGCAATTTGGCGCAAACGAAGAGCAAAATTCTGCAATAATTTTTGCTCGATTTGTAGGCCTTGACGATGTATATACGTTCAGAACCGCTGTATTTCGACATTTTCAACGAAAAATGAATACCAATAATACGAGTGCGCATGCTCAACAAAATCCCAACATGTCTTGCATTCAAGCACCAAGTTTTCACTGAATCTCGCCAATGGTTCAAAAGCTATCAAGTTTTTTTTTTCATATAGCACAATAATTGCCACACTGTATCTCCTTGCAATCATAAATTAATAAATCAAAAAGCAACAAAAATAAAATAACTATCCAATACCTAATCGCTGAATTTAATTGTCGTTTTCATAGAGATTGCTCAAATACGTTCTGCATATTATTTTTTTGCAAGCCATCGGCGCCTCCATGTTGAGAACCTCTGCTATAAGCCCAAGAAAAAGAATCGGTATGGTTCGAGTATTTTGAAAGATTGCAAATATGTTTTCATCGAAAGAATCCTTCAATGTACATAAAACTTTGCATCAGCAAACAATGGGGAACATTCAACACCGCATCTTGAATCATGAATAACAATAGATCGAAACATTTCACTAAATATCTGAAAACAATTTTTTATTTGCTTGAATTCTTCGTAACTTACGGATCAGGGGATAGGTAATTTTGTTTTCCCTAAGGACTTTACTTAACAACTGAAATTTACTGTCTTCATCTATATAAGTCTGAGGTGGGACGCTTACATGCACAAATGTTAAGAGTTATGGCTTGTTAACTAGTAATGAATGTTTAACCATTAGCATATCTCTATAAACAGTATTCCCTCTTGCCTTCTCTGGCCTACCAAGGTATATTTTTTAATGTTTTTTTAATCATCGGTAAGTGTACAAATGATACGATATAAATTACCCGACTTAAATATCCCAAACATTTGTTTTATTATTATATGTTTTTATTAACTCGCTTTCTTGTTTGTTTGTGTGTGTGTGTGTGTTTGTCCCGTACAAATCTTGCACTCGATTTTTAACTAATTTCCTGACTAGCTAAACATTTGAAACTTTTAGAATAGCTCAGAACACGATGACAATGCATTATTTTAAAACTTTTAGCCATCTTTTAGCAGAATTTAACCATTTTCAGTTAATTTTGTTTTGTCGACTGGTGCAGACATCTATCGGCCGGGACGGGAATGAAAAGTTAAACGCAAGTTAACTTCCAATTAACTTCATTTTCTTTCAAGTTGATGGGATAATTCATCAAAATAATTTTAAAAAAGTATTTATTAATACATAGAATTGTCAAGTTTATAGGATTCAACAGAAAATTTAAAAACATGTTATATAAAAAGTTCTTTTTATCTTGTAATTATATCCTGTATATCTTATTTTGAGGCAAGGTTGCAACTAAAAAAACTTTTTCTAAACTTTGTACAGAGTGCAGCAGAAGGGACTCCCCCATTTCTGAAGATCACTGTTAAGGTAGTGGTGGTGGGGTGGGGGCGGGGGGTAAGGGGGTAGGGTGGGAGTTGTCAACAGTTCTGACTGATTTACTAGTTGTCAGCAGACACCATGATCTGGACCGGTGAACATCGTGGTATCATTACCGAAGTGTTCTCTATGCTCATTACCGAAGTGTTCTCTAAAACAATGATTCTGTAACCGCGACTGAAAGGGCATTTAGTACGTACATCGGGCTCCACACAACTGTTGCCACTCGTGATCGTAAAACAGTCCTGCGATGGGTTTCAAACGTGAGTGCAAGTGAGTCTGCATTACCAAGGAAACCAAGTGGTCATCCTCGGAACATTAGAACACCTGAAAATGTGCAACAAACCCGCCAGTCCGCTATTCACAAGGAAGTTGCCCCCATTCCCCCAGAGATGACCAACAGAGTGATTTAAAACCGTGGAGAACGCCTTTGGCAGTGCATAGGCGGCACCACCTGACCTTATAACGGGCACCACCTAAGGGATGTTATTTTCAAAACCTAATAGAAATAAATCACATTGTTAGTACTTTTCGAAAATAAAGTTTTTTCCTGCAAATTTTTTCGGTCTTTTTTTATTACCCTTCGAAATGTGGAAGTCCATTCTGCTGCACCCTGTATATAAGATTATACGTATCTAGAAATATAAATTACCAGACTTTAATATCTGGTTTTTCTAAGTGGATCTGGGGGATTAAAAGTGAAAAAAGAAAAGGATATGTTTCCGTATTTGTACATTCGGTCATTTCGAATTGAAAGGGGGTTGTGAGTTAAAAAATATGTGACAGGTAAAAGAACATACATAAAAGCTGATTAAATAAAATCTTATTATGTCCCAACATCTCTAGATGTAGAATAATTCTAATATCATGCCGTATAATTCACCAAAAGTTTTCAAATTGTACTTTTAAAAATATAACTTTACTTTCAAACTTATTTAAAATATCAAAACAGGAACTATCATAAAAAAAAATGTCCACGATAGATTTTCCATATATTTCCCCTATCCTTACCTCTTTATTTCAAATCTGAATTATGGTATTTACAGTAAGCTGTGTTTAGAAAACTTATCAAATTACTTAAGCAAATTTTGTCACTATCCGAGCTCGTGAGGGTTTGAATTTGTCTGAAATGTATAAACTGTCTGCATGCTTACTTTAATAATACTGCGTTTGAATGATTATAATCATGATTATAATACTAATAATTATTAGTATTCCTGCTTATACATAAAACTTCAGCACGTATTTTCGTAATGATTTAAAGCTCCTAGTATTTGTATTTGCGGAAAAGTTAAAACCACGTTCTGAGATTCAAGCCACTTTTTCGGACTTTTAACGTAGGATTACGTTCCTCCATAACGGTCCTCCGGAAAACAAAATTTCAGACGCTAAAACCTTCCGTCGTCGCAAGTTATAATTTTGGCAGCGTGCCAAACCCAGCCAGTATCAATAAGGCAACCAATAAACAGTTAGACAGAAAAGTATCAAAATGCGTCAAAAATTTTACATACATATATGTATATATATACATAGTATATACATATATGTATGGGAACATACAAAAGAGGTAAGCAACGATAAGTAATCCTTCGTTATTAACCCGCTGTAGTTTCATTAGAAGAGACTTCCTGAATTTTTTTTAAAGATTTTGCAAACTATTTTTAGTCTGTTAAATAAGGTTTATAAAAAAAAGAGATTCATTGTACAGCACAATTGTGTCATCAGGAATGTAGCAAACATTTTTCTTAACAGCCGATTAAATCTTTCGTTATTTTTCCGTAATGTCTTTCTTCCCGATTTCGATAAAATGCATTAAGAACGAAATACGATTAAAGATGATTCCTTAACTTTTCAAACTGTGAAAGGTATTATATTTGACAAATAGAAATTAAAATAAAGTTTACATATAAGCACCTCTCAAGAATATTTCAAAATTACGAAGTAGCACTCGTTTAAAAATAACCTACATTCATTACAAAAATGTTTCATTTATTGAAATTGTCGACACCAATGGGTTGGTTACAGTGTAAATTTAAAAAATCATATTTGGATTATATAACTGTCAATTTTTTCTAAATTAGTTCGGAAATTTTTAAAATATAAGATTATTTGACATATAATTAAAAAATGAATAAAACACTTTCATGGATAAAATTCTACTGTATAAAACTGAAATACCATAAATCATTCTGATGTTAATTATTTAACATTAGCTCACGGGGCCCATTTTTCTGATTCCCTCTTTATAACAGGAAATTTCCTACCCCCTTTGTAAGAACGACCATTACAGGGATATATATATGTAGGAAGGAGTTAGTACTCCTTCCTTTAGAAGTGAATCATTAGACTTAATTATTTTGAACATTTAATTAAACTAGACGATGTTTACAAGACAGGACTAACACTTAGTATGAAATTAAAGAAAACAAAGCATCAACACAGCTATTTGACTCAAAACGGCAAGCCTGCGGAGCGACACATCCGCTTCGTAATGTCACTAGTCCATCACTGTGTTTGCGCGCCAAGTCCTTCGCGCCGAAGTAGTAGGAGTGGAAGTTGTAGTAATAGTTCAGTTGTGTTGCCAAACTCACTCTCACACGGCCGTTCTGACTTTCCAGACGTCCGCGGCTGGGTTGTAAACAATAATTCTGAAAAGATAAAAAAAAAGCAGAAAAAGGAAAAATATTTCAAAAAAATCAAGCAGTGTTCAACACAGTGGTATTGGTGTTCAGTTTCTGCACCACTGTTTCATTTTGTCCGCTGCAGTTGGTGTTATGGTTGGACCATCGTGATGTCCTAACTTTCGAACTTCGTAACGATCTTTGGGGTTGATGTTCGTGATCTCATATGGTCCGAAGAACTTTGGTCGGAGCTTTAATCCGGTTCCAAATTGAGTTCGTTGTATTGCCACTTTGTCACCGATCTTGTATTTACAAGCCGGTTTACGCCGTTTGTTATATTGTCGTATGTTTTCTTCCTGTAAACGGAGGATATTTCGTTTAGCTTCGATACGTAACGCTTCTTTGTCATCAAGAATTCTTTGGTGGTGTTCCTCGTCAAGAAGATTTTTAATCTGTAGATCCTCTTGTTGTTTCATTTTAACACCAATTAAAAGTTGAAAGGGTGTGAATTTTGTACTGCGTGTGGTGGTACTATTTAAGATACGTTGCAATCTTGGGACATATTTAAACCATTTGTCAGGTTCATCTAGAGCTAACTTAGTTAAAACGGGAATAATTGTGCCATGAACACGCTCAACCTGACCGTTGCCACGTGGCACACCTGTTGCTATTGAAATGTGTTCAATTGACTGTTCCTGGCAGTAACTTTGAAATTCTGAAGATGTGAATGCGCTACCTTTGTCAGTAATGATTTTTGAAGGGTTGCCAAATGTAGTTTGTTGCAAGGATAATTTGTCTAAGGCATCTTTCGTAGAGGTGGACTTCACGGGATAGATCCATACAAATTTGGAAAAGGCATAAACTACTGTAAAAAGATACTTATAACATTTTTTTGTCGATGGTAAAGGTCCTAAAAAGTCGCAATGGTAACATTCAAGGGGTGCATCACCTTTTGGAATGGGGTGAAGGTATCCTTCTTGTTTTCCAGATTTTCGCGAGGACAAAATGCAAGGAATACAGTTCGAAATAATTTCTTGAACTAATTTCTTAAGTTGAGGAATGAAAAATTCACGAGAAACAATTAATTCGGTTTTTTGTGAAGCAAAATGACCTTGTGAATGGGCGTTTAGCACTATTTCTTTCTGCATCATTTGTGGTACTACTAAAAGTTCGGCATCCTGATGAAGTTTATAAAGAATTCCGTTTTTAACAAAAAATTCATCAGAAGGTGTAGATTCAAGCATAGATTTAATTTGAGATATAAATTCATCCTGGTCTTGGGCATTTTTCACCTTTTGAGTGATATCATTGGAGGTAATTACAAGAATGGGGTTACGACTTAAAGCATCAACATGTTTCATCTGTCTACCGGGTCGATGACAAACTTCATAATCAAAGTCTTCTAACATCAATGCCCATCGAGCAATTTTAGCTGGTAGGTCTTTTTTGTGCATCGTTTTTTGGAAAGCATCACAATCGGTGATAATTTTAAATTTTGTTCCCAACAAGTAGTTTCGAAATTTTTTTAGCGCTTCAATAACGGCAAGAACTTCCAGTTCATAACTATGATATTTTTCTTGTTGAACTGTAGTTTTACGGCTAAAATAATGAATAGGATGAAACTGTCCATCATCGGATTGTTGCAAGAGCACAGCGCCAAAACCTAAGGAGCTGGCATCAGTGTGGAGTTCTAATGGGTATCCCTGTTGAAAAACATGAAGAACTGGGTTTTGTGAAAGAATGTTTTTAAGTTGTTGAAAAGCTGCTATTTGTTCAGAGTCAAAATTAAATTCTACATTATCCCGAAGGAGGTCACTTAATGGTCTAGCAATCAGCGCATAATTTGGAATGAACTTTCTGAAATAACTTGTTAATCCAAGAAAACTTTGAACTTGTTTAGGGGTTTGAGGTTGTGGGAAATTTTGAACAGCTTGTGTCTTGGTAGGTGAGGGTTTAACTACTCCATTTTCGATAATGTAACCAAGAAATTCTATCTTTCGCTGTAAAAATTGACACTTTTTAAAGTTCAATTCAAGGCCATAGTCTGCAGCTGTTTGGAGAACTAGGCGTAATTTTTGTAGACCTTCAACTTCATCATTAGATGGTATGAGAAGATCGTCCATGTAAACAATAAGAACATTGTCGCGAATGAGATTTCTAAAAACTGTGTAAACATATCGTTGGAAAACACTGGGACTGTTACATAAGCCAAATGGGACACGTAAAAATTCGTATTGTCCTTCATGAGTCACAAAAGAAGTATATTTAGTGCTATTAGGGTCCATAGGTACATGAAAGAAACCATTTTTGAGATCAAGTGAAGTGAACACCCGAGATTTTCCAAGTTTGTCTAAAGCTTCTTCGATGAGCGGTAAGGGAAATTTATCTTTTATCATTTTTCTATTCAATTTGCGGTAATCAACACAAAGTCTATAATCTCCACTTTTTTTCTTACATAGAACAATCGGTGCGGCATAATCGGAGCAACTTTCTTTAATAATTCCATCATTTAACGAATCTTGAATTTGGCTTTCTACAATTTTCTGTTCCGCGAAAGGGAGTCGTCGAGAACGTTGAGCTACAGGGATTTCATCTTGTAATAAAATAGTCATCTTAATTTCAGTGTCTTGAACTTTATGTGGTTTGTAGGAAGTAACGATATTTTGAACTTCCTCACGAGTTTCAGAATTCAAAATGTGTGAAAGATCAAATGGAAAAGCTTGATCATCAGAAACATTAGCAATATTAACGAAGGTGTTATTTTCAGGAGTTTTGCATAAACGAATACCGTCTTTATCAAATGTAAATTGGGTTTGCTGTAAAAAGTCGATTCCGATAATCACATCAAAAGGAATCAAGTCATCCTCTAGAACATGTATTTTAGCAGGTAAAGTAATGGTTTGAATTTCGATGGAATCCTGAAAGAATCCGATGCTGTGAACTTGGTTTTTGCCAATTCCTGAAAAGGGAATGTTGGTGGGCTGCAATGGTGGCGAACCAATTCTTCGATAGGTTTTCTCATTGATGAGGGTTGCCTGTGACCCAGTGTCACAGAGTGCTGTCAATTGAATTCCTGCAAGTTGAATGTCAACATGCATGGGATTTTTCGATGAAGTTTCAGGAGAAAGTGCATTTACAGTTTTATCAGAAATAGGTTTTTGAGAATCAGGTTTTGGTTTAGAATTTCGATAACTTTTAGGGCAATTAGCATGAACATGACCAAAACTTTTACATCCGTAGCATTGTTTACCATGTGACTTATTCAAACATTGGTTGCTTTTGTGACCTCTCAAGCCACAGGAAAAACATACTGGCTGTGTATTTGGGCTACGTGTATTATCGACTTTCACATTGAGGTAGGAAGCATCAATTTTTTTCTGATTATTTTGTCTGAAATTTTGTGATCTGTTAAAGATTTGTTCATAAATTTTCAACTTTTCCTTAAATTCAGGGACGGATTTACAACCGTAAAGAATAACTTTATTGTTTGTTGAATCAGGAATTCCGTTTATGACATACTCAAACAGAGAGGAGTCATCGAGAGAACCTTTGTGTGCCAAATCTCTCATAGCTAAGAAATATTCTTGTAGGGTTTCAAACGGTTTCATACGTCGAGATTCCATTAATTTATGTAACTGAATACCGTTAATTTTGTCCGAAAATTCGTCTAATAAATGGTGCTTCAATTGTTCCCAATTTGTAATTCCACGAATAGACCTAATTAAAGTTTGAGCGGGACCAGTTAAACATTTTCTAACAAAAATAATTTGGTGAATTGGATTGTTTATCTGATATAAACAAAAAAGTTCTTCAACGTCAGATATAAAATTCTCAACACTGTAATTATCACGAGACGAGAAAGGTTTTATTAAATCAACAACGTCTTTCAGACTAAACAACTGGAAAGAGAGATTCGCAGTTTCAACTGAAGGCAATGAATTTTGATCTGATTCACCAACGGAAATGTGTGTATTTTGCTTATTCGAAGATTCTTTTGCGTCAATGGTGGGGGAAAAGGGAGATCTATTTTCCTCTATAACGCTGTTAGTTTGAGATGAACGTGCACCCGGAAGTGAGTCATCATTCACTTCGCATTCCGAAAGATCAGAAAATTTTGCTTTTAATAACGATAAATCACTAAGACTCATAAGAATGGTATTGGCACATTTGTCTGGGTCAGTTGAAAATTCTAAATGAAGTAGATTACAAATAGAAATCAAGTCTTTAAGTGAAAACTCTTTAAGTACTTTCTGTTTCGTTGCTTCCAACACGAATGGCTGTTTAAAACCTGTAAATTTACGTAATCTGGTACGATTTTGTCTGTCGCCGTCTGTACCAAAAATTAAACGATGTAGAACCTTTATTTGATTCGTACTACCAATTTTTAATGATTTTGCAATATTGGGGTAATCGTTGAGAGTAGCCATAACTATATACTAGGTTCAAACAATTATAGTACACAAATATACAAATATTCAAAACCAAAATCAATACTTATAATACGTAGGTACTCAAATTCAAAAATAAAATTTCAAATCGAAATTTCCTCAAATACCAATTCAATAATAAAATATTGATTCTCAAAATATGCATCAAGGAAATAATATAATATTCTTCAAACTGTATTCAAATTGCAATCATTCAAAATATATGTTATGTTGTGGTTTGTTCAAGGAAACAAGATTCTTCAAGTTAAATGTCGAAATTTTCATCAAATCATCAAATAATTTCATCGAAATAGAATTCTCTTCAAGAAAACAGAAGTGATAAATTCAACGTCAAAGACCATCAAAAATGAATTTAGCATCAATTAAATTCTTGCATCAAAAGAACGTTGAAATATTTTCAGTTTTCTTATAATTATCATCAATAAGATGAGAATTCCATTAATCTTCAAAATTTTCTTGAACAAGCTTCAAAGTATGCATGAAATAATTACAATATGATCAGAATATACTCACAGTTCTGGTTTTCGGTTCTCGTCATCCCATCAGAATATTATCAGAGTCCGTGGCACATCACTTTCGTTTCGCTGGCGGTATCCAAAACAGAAATCACAGAGAACAGTAATCCGGTAATCATCAAAAGAAAATAGTTTTTCAGTCCAAGCTAGGGGTATTTTTCGAGTCCGAGGGCCGAGCACCCATGTAGGAAGGAGTTAGTACTCCTTCCTTTAGAAGTGAATCATTAGACTTAATTATTTTGAACATTTAATTAAACTAGACGATGTTTACAAGACAGGACTAACACTTAGTATGAAATTAAAAAAAACAAAGCATCAACACAGCTATTTGACTCAAAACGGCAAGCCTGCGGAGCGACACATCCGCTTCGTAATGTCACTAGTCCATCACTGTGTTTGAGCGCCAAGTCCTTCGCGCCGAAGTAGTAGGAGTGGAAGTTGTAGTAATAGTTCAGTTGTGTTGCCAAACTCATTCTCACATATATATATATATATATATATATATATATATATATATATATATATATATACAGTGGAACCCCGATTTTTCGTTTTTCATGGGACCAACGGTAAAAAACGTACGAAACGGGAAAACGTAAAATCGGGGTAAAGACATAATCTAAACAATGACGTATAAAGCGGGATATCGTACGAAACGAACAACGTAAAATCGGGGTTCTACTGTGTATATATATATATATACAGTGGCTCCCAAATAGTTCGTACACTTACGATTTTCAATGAAATAGGGATCTATCCATTAATTAAAATGAATATTTCAGAATGGGTATTTAATAATAATATCTACAATCTATTCTTAACAAAACTACATGAAATATTTTAAAAACATAGTAAAACTTTTTTTTACCAGTAATCAAAAGTAACCAGTATTCAAAAGTAACAAAAACTTCATCCCACAAAAGTTATCGTACACTTGTAGAAAATCTCTACGTATTAGTAAATATTCTAATTGTTCGTTAAATTAATATTTAGTAGGATATCCTTTAGCATCCACAACAGCTTTTAAACGTCTGGGAATAGTTCTTTTGTAATTTCTGCATCAATGTTCATCCATATTTCCGTCATAATTGTTTTTTACTTCGCTTTTCGTGTGAATGTCGTGTTTTCGTACTCGAACCTCCAGTTCTTTCCAAATACGTTCCATTAGGTTTAAATCTGGGGATTGAGGTGGTGTTATTCAAAACTTGTGGACAATTATAGAGACACCAGAGGCCAACGTTGAGAGCCGTGTGCTTAGGATCGTTATCTTGATTAAAAACAAAGTTGTTTCCAATACCCAAATTTTGGGCTGATAATTTTAAATTGTCTCTTAAAATATTTATATAAACAGCATGATTCACTGTGCCATCAATAAATACCAAATTACCTAGTCCTGATACTGACATGCACCCCCACACAAGGACTCCTCCCCCGCCATGCTTAACTGTTCCTACTAAGTTCTTGGGATTAAGTTCCTCATTTTTTCTTCTCCATACAATTATCGGAACCAAAAATGTTAAACTTGCTTTCATCGGCAAATAAAACATTATTCCAATACGTTTGGGGCTTATTTACCATTGATAGTGCGAAGGAAAGCCTAAGCTTTCTGTTTTTCTCACTCACAAAAAATTTTCTACGTGCAGAACGCCCATGTAACCCAGCTGCTCTGAGAACTCATCGAACAGTTTCAGGTGAAATTGAAGTAGAAAATGTTTCATTAAATTCTGCAGAAACTTTTACAGCACTCAAACGTGGATTTTTTAGAATTTTCGAATTATAAATCTCTGATCACGTTTTGTTAACTTTGCCGTACGACCTTTTCTTACCTTGTTTTCGATCCGATTTTCTTCTTTAAAGCGTTTTATCACATACTGCACAGTAGAATGGGATGAATTAAGTAATTTATCAAGGGGCCCTCCCCATGCTATCATTTGACTGAGTTATTTTTCGAAGGCTTTTGTGAAATTAGCTACGAAAGGCAAGGTTAGTGTTTTTTGGTCTTGTAAGGCTGCGTATTGTTGATAGCGATTACCTACCGGCATCTCCTCGTGGTGGCCCTGGGGGGTTAGTCTTTGACTACCTGCTAACGCCGGAAGTGGGGAGAAGATGAGCTTTTTATTATGGAGAAGGCGAAGGTAAATGCTACGGAGGAGAGTGAACGATACTCACAGATTGTGAGCGACAAGTTTAAGAAATTAGGTAATATTATAAGTACTTTGAAATGGAGTGTTGACACGAAAAGAATGGTCAACGACGATATTACGGCAATTGTGGACGTTACGAAGGTACAACAAAGGCTCATTATGTACCTCACTGGACAGATCAGTATATTGAATAAAACTGGAGAAACCAGCTATGCTGAGATGGTCAAAAAGACGCCAGAGGGAAAGAGGATGATTAAGAGAAGAAGGACTGAGGCCAATGTTGTTAAGATTGTTCCTGAAAAGGAACAAACCTCGGAAGTAACTAAGGAAGAGATCCGTCAGTTGATAGATCCAGAAAAGTTGGAGATAGGTATCACTACCTGTAGAAAGGTTCACCATGGTGGAATAGTTATTGGTTCTGAGAAGGAGGGTGATTTAGATAAAACTTATAGCTGAATGTACAGCAAATGATAAGTTGAGAAATAGTTATAGAGTTGAGAAACCGATGAGAAGGAAACCACATGTCATAATTTATGGCATAACAGAAAATTATGAAAATGAAGAATTTTTGAGGAAGCTGGCCGCCCAAAATGGGGAATTGAAGAACGCGAACATTAAGGTGATCACGAAATATAAAATGAATAATGCGAATAATTTCATTATAAGTCTGGACGGGGTTGCTTTCAAGAGAGTTCGAAGACTTAAAAGGTTGAAACTTGACTGGGAAAGGTTTCGATTTAGAGAATATCTGAAGCCAGTAATCTGTTTCAATTGCTGGGCCTATGGACACATAGCAAAGCATTGTAGTAGGACAAAGCTCTGTAAGATCTGCAGTGGTACCCACAAGGATCAAAAGGAGTGCAAGAAGGCGACGACCTGTCCGAACTGTCTTGTATTTTATGAGAAGGAAGGAACTATTGATCTGAAGAAAAATCGTAGTGTTGTTGAACACCTACCTACAGATTGCAACTGTCCGAGATATAAGCTTGAGATCAGAAGAATTATCAGTAGAACGCACTACGGTGGTCAAAAGAAGGTTAGACCCCAGACGGAGGAGAAGGAGCGGAAAGAGGAGACTGCTGCGAGGGACAAGGATGACAGTGAAGGATACTTTAGTTTGCTTAGCACATTAGCTAGTTGAGGGGTGCTCCCTTCGTCTTTTCTTCTGCTTGTTGATTTTGTTACTCGAGTACAATATTTACTTCGCACGAATAGTGCAACTATTAAATAATAGTTTGTGTTTAGAACAATTTGGTCTGTTATGTTATGTAAAGTTGATTAGTATATTGTCTTGTTTGTTTTTGTTGTTTGCACGAGTGGTGCAGGACTTTTGTAATAGTTTTTTGAAAATAATAAAATTTGGACAAGTGATGTAGCTCGCAGTGTGGTGGCTGCAATATTTAAGGGGAAAATTTGACTATAAGAATTGACGGACTTCCGGCACGGGCGAACTAAATTGGATTGGCTCTATTGATGCTCTGGCTCGTGGAGGCCGAGAGCGAATGGTGTCGTTCGCTGAACTTGGTTTTGATGGGTGGTTATCATGTGTCTGCCCTGCGGGCCCTGTTGGGCCGGCAGGATTGCTGTGGCAAGACTGGTCTTCAGATTATGTGGCTGATACTCCGTAGTGGAGTGGGGGGCCCGAAGGTGTCTTGACTCTTAAGGGGACAAGGGATCTCCATTCTCGTTTTTTATATTTTCAATATTTTACTCTATACATAAAATGAGAATAATTAATATTCTTTCCTAGCACATTGAGGGCACTAAGCTTTCACAAATAAGTATTTTTCAAGAATAAGACCTTGTTTTTCAAAAAGTTCTTCTTCAAGAATGTTAGAATTTTTCAAAATGCTCCACTCGCATTTATTTTCTCCTCATTTCTTTCAAATTTCTCAAGATTGTTTATTGAAGTATTTGCCAGAAAATGGTGCATAATTCTTTGAAACCACGAATATTTTTCAAATTTAAACACCATGAAATAGAACAAAAACATAAAAAAAAATAACAGGCAGATAAAAAAAATTACCCATGGCTTTAGATTCATACAAAATAAAAATCAATGCACATTTATGTTTATATATACACGGTAAACTTATATTAAAAAAATTAAGGTTTTTTAAGGATTTTGAATTCACATGGAGCATTTTGAAAAATGCTAGAATTTTTGAAAAAAAATTTTAAAAACAGGCATTATTCTCCCAAAAATATCTTATTTTGAATTCCAAGGGTCTTCAGTTGTACTAAAAATGAACTCAAATTATTCTCATTTTGTGAATAGAGATAAAAATTGAAAATTTAAAAAATCGAGGTTTAGGGTCCCTTATCCCCTTAAGTAATTTGTCAATATTCCGAACTGATTTACCACTACTATGATGAAAAATAATCAATTTTCAAATGCTGTTTGTTGTTTCTTTAAGACTACAAGCCATTTTTAAATAATAAATAGAATATTACGGAGTAGGTAAGCAAAAATTAAAGCCAAACGATATTTTAAATGTCACCATAATTCAAAAATAAAATAAATTTTCAGACGGTAATTTTAATTATGAATTTATCCGAAAATATTTCAGTGTACAATGACTTCTGTGAGATAAAGTTTTTGTACTCTTTGATTGCTGGTTTCCTAAAAATAAAGTTTTACTATGTTTTCAAAATATTTCATGTAGTTTTGTTAAGAATAGATTATAGATCTTATTATTAAATACCAATCCTGAAATATTCATTTTAATTAATGGATAGACCCCTATTTCATTGAAAATCGTAAGTGTACGAACACTGTATATACAGTGGCTCCTAAAAGTATTCGTTCACTTGACGATCGTTGAGAGCCGTGTTCTTAGAATCGTTATCTTGATAAAAACAAAGTTGATTCCAATACCCAAATTTTGGGCTGATAATTTTAAATTGTCTCTAAAAATATTTATATAAACAGTATGATTCCTTATTCCCTCAATAAATACCAAATTACCTAGTCCTGATGCTGACATGCACCCCCACACAAGGACACCTCCACCGCCATGCTTAACTGTTCCTACTAAGTTCTTGGGATTAATTTCCTCATTTTTTCTTCTCCATACAATTATACGCCCATCGGAACCAAAAATGTTAAACTTGCTTTCATCGGCAAATAAGACATTATTCCAATACGTTTGGGGCTTATTTATCATTGATAGTGCGAAGGAAAGCCTAAGCTTTCTGTTTTTCTCACTCACAAAACATTTTCTACAGGCAGAACGCCCATGTAATCAAGCTGCTTTGAAAACTTGTCGAACAGTTTCAGGTGAAATTGAAGTAGAAAATGTGTCATTGAATTCTTCAGAAACTTTTACAGCACTCAAACGTGGATTTTTCACAAATTTTCTAATTATAAATCTTTGATCACGTTTTGTTGACTTTGCCGGACGACCTTTTCTTACCTTGTTTTCAATCCGATTTTCTTCTTCAAATCGTTTTATCACATACTGCAGTGTAGAATGGGATAAATTAAGTAATTTAGCATTATTCCGAACTGATTTACCACTACTATGATGAAAAATGATCAATTTTCGAATGTTGTTTGTTGTTTCTTTACGATTACGAGCGATTTTTAATGAATAAATTGAATATTACGGAGTAGGCAAGCAAAAATTAAAGCCAAACGATATTTTAAATGCCACCACAATTCAAATATAAAAATAAATCGCCAGACGATAATTTTAATTATAAATTTATCCGAAAATATTTCTGTGTACGATGACTTTTGTGAGATAAAGTTTTTGTTACTTTTTGATTACTGGTTTCTTAAAAATAAAGTTTCACTATGTTTTCAAAATATTTCATGTAGTTTTGTTAAGAATAGATTATAGATCTTATTAATAAATAACCATTCTTAAATATTCATTTTAATTAATGGATAGACCCCTATTTCATTGAAAATCGTAAGTGTACGAACACTTTTGGGAGACACTGTCTAACCTCCTTTTGACCTAATGAATATATGTGATATTCATTCTTGGTCCTGTAGTCTTGGGATACATGATATCCCACCCCCTAAGGGAAAGGTTAATCAGAAACGTTTTTACGTGCGAATTCTAAATATTCTAAATTATTAATGATGTTAAACATTTTATCACATTATACGAAAATAGATTATTCCAGTCACATTTCCGTATGGAGAATACTAACCTCACAGATATTAATTATCCAGAATATCATATACATCATATTTATTGGCCTTTAGATGACACTAAACCGATGCCTTTACAGTTTTGCGTCATTAGTTTCTGCCACATACTATATAATTTCTAACTATTTTTATCGGTAGAAACTGTATGCAAAAGCGTTTCCTATTTTGAAGGGGATACACGAAATTGTGACGTTCGATTTATATATTTATAATATTGTATAAAAAATGTGATATGTTCCTTAACAATGAACAATTCCTATCAGCACGTAATCTTAATTAACATAATGTTTTCATATCAGTTTCATTGCAGAGCAATGTATATTATAAACATATCTCATTATCATATTTAATATAAGCATCCACTGCATATTTCCTGTTATGTAGGTCCTCCGTTTATTTTCTTCGCAAGTTTCAACTTGAAACAGGATTTCTGCTGGAAGTTTTCCAAGCTGTTAGTGACGTCAATTTTGAAGAGGTTCGGAGAAAACAAAGCGGTGCAGTTTACTTGTCGATTGTAAATTGTCTACGGTTAGAAAAGGAAGTTGAAAACCAACGATGATAAATAAATTCTCTTCAAACTCACGCATAATACAATGTGTAATATGAAAAATGACTTTCAAAAACACTTTTTTCATTTAAAACCCACTTTCTCTAGAAGTGAAATTTATTTCACAAGCAATAAAAAGGTAAATGGTTCTAATATATGGATCTAATTATTTTTTAGGAAGTATTTAAAAATTACAATGAGTGTTTCTTTTACTTTTACATTTGCCGTTATCCCAAATCTGATGAACAAAAACGTTATATCAATGTGATATCAATAGGGCAGTGTCTCGCAGCATGTCACATCTCAACTCTTGCAGATTTTACTTCTTGTTTGGCAAGGAAGGGCAAAAAAATTGCATAATTTAACATGGCGTTCAATGAGCATTCTTACAGCTTGTTGAATAAAATGCTCTCAGATTACGCAAAGTCTTTAGATACGGTATCTAAACAAAATATATCACTAAATTAAACATTCAGGTACAGCCCGGAAAGGTTTATTCAGTATGTGACCCGTATTTATTGACAGAGAAATACTGGAGTTACGATACGAGATGCTGGCCTGAAGTAACTTATCCTGATATCTATACATATCTCAACATAATAATAATCATTCTCAACGAAAGAATGATTATATTCTCTTAAACCTTGCGAAATATTAGAAAAAAAAGTGTTAAAATACCTTTTACATACAACTAATATGAGGAATTTTATAAATAAACTGAAATTATTTAACTCAAAATGAAGGTATCGTCCAAAAACACATGCAAACGCATAGGAATGGCTTCTGTTTTCTGCCACCCGATAATCACGTGATCTATATTAGACGAAAACTGACGTAGCCAGTGACGTTGCGACGTTTCGCCTTAGACCAAGAGAAGTTGGGTTTTAAGTGCCAACAAACCGATAGAAGTTGGGGTTTAACTACGTTTCCTGGGCCTGGACCTCTAACGTAGTTTTATCGAACTGTACAAACATGCAACCTGTAGTCGAAATGGAAGAAGCTGATTGGATAGAAGAAAGTCGAATGAGAAGGGGTATGGAATCCGTGAGTTCTAGCACGATAGTTATCTGCCAAGATTATAAAGTAGGAAAATTTTTTTTTAATATTTGGGTAATATTGCTCGAATTTTATTCAAATTATCACAGAAGTATGAAATTTATGAACTATACTGTACATCTGCTTTGATTTGGAATAATGCTTGATTCCCTGCATCTAACGTTGTAATTATACTTTGAGAGGAGCATGTGAGTATAAATTAGACACTGTATTATTTAAAACAGAGTTCAAACCATTTTATCTATATTCAACAATATTAAAGCGAAAGCTATAAGTGGTGCTTTCTTTCTAATAGAAAATAAATTATTTCTTTTCCCGCAAGGTTTTGCAAACAGTTTTCCTTAATACGATCTTGCTAAAAATTAGAATAAAAACATTCCTTTTAGAATATTTAAATTTCAAGTAATAGTGAAAACGTACATACATAAGCACGAATATATCACAGATATATGAGAATATGTTCATAATTCACATATGTATAATAATTTACATGTGTTTTGTTCATAATTCAGATGTGTGTGTAAATTATGAACAAGAGTATTCTACTTGATACAGTGGCTAACTAGTATTCATAAAAATTCATGAAAAATTTTGCAACAAAACTTTCAGAAAAATCACCGAAAAACAATTTTGACGGCAACTCACTAAAACATGCAATATATGCAATGGATCTAGGGAAGCTATGATATACATACACATACTTACAAATTTTATTTAACTGAAATAACTAATATTTTTAAATGCAATATATATATATATATATATATATATATATATATATACAGTGGACGCTCGTTAATTCGAACTCGGTTAATTCGAACTTTCGGTTAATTCGAACTAATCCAAAGGTCCCAAAAAACTTGTATTGGAGTTAATGTTAAAAATATCTCATTAATTCGAACTAAATTTCTATCACTTAATTTAATTCGAACTAAAATTTAATTTAATTCGGTTAATTCGAACTAAAAATTTGACACAAAAAAATTCATTTTCCTCGTTTAATGGAGAAAATACACACTGTATTTATTATTTTGTGTGTCAAAATTTCTTTTCTGTGTAAAGAGGCACATGCCTGCATTCCTAGACTATTGCATGTCCGCTAAACGTTAGTAGCTATTGTCCTTCTTATTAGTGCTAAACGGAAAAAGCAATTTTCCTTTATTTGGATCGATTTTCTTAGAATTTCAGAAAAACTAGTCTTTACTGCAGATTCTAGGGAGCTGCATCAGTTATAATTGCAGTGCAGGCAAGTTAATGTGGTCTAGTTTTTCTTCCTCATTGTGTGGTGTGAACGTGTAAAAATTCAGGATGTCTACACGTGGAAAGTACAAAACTCTAACTTTGGAAACAAAGGTAGAAATTTTAAAGAAAGTAGAGAATGTCGAATGTAAAACGAAGTTAGCAGCTGACTATGGAATTAAAAAAATGCCTTGTCAACTAATTTGAAAAACAAGGAGTCAATTTTAGATTCATGGGAAAAAACAAAATTTGCTAGAGGAAGGAAACTCATGGGAAATGCGTCCCAAGAAGTTCTAGAAAAAGCTCTACTGCTATGGTTCCAGGATGTTAGATCTCGAAATTTTCCGATAAATGGACCCCTAGTGCTGACGAAGGCTGATGAATTGACAAGTCGAATGAGTATTAAAGATTTTAAATGCAGTGATGGATGGCTTTCTCGATTTAAGTCAAGACACAATATTTCTTATCAAACTGTATGTGGCCAAAGCTCTGATGTAAACGAAGACGTATGCACTAATTTCGGTAGGAAACTGCCAGGGCTTTTCTCTACTTACCTGCCGAAAGATATTTTTAATGCGGCCATAATGGACAAAGCCATAATGGAATCTATTAAAACTCTGAAAGTATTTATTCAGATGGAACCTTCCTCTGAAAATGAATTGAAATGTTTACTTCAAATCGAGAAGCTGGCTGAATAATGTGGGCATCATAAACAGAAACAAACATCCATTTTACAGTTTTTCCCCAAAGTGTAATTCATATTTTTAATAAAAGTTTACTTTATACTGCGTATCTTCTGCTTCATTTTATGATTAAAGTAAGTCTGTATTGCTTTTTAATATGTTTAACTTTAGATAACATAGTATAATATATTTTCTGGGGTTATACATACTAGGAGATTTTCTTCAGTGATACACATTTAAAGTTATATATTTTCTCTTAACATCGGATAATTCGAACTTCGGATAATTCGAACTTTTTTCTGAGAACCTTTGAGTTCGAATTAACGAGCGTCCACTGTATATATATATATATATATATATATATTATATTATATTATATTATATATATATATATATATATATATATATATATATATATATACAGTCTATCTCGTTATAACGAACTTCAAGGGACCAAAGGTTTTGTTCCCTTTTTCCGGTGGTTCACCATATCCGAACCGTTAAGAAAAATGCTAGAGTTCCCAAAATATATCACTCATTAGTTGTAATGTGTATTTAATAATGATGTATTAAAAATGATAAAATCTATTAAAAATGATAATTAATGAATTAAATCGACTAAAATCGATTACATTAAACGGACACAATACTAATTAAATTACGTATAATAGAGAAACGACGGGACCAAAAATTTCGTTCGTTATATCCTTGAACTCATTATACACCGGGTTCGCTATAACGGGGTTCAACTGTGTATATATATATATATATATATATATATATATTTGGGTGTTTGGGTGTGGATGGGACACACACACACAAATTAAGGACATTCTACACATAAGTATTCTACTTTAATGCAAAACTGTGATTAAAGTAGATATCAATTAATACCATTTCAATGAAAATAAGACCCTCATTCGTCAAGACTTTATTATTCCTTCGGGCAAGCGCTCGTTAAAATTACCATTATATAAAAAAATAAATAAATAAATGTAGTCGAAAAATGGATACCTCAATATATATATAATACGACTTTTACCGCGAATTCTTTTTTTTTCCAATGCGGAGGCACGCCGTTAAACATTCGCCAATACTACGCCGCAGTTTTACTGTCCGTTTTATTATGGGGACACCATATAGGCGGACAGCTTTAACCCCTATGAAGGGACGAATACCAACGGAGGCATTATTTCGTAGCGCAACGCCGGGATTCGATCTGAGCACCCTCAGCACCGAAAACCAGCGCGCTGTACCACTGGGCCGCCACAAGCCCTTCCCGCGAATTCTAATTACTATAGAATTGCATATATCAAGAGCAGCCGAACCGTTCTTTATCCCTTCTTTGCGGTTCTTTTCACTTTATTGTAGCTACTGGATTAATTTTTCCAATAATTTATATAAAAATGTCTTATATATCTCTACGATTTTTTTGTATAAATTTTCTTATACTACACTGTTATCTTTATCTAGAACAAAAAAAAAATGTAAAATTTGGCGGGGGTTATTTTTGTTGTTTTTTCCGATTTCCAATACAGCGAGCGCATGAACGAACATCTACATTAGAATTTTGGAAAATTGGGCCAGAATCAAAACACCCAAAATAAAAATTAGGGGTGTGTCCAATAACCACCATTTTTAGTACTTCTTATAGCTGGAAATCCTTGACATCTACATTTAGATTGATAAAATTAAACAATGTTCAGTGTTGACAAATCAACATAAAATTGAATTGCAACGAACTGCAGCAACTCAATATATGGCACGTTTGAATGATTTGGCATAGCAATTAAACTAAAAATAAATCATTAAAGCTTTCAAACTATTCAATAATTTAGAAATGTTAATTATTCTAACAATTTAAGAATGATATATTTCATTAAAAAACATTAGAAAAAAATAATTTTTTTCTACTTAAAAATTTTAAGTGTTAACCCTTAAATTTTTTTTTATATCAACTATAATCTTTTTTATCCGTTTTTCTCCGTTTATTTCCGTTTTTCTCCTTTATATTTTGTCTCTTCAAAGTATGTATTCATTCCCAAATCGCTATTAACACTGCTTATTTTAGCCACCCCTGGTATATATACACTATAAGCCTTTTTATGCTTTGTGATAGCATTAACATCTCAGAATAAAAACATGATTTGCGAAAAAATAGAATACAATCCCTTAAAAAGGAAATTTTTATCACTGATCTGTCCACAAAATGTTTTGCCATCTATTATGTTGCTTTACATAACTTGAATGTAAAATCAATAACGTAGATGTACAGCCAACCATTGTCAAACAATATCTGTCTAACAGTCACTCTTCTTGGAGACATAGCTAAGTGATAATCCCCCCACCCGTACTGCGATAGACGAAGGGTGCAATTTCATGAATACCATTCGCAATTCTCAATAGTTCTTCCTTTCTGTCTGCTAGCCCATTCTTTGCGGCATACAGTAAAGCCTGATTACTGCAGTGAAATTCAAAAGGGTCTTTCTTACCCAACCTGCGCATAATATCATTAGAGAGTGTATCAAAAATTATCAGCGAAATCTATAAACACCACACACAACCTTCCCGGGAATACTGAATCTCGTGAAAACACTCATAATATGCACCACGATTGTAATGTGTGTACGCACGAATTTTATGTTTAAAAATATGTTCTTATTAATTATGATCGGGAGCATCCGAACAAAAGAGGGCGTAACGCAATTTTTTTAATGCACTAGAAAGAAGCAGATAAGAACATTAGTATGTAAACTTTCATACTAAGGTGTAATCGTTGTTTTTTAATGATTGTTCTATGAAGGAAAATTATCAAGAAGTTGAGGCTGCCATTAAATTTTTAATATTTAGCCTTTTAATATATATAATTAATAAAAGTATATTCCAAAGAACTGAATGCTTTAATTAAACACACTTTAGTTATGAATTAAAACACCAAATAATTACAACACAGCGCTGGTTCCCCTCAATACAATTAACTTTACATGTCAAGTGCCGGGCTATAACTGATATTCCTTTGAAAAAAAATTAACCCGTGAATGCCACCCGAGTTACTAGATTTCTGTACTCCTGCCTTCTGATAGAGTGTAATGAAGCTTTCTTATACTTTTCTAAAACTCTTATTACCCCTGAAGCACCTCAAAGATGTGTAATGGCAGTCTCAAAGTCTATAGGAAGAATGGTAAATAGTTCTAGGATAAACAAACAAAGCGCTCAAGTCCTTTTCTCGAGAATAATGTAGACTCTATTATAGGTACATCCTAAACAAATAATTTGAACAAATATGGAAAAACATTGATCAGGCCTATAAAATCGGAGATGAACTGAAATATTATTGCAGTATCCTGTCAAGGTTTTTGTTATAATATGTCTGTTGGAATATGTATACTAAATTGTAATGACATGCAAAAAATGTGCAATTCTTCAACATTTGTATTCTAATCTAGAAAAAATAAAAACAGAGCATGCTATTAAGAGCAGATCTATGCAAAAGGTGCCCCTTCACAAGGTTGCTTAGTACTTTGACTAAGGACCTGTTCACATAGCAATCCGTTAGTGTAGGCGTTAAATTTTAACCAATCATATAGCTGATCTCTATGACATCATCCGTTGAATCACGTATCATCATCCGTTGACTCACGTATCATCATCCGTTGACTCACGTATCATCATCCGGGAACACTCCGCTGACCTTTTACGCTTACGCTAACGGGCTGGTATGTGAACAAACCTTAACTGTCGAACGTTTTTTCCACTTTTTTAATATTGTTCATATGATTTTTCCCGGGACTGGAAATCTGAAAATGCCTTTTACCTGACTCTGCCAGATAGTCCCGTACTTAATGTCTGTTAAGAGATGATCCTCAAAAGAGAGAAAGATTAAATGCAAATAAAAATTGAAAGGGGGACTTATATGTCATGTTTATAGTGGGAGAAAAATTTCAAATCTTTTCAGTACATGTAAGCATTTACACATATTATGCTTCAAATTTTCCTCTGTGAGTGTTTACTGCTAGATCATTCAAGTTAAGTTGTATAATCATATGTTTAGTGCTGCTGAACTGGTTGCAGAAAAACCAGCTGTAGACATTGATGGATAAATACTCCACGGAGCATTCTTTTTTCCCAACTCTAAAAACTGTTTACTCTAAAGGTAAGAATATCTTCTAAACTTCTTAAATAATTTTACATTTTAAATAATTCAAAGCATGAAACCCTTTTTTTGGTTATGAACTTAAAAATAATTTTTTCAAAGGAGAGATTTTTTGATAATCATACTATTAAACAACCTGAGACAGTAAAACAACAGGATATAACTTTCTTAAAATTGTCTATTCTAATTTTACTTAACTTTCAGCTTATGAATCGATGTATTTCTCAAAATATTCAATTAACACATAATTCGATATATTTTTTTATCTTAACTAAATACAGTACGCATACAAACAATTTTAAATGTCAGTTCTTTGCATTTAAATCAAGCTTAATAAAAATAAATACTACAGTAAGCGTTTTTCAGTTGACAGGGCAAAAAAAGCATAGGCAATTCACTTATTTTTTCATTTCTTTAAAAAACTTTTATTTCGACTGAAAATCTTGTATCTCTTTCTAGTTTCAGGTATTTTCACTGATTTCGCACACAAAAAAAGACACTCGGTCTAAAGATTGCAGAAAGAAGTTAAGAGACACAGAACCAAAAATTCGAATCTGACAGTAGTAGAAAAGTTTTGAAGAAAGAACTGATAGCTTTTTTACGGCCAATTACAAAACTTTTCCCAAACAACAAAATAAAAAAAGGGAGCGAATGAAATAAGCAAGATCGAAAAGGAAGATAGAAATACAAAGACTCAATAAATTTTTCCGCGTCTTGTCACTATAGTTTCGGCAGTTCATTTACCAAAGGTTTAACTGTGGAGCGTTCAGAAATAAAAAAAATGGTCTTAGTAAATGGGGCAAAATAATCGGAAGATTACGCTTTATAGCAGTCTTTTTACTTGCTCGAGTTGAAATATAAATCAGCATGTGAAATTAGACTCAAAACGTAATCAAAGTCAAACGGTCCTTTAAACATACATTGTTGACTTCACTTTATCCATCTATTCCATTTTTACAAACCAAAAAAAAAAAAGCAATAATCACTTGACTTTTTTTCTTCAGAGATTTCTCTTGTAATGCTAGATTAAAGCATTTACCTTGAAACAAGTATTTGTTGAAGAAAAAATGGACAAGGAACAAATAATTGAAACTCACTATATATATACACTCACTAATGTAGCCAGTTTTCTTTTTATCATAAAGGTGGAGGACCAGCCTGTGCCTGATTAAAATTACAGATATGTTGGGGAGGATCTAACCCAAGGACTTGTCCTCTGGCTCTGTTCTTGGATACCACTATCAATAGCTGAAACTCAGGGTCCACGGTACGCCAATTGGGAATGCATTTTACATACAAATGTTGTCATGGTATGATAGAGACGTATCAAAGCAAAAGGAAACCTGCTACGGAGTTTTGCATATTTGAGTGGAATGGAGTACGTAGAAAACTTCAGTTATCCCGTACAAGATTTTAATGGTGGTGCGCGAAAGTGCACAATGTGTCTGGTACCAGAAAGTCTAGTCGTTATTTTTCACTACCCAGTTCGTAAGTGTTCATAAAGCCCCCACTAATTGAAATGATACCTATGCCTATAGTAACCAGAGAGCTTTTGGGAAGAAACTGATATCTACCAATTGTTAAATCAAGAATATTGGGAATAAAAAGTCTCTTATAAGTATGTGTACTCTTTCTTACAAGCAGGTTTATTCTTTGAAAAGAGCTTCTAGCATTCTGACACCACTAGATTGAAAATAATTATCACTTCTTATAACATAGACTATTTTTTATGCCTGTTTCTTATCCTACGCCCTCCCTAAGAGATATTTAAGACGTTTATCCGATGCCATAGTCGTATCTTAGAATTAGAAATTTAGGAAAATGGTGTGTACCCATAAACACATAGTCATAAAGAAACGTTAGATATATTTCAAACTGCTAGTCGTAAAAGTTATATCGTTAAAGGAACAGTAACGATTAATATTCTCTTTCCATTGGTGGAACTTACTACTGCTCAAATATCCCATACTTCTTCGCTGACAGCCATACTTCCCAATCTCCGAGAGTTAGCGGAAAAGACTCGAACCTCACGTTGTACTGATTTCGAATAGAAAAGTACGTTGTACTGATTTCATGTAGCATTTACACATTTTCGTCTATATTTACAGTGATGTTCTGGAAACAATACTTTTTCAGGTTGCCCTAAAGAGTAAATTAGCAGGGTTTTAATCTAGCGTCATTGGTTACACTAGTGCGTTAGTTCTTAACAGAACCACAGGTGGTCCGGGAGAATCCAAGAAGTGGTCAGCGAAGTCAGCAGTGGTAGAACAAAGTTGGTGTCATCGTTTCAAAAAGACCGCAAATTTAACAATTTTATAAAATCGGGAAGGAAAAGATTATTTTCTTTTTGTTCCCAATTTTATAAAATTCTATTTTTTTCTGTTCCTGACGTTTCAAGTAGAAATAGAATCCCTGTTCGGCTAAAAAATCAGTAATATACTTTCTAAGACAAGGAGTCGTATAATCGCAGAAATTTTACAGGTATTAAAGCAAATGCGAGATCAAATATCTCGTAAAATATAAACAATACAAATAAACAAAAATTAAAATTCAAGCATAGACTGCTAAATCACTTTAACATAAAACATAGTGTTTATGTTTTCATTTGTTTAAGCTGTAATGGGGGGTGGCGCTATAGTAATGTTACCATGACGTAACTTTTAGGATAGAATTGGCTGCTGTTTCGCCATAACCGTCACTTACGGAATTGGGGTGTGTATGCATCTTTTACTTTGCATTAGGATTATTTGTGTGCTTCCATGTACGGTGCGTTGAGCCCATACTGTAAGTTGTGTTTGTCTTTTCATTTTCTTTTTGACTTATTGCTTCCTTGGGGGACTCGGGGCCTTGGGATGTCTTTTGGGCTTACCTGCATCCTATTCAGAAAGTTCCCCCTTGAGGTAACTGATATGGTTAGGCTCCCTGATGACGAGACCTGTCGTTTACCTCTATGTTGTTTTATGGTTCAGTTCCGGCACTTATACAGAATCTTGCCGTTGCTGCGGGGATGCCCAGAGTGCTAGATTTCTGTTTGTTTTTTGTCTATATTCGTATTATTTTTATCTATCTCTGTTGGATTATTTATTTATCAAATATCTCACTAATTTTTAAGGTTTCGCTATTCGTCATTGGTTACTCTAGTGCGTTATTTCTTAACGGAATCACAGGTGGCCCGGGAGAATCCATAAAGTGGTCAGTTAAGTCAGCAGTGATAAAACAAAATTGGTGTCATTGTTTTACAAAGACCGCAAATTTAACATTTTCACAAAAATGGGAACTAAAAGCATTTTTCTTTTTTTTTTTTTTTTTTTGTTCCCAATTTTATAAAATTGTATTTTTTTTCTCTTTCGGACGTTTCTAGTAGAAAAAAATCCCTGTTTTGCTAAAAAATCCCTAATATACTTTCTAAGAGGAGAGTCGCATAATCGCAGCAATTTTACAGGTATTAAAGCAAATGCTAGATCTGATATCTCGTTAATTTTTAAGTTTTCGCTATTCGTCATTGGTTACTCTAGTGGGTTAATTCTTAATGGGACCACGGGTGATCCGGAAGAATCCAAGAAGAGGTCAGCGAAGTCAGCAGTGATAGAATAAAATTGGTGTCATCGTTTCACAAAGACCGCAAATTTAACAATTTTTAAAAATTGGGAACGAAAAGCTTTTTTTTTTTTTTGTTCCCAATTCAATAAAATTGTATTTTTTTCTCTTTCTTGACATTACGAGTAGGGAAAAAAATCCCTGTTCTGCTAAAAAATCCCTAATATACTTTATAAGATGAGGGGTCGCATAATTGTAGCAATTTTACAAGTATTAAAGTAAATGCGAGATCAAAAATCTCGTAAATTTTTAAGTTTTTGCAGGCTTTTATGGAGGCTATTAAGTTTACTTTTAGGTAAAATTTGCTATTGTTATTAAGTTTATTTCTAACTTATTTTTTAAAGTTGTTTATCACAAATAATTTGGTTATTCAGAAAGTGAAACCCATTTTCTCCTCTTAAATGGTTGGTTGGAAGACAGTTCCCGTCGATTTATTTTTTTTTAACAAGTTGTCCCTAATCAACAAAGATAAAAAAAACCACATCTCTAGTGGAAAGTGTCTGTTGATGCTCTTAACTTCCATGAAATTTGTCTTGGTACCTCCTTGACACACCTCCCAGTATGATGTGGTGCCCAACTTGCGTGAAAATGTTCCATCCAATAGCTTCATTGGGCAACAAAAAAATTCACAGACGTTTCTTGGAAAGTGTTCTTAATGAATTTAAAATTTTATGAACGAGAAGAAATTTTAATGATGCGTGTGTAACTTTAAAATTTGGAAAATTCGAAATAAGTTATAAAATAAAATGTAAGCTTTAAAATTATTAGGAAGCACTATAAATTTAAGTGAAACGTTAAAACAAAATATTTTAAAAAACAAAGAAAAAATACGGTGAATATTTAGTAGCAAGTAAAAGTGGGATCCACTGTCAGTTAAAATTATAAAAATAAAATAGAAACCGCCTACCTCTATATAACAGAATCATAACTTCAAAGAAATCTTTCATTTTTATATTACCTGCTTGTTCAACAAGAAAAAAATTAATAAGCAAATTATTTTAGATTTACAGGAATATCTGACGAAATCTAATCATCTATCAAATACAGACATGAGAACAAACTGTAGGATTTCAAAGAAAAATTTTGATAAACGATTAAACGATATATTTTTACGTCATTCCATCTATAAGCAGCATAACTCGGTGAATGGAAAATCGGTTTCATGCCTCTCCCAATAGAAGGTTAGTACTCGCACGGAAGGAGCGAAATATATTACAGAATAGAATTTATGATAGACGGCCTCCAAAGACGGCAGGTGAAGTTAAAAGACACAGGAATGAATACTACCTAAAATGAAAGAAATTAGATGAATTTGAAAATTCGTGATGACCTCAAAGAGATCAAAACCGTAACAGCGACCTCTAGAAACTCGTAAGATTTTCTTACCCTACCAAGAAGGTAGGCCTCATCAACAGCAGGTGAAGTTAAAAAACTCAGGAATGAATACTACCTAAAATGAAAGAAATTAGATGAATTTGAAAATTCGTGATGACCTCAAAGAGATCAAAACCGTAACAGCGACCTCTAGAAACTCGTAAGATTTTCTTACCCTACCAAGAAGGTAGGCCTCATCAACAATCATAGGCACTACGCTCAGATTCGTTATAAAATAGAAGACGCACTTGAAAATAACAAGTACCGTAAGTTGGGGCTACTTGGACTCTAGGGGGTTACTTGGACCCAAACCGAAAAAGTGTTTTAAATTACACCGCGGTCTCTTATCAATAAAATATAGATATAATTCACAATCTCTCCAACAGATAGGAGCAATAGTTAGGCCCTGAGGCACTTTACCACGTTCCTGCTGTAACCTTCTTTTTTTTAGTTCAGGTTATGTTGCTTTGTGATAAAAACACGAATTTTTGTGATCTTATAACTTCCACTTTCATTTCTTTACACACTACAGTCCCACATTAGGTAAAGATAAATTTTCATTTCAAATACAGTCTTTAAGAATATTGTTAACCGTTATCGTCATGATCCGACAAATCATTATCTTGTAGAAGTAATCATAACTGTAGAACCAACTCTTATTTACATCTGGTTTATTGACACATTAAAATCTTGGTTAAATAAATCATTTACAAAGGTTCGTTCCGACGAACGTTAATACACTCATGAGAGCAGGGCTCATTATTCAAAGTCCGTACGAGACCCTCTCTCTCTCTCTCCATACGCGTGGCGACCTTTCAACAGTCCAAGTCTATTCTCCTCTTTATTCGCAACCGCGTCGTTATTTGTGCATTCTTCTCAGCCCTTTCTCGAACAATCTCGAATATCGGACCTTTTCCGGTTCCGCCCTCTGCAGACCACCTATGGTGAATTTCTTTCCTGACCGCACTTCCCTTGGAAAAGCGCGCCGCTAATGGGTTTCACAAATCATTCTAAATGCCTTGCATTGTCACACATCTCCAAAGGTGTATATCGTTCGACACCTGTTTGCGTTTATTTTGGGCTTATTGAAGGCGCTATTACTCACCTTCATCAACTCCACTTAAGAATGGGAGACGAGAGTCTGACAAATATAACAATAGTTTTAGATAAATAGAGAATCAATTAAACCAGTAAAATTTATAAGTATTAACTAGTGTGCTGATAAACTAAAAATGGGGTTACTTGGACCCAAGCAAGGAAGTGGATCCTATTAACCCCTAGTCACATGTTTGATTAAACATTCTCAAATTTCACTGCAAAAATATTTAATATCATTACTTCATGTCGGGTTCCTTTTATTAAATAGTTAAACCGGTTCATGTGCATTAATTCGCAGATCTCATGCAAAAATGGCCCTAAAATTACAAAAGCTCTCCTGGGAGCAGAAAGTATGCGGATTTTACAGCTGAAAAATTAGAGAATGTTTAAATGCTGTGAGGTCAGGAGAAATGTCTCAGAGAGATGCCTCAACCCACTTTAAAATTAATAGGTCCTTTATAAAAAGGAGATTGAAGAATGGTTTATTGAACAAACCTGGACATCCAATCATATTTACTAGTAAGGAAGCGTTGGCCTGTGCCAGTGAAATTTGTGAGTTTGGATTTCCCGTAGACGAACTGGGCTTTCGATTTATTGTCAAGTCTTACCTTGCAATGCATGGAAGATCAGTGAAATGTTTCCAAAACAAACTCCCTGGGCGTGACTGGGTAAAATTAGTTTTGAAGACGCATCCACTGTTAACAATCAGATTTGCAAATAAAAAAGGGTTTGTTTTATGTTTTAAGGTAAAATAAATTTTTCATACATTAGTCTCTATTTTTATTTCAGGATCCTAGGTGCTACTACAGCCCACTACCTATTTAAATTGTATATTTCATGTAAAATGTAGGTTGGGTCCAAGTAATCCAAATTAGGGTTTATTTGATCCCAAATTTCAATAATTTATTAAATATATATAATTAAAATTTTGATTTGAAAAAGACCTAAAATCCTGGGGAATCTTCAAATAAGTAGTCCAAATCAGGTTATCAGCACAAATCTGTTTTTAAGGGGACGGTGGACTTTCAAAATTGTGAAATTTGTCCAAAAATTCGATTTTTTCATTTTATTGAATTGTAAAACCACGGACGAGTAGGAATGTTTAAAAAAAAATTTAATTTCTGTGATTACTTTCCTAGTTATAGACATTTGTATTTAATTTAGATATTATGTGGTTACTATTAGCAATAAATTTAAATGTGTTTTTCTCAAAATAAAAATTTTCATGTCATACGAATATTCAAACTGCTCCAGGCGCATTCCTAATTATCGTATCGCTTTGAAATTTAAGTTTTATATACTTAACTGTATATCAAATAAATCTTATTGAAAATACTTGTGTTTCGTAGCTCATAATTTCTAAATTTTGTACTTGAAAAGATGATTTATAGATATTTTGCGAAATAAAAAGGGTGTTTTCAATATTATTTTTTTTCTCTTTATATATTTAATGAATGCTTAAAATAAGCAATAAGTTTCATTGTTAGTTCTATAAGGTATCCTGTAAATAAAAATTACCGTATTATATGCAAAAGAAATTCGCATGGAATATTTTCTATTAGGCCAATTTTTTATATAATTAATAATTCATAATTCATAAATTATTAATATTTCATCATTAAATTTTAAACACTTCTACATATCTATGGTACTAATCACATATTCAAATTTCAAGCAAATCCATTCAAAGCAAAAAAAGTTTGGTTTGAAGGTCCACTGTCCCCTTAAGGCTATCGTTCGGTAAGAAATGTACAAAAATCTTCACGTTTAGGGTCCAAGTAACGCCAATCTACGGTAATGCTTCCTACTTACGTCTGAAGTGGTTCATAGTGACCAAATTCTTCGTGGATAAATCTCGATAACAGCCGATTAGTTGACAGCGTAGGGTCGTCGACATAGCGCTTGAAACAATAGAAAACTTAAAACTGAAGTGTATAACACGTACCATAAAACCATCTAACTCCTTTGTTGTTCGAAATTATTCTCAAACAGTCGGATTTTTAGATACTGATAAAGAATTTTTAAAATTAGGAGCTATTCGCTGGTGCCATCCATATGCGTAAATTAGTAATAGGTTTTTAGTATTATTCTATGATTTCCATTACTATCAGATGGATTTCCTTTACTATCCCTTAACTATTTTCCTTTTCTATCTAACGATTCCTTTTTGTCTCACTGCTTAGATTCATAAAGAAAAATACACAAAAAAAACACTCCCCCTTTAAGTCTTTCTTATCTTTCGTCTGGTTTTCAATTATATTCCTCAAATAAATCTCTCTTTACTAATTCCTTCCGTTTATTTTCGTTTGAATTTTCACATAATAATAAATTTTGTTATTCAGTATAAGTTTCCTTTTCACTTAGTTTGTAATCTTTACTTGAGCATCACAGATAAAACTTTCCCCTTTTCGGGCTCACGGGCAGTTAATTTGTATTTCTGGTTTTCTTATGCGATTCAAAAAAAAGAAACTAAAGCGATGGGGGATGGGGGGGGGGGTTAAATACAGTAACGCGGCATTAAAGAAACTTTCTACACAGGGCAACAAAGTAGAGAAATAGATGATACTGTGAAAATGATCAGAATTTTTAACACTGGCTTTCAGAACTATTTTTTTCAGCTCTCTAAGAATATAATTAAATAGACCTGAAAACACTATTATCGTAACAAATGAACCGTCTGCTTTTCCTGTGCTACGTAATTCAGACAGCATTGAAAGACTTTTTTGGTCAGTATGTTTCAAGGTTATTGTTGTTGTTGTTGTTGCTTATGTCACCTGGCGGAAACGTATTCCAGACCAGACCCATGTAGGCTTACGGGCTGAAGGGTGTTGCTCCGGTTTATAATAGCACTACAGGGGTCGGAGTTCGACTGAGCCAGGTACCACCTCAATTTTAACCAAGTACCCTCAGGGGTGACATCTAGGGGGATCGCATCTTCCCTATCCACTGACCTCAAAAAAGGTCTATCCGGCCTACGGATTTAACATGACCATATCCAGCCTAGAGACGAGGGTATTTAAGTATGTCACTTGTCGAGATTCGATCCGAGCAACCTCAGTGCCGAAAGCCAATACGATACCACTAGACTAACTCTGGCCCATGTTGGATGGTAGTTAGATAAGTTTCCATACTTAAAGGTATTGCAGAAATGCCCAAACTACACTGTTAAAATTAAATGCTGCTTGGGGCATATTTCAAAAATGGGAAGAATAACTGGAAGAGAAAGAACATTCATATTTAATTTACGAAAGTGAGATACGCAAAACAGGTAAACTCGCTACCCAGAAACCCTATACCCTGAAACAGGTAGCTTTTATAACCTGACACAGCATTTCGTTTTTACAGTTTAGGCTGCTGCCCATTTGGAATGATGGATACCGTCTTATCCTTCCACGCCGCGAGATTCGGTTCGATTCCACAATAAGGCTTGGTCGTCATCTGGGTCGTCGACTGTCCATAGCCGGGGTCATACTCTGTGTAAAAATAAAATATCTGTGTGCTTGTATATTTCTTTCTGTATATTTTCTCCTCTCTCATCATATTGTTACGAATTCTACGAGTCTATGGCAATCTAGCCAAATATGAGAGTTATCACCAAATTGGCGATGGATTTGGCGACCAAAATAAGTCACCAAATCCATCGCCAATTTGGCGATAACTCTCATATTTGGCTAGATTACCATAGACTCGTAGAATTCGCAACAATATGTACTCCAGACTGGGAATCGTGTCTACTGGGGCCCCAGGGTCATAAACAACAACAACGGTGTAGGCTCATGAATCCAATTTTTCGACGCATGAAACTTCTGGTATGTAATTCCCTTACGCTGAAATAGTCCAAGGATGCGGCATAAATCAAAAGCATTTCCCCAAGGATATATACACTGGTGTAAGAAATTAAGAGAATATGCAGACTTGGTCGATTATCTCTAGAACTACTGTACCGATTTTAATGAAATTTGACATGTACATACATTGATACAATACAAAACAAATAACCATTCAATAATTGTAATACACACGCATGATCGTGCGTAACACTCGTTGGAGTCAGAAGGTATGAAAAAGCGGTTGCAGAATAAACAAAAAAAATGGGTTAATAGATGGGTTAATAGGAGGTATGGTCCCCTCTTACAGATATATAGGTCTCGCAGCGTGATTTCATACTTGAAATAAGGCAGTTTATCCTTTCCTGTGGCAATTATTCCCACTTGTTCAGCAACGCTGTTTTCATTCCCTGTATGGTACTCGGAGGGGGGGTTGCGAGTTGCAATTGCCCTCCCCAGAGCGTCCCAGACGTGCTCTAAAGGGTTAAGGTCTGGAGATCTGGCTGGCCAATCCATCCGGCGAATATCCCCTCTAGAAATTCGTCGACCATAAGAGCTCTATGTGGCTTCGCGTTATCGTCCATTAAAATGAACTCAGGGCCAACTGCATCCCTGTAAAGGCGAACATAGGGCTCCAAGACCTCATCCCTATACCTCACACCAGTCACAGTGCCTCTTTCAAAGACATGGAGAGGTGTGCGGCCATCCAACATGATGCCTGCCCAGACCATCAAACCTCCTCCGCTATAATGGTCGATTTCGCGGACATTGGAGGGTAGGTAGCGGGTCCCTGGTTCTCTCCATATGAACGTACGGCGAGAATCGGTGTTTAAGCTGAACCGGGACTCAACAGTGAAGAGAACGGTCGCCCATTGATCCATACTCCAATCTCTATGCTCTCTGCACCATGATAAACGGATTCTCCTGTTCGTAGAAGTGAGCGGGACGCAAACAGCAGGTCTTCTTGCAAACAACCCTCTCTCATGAAGTCTTTTGGAAACAGTCACCCTTGATACACGGGTTCCTGTGGCTGCATACAAGTCACGAGAGAGCTGAGAAGCTGTAGCACTCCTGTTACGCCTCGATATAATCGACAAATGGCGATCTTCTCTGGCCGTCGTGGCTCTTGGACGACCTTGCCCAGGCTTTCTCTCGATGGATCCGGTATCCTGGAACTGTTTCCATAAGTTACACATGACGCTGGGCGCTAAATTGAACTCTCTACAAATTTGTAACTGAGATTGGCCTGCTTCTAGCCTCCCCACAATTTGCCACCACATTCCATCATCTAAACGTTGGTGGTTACTCATTTTTACTGTTACAATTTGAAATTAACTGATTGCTGCAAAATAACACCAAGCAATTCGCCGAGGTGTGCAAGCGAGCGAAATGCGTCTTAACTTACGTGTGCTTATAAAGCCTGTTTCTCTACTGGCTCCGTCTATACACACGTGTACGGGTACGTATTTGACATAAAAGATTTGCATTTTTGTCTAGAAGCAGTGGCTTTACATTCAGTTCAGTTCTTCTCATGAAATTCGATAAAATATGCAAATTCTCTTAATTTATTTCACCAGTGTATTTAGCTAAAGTCACACCCATTCCGGATAAACACGGATCAAAGACTATCAGGTACCCGAGTAAGTATTGCTTTACTACCATAAGGAGGAATTTAATTACGAACATTCTATAAATATTAAAAAAATATATCTGTACAGTCAAAGGGCTTTCTATAAATAGTTGATTGCACCATTATTTTATGCCAAGTGTCTTTAAAATAGCATTATGCAGGGCTTATTCTCTAAGGTTGTAAAAACAATGCCAATAACAATTCCAGTATAGCAAAAGACCTTGCAAAAAGAAATACATAACGAATCGGATGTTAAACCTACAGACTTAGATTAAGTGCTAAATATAAGAAAATAACTATCCAATGGCCGTGCTATTCCGTTATTAATGAAAAAATTAATATAAGCATGAACTCAACAATGTTTGTAGTTGCAAAGCATATTTCATAACAGTTATAAACAGTTTATTATAAACATTACATTATGTGTCAATTTTCTCCCCCTAAAAAAATAAAGACTAGACGTATCGATCGCATTTAGGCTCATTACTACAATGCAAAGTATCTGTCCGTGTATGTAGTGCTTGGCTTACTGGTTTTATTAATATGAACACGTCAAAAGAATTAAATATAACCATGAAATTTTTCTTTTGGTCAATGTACGTGGAAGGAAAAAATTCAAGAAACTTGACTATTCAAGGCAGGTTAAAAAACATGAAAAGAGTGAAGAGAAAAATTTGTAGTAATAGTAAGTGCAAAACTGGCATGTTTTCACAAGGATATGCAGTATATGCATGCATTATCGACAAAGCACAAACATTCGTCTGAAAAAGGAAGATATTTATACAAGTCGCAGTATTTGAAACAGTGTAAAAGTTCAGTGGGAATAAACATCTTAAAGTACAAAACGACGAAGGAAGCAATTAGCACAAGGATGAAAGTAACTGACCAGATAAGATTATATCATAAAAAAATATTATGATTATATAAGATAATTAATTAAGACAATTTCATAAGATTATATCATGAAACGCAGTAATTCAGTGAAAGATTTCTATAATCAAACACACGTTTATATCTTCCAGTAGGGCTTGAGGTAAATCCAGACAAACGCCATTAAAAACCTCCGTATCAAGGCCGGATATAGGAACGTTAAATCCGTAGACCGGAAAGTCCCTCAATGAGGTCAGTGAGGGTGGGAGAAGGTACGGTATCCCCAGATGTCACCCCTGATGTGATCGGTTAAAATTGAGGTGGCACCTGGCTAAATTGGACCGCGACTCTTATGGTGCCATTATAAATCGGAGTCACATCCCTCAGCCCGCTAGCCTATATGGACCTAGTCAAGAATACTTCCGGACACTTGGTATTAGAAACAACATCAACAACATATCTTCCAGTACACATTTTATTCAATTTATCCATTCAAAATCGAAAGTTTGGGAAGTTGAAAACTGTACCAACAATTTACTACCAATTATGCTTAATATTGCAGGAGATTTCTAATAAAATAATGATCAAGTTTCATATATTTATTTCGAGAAAATCAAATTTTCAATCAGACAAGGACTCTTGTCGAATATTTGGAGTACGTAAGATGAGGAATGGTATAAAGGTAGACTTAAATTTTAGAAATACATGAAAATAATTTATCAAACTTCCATCTTAAAAATAGTAAAAATCATGGCTCCACCACGTAAATTTATTTTTATATATAAATATTTTGTTCGTATCAGAGCAGCAATAGATTCCTAATCCATCAGAGGAAAAAATAAGCCTAAGTAAAAATGATATATCTGTGGCTTGTTACAAGAAGTCAGTTTTTTCCAAGATGACTTTGTTTGCTAATGTCTCTTTAAAAAAATATTATTTTCAATTTAAGAAGTACCCAAGTCTGTACAATGGTTTAGAAAACACTTTTAAAGCATCGGACCTACTTGGGTACTTCTTACATGGAAAATAATATTTTTTAAAGAGATGTAAGCAAACAAAGTCACCTTTGAATAATCGACTTGGGCACTTCTTGTACCAAGCCACAGATATACATATAATCATACATCACGAATTATCGTACAATATAATTTTTTTTCTGTTTCAGCTTTCATCAAGCGATATTTCCGGAATAAATTTTTTAAATGTTTTTTTATTTATTTCAAACTATAAATATCTTTATTAAAATACCAAAATTTATTTTCTTTCTATTGCAATAAATAATGCATATTTCATATATATACTACCTAATACCTTGATGAATATACAAGAAGGGAATCTCCAAACAGAAATGCCAAATTTGCAACTTTCAGCCTTGTAATTCCTAATGAATACACTTCCAGGGACATAAGGCGCAGTTATCGCACAACTTTATTAAGGTACGGAGTAACTAATAAGCAGCATTAACTACACCTTAGCATATCATCAAATGCTGAGGCATGTTTCTCTCTTCTTGTTTCTACTGCAACGCATATAATTAAAAATGATAAGCAGGCTTGTTAGACTGAGACCGTTAGGTGCAGCAGTGATCGGAAGGAAGGTGCATTTAGCATTATCGATTGAAGCAAATGGACAGCTGTGTGAACGCGAAACGTCTTGGAAAGGAGTTTGATAACAGAACACCAACGTCTACAGTCTGAAGAAGCAGTAGGTCAAGCGTGCAAAAGTTTTATGCTGGAAGTGATAACTGGGAGTTGATGAAAGTTTTAAAAAAATAATAATAATATGAAGCTTAGAAAGTTCAATTCAGTTTCTACTTATCATTTGCATTCATAGTTATTTTGCACTATATAAAGAAACTTTTGTAAATATGGTATTTATTTCACTTTTAAAACACGGCAGATTTCAAAATCCAGATAATTTTAAAACCTGAAAAATCCCTGGTCCCGACTTGTGTACCGCAAAAATCACCGTGGGTTTCTCCTGTATTTGGTGGATTATGCGTGTTTCTCAAAAGAGAAGTTTCGAAATAAAATAAAAGTTGGACAAAATAATGTTAACATCGTGTGTAAAAAAAAAGGAATTTTTCAAAAAATTTCCATAATAGAATCTTAAAATCTATGAGAATTTTAATGGAGTTCTACAAAATTGAATTGGATTCTGCAAAAATTAGCTTTTAATTCACATATATTGATATGTGTGATTCATTTGATAAGGCATACAGAACCAATTTCTTATTACCAGGATGGTCTGATTTCACAAGCCCACCTGGGAATAAATTAACACGGAATTTCGTGTTTTAAGAGTATTTCTTTGATCTAATTACCGAAGCAGTTCCTATAGTGTCTAATGTTAAAATTTCTTAATCTTTACTCTGTGAAAATTTGAAAGTTTTAATATACAGGGTGTCCGGGCTAAAAGTATCCAAAAGTTATGGCTTTTTTTACGGAACTACCAATCAGAATTTTAAAAAATTATTTAAATAGAAAGAACATCTCACCAAGTTTTAATATCAATAGATTTCGATGTGTGCACCTTTTGTAGCATTACAAACGTCTAAACGGCAATCGAGTTCTCTCCAAACGACGAATTACTCTCCAAGTTATTAAACTCCAAGTTACTATTAGACTATCCAAGTCATTAGACGAATTACTTGAATGATACACTTCTTCAACTCATCCACAGTTTCAATTTTTTGTTTATGCACAACATTTTTTGTTTATACACTAATAACTCCTGATATGCTACGAAACACTTGGAGTGAACTGGATTACCGTTTAGACGTTTGTCGTGCTACAAAAGGTGCACACGTCGAAATCTATTGATATTAAAACTTAGTGAAATGTTCTTTCTATTTAAATATTTTTTTTTAATTCTAATGGGTGGTTTTGTAAAAATAATCCATAACTTTTGGATACTTTCAGCCCGGACATATTCTGTATTAAAGGTTGTATTTTTATTCAGACATCTGGTAGCGAATAATTTCGTAACTTTTTCCATGCAATATTGCAAAAATCAGTATTACAAATTGGAATGGGGATGATAATTTTTATTCTTGCTACTAAACATAATTTCTCCAATTACTTTTTATGAACCAGATAACACCAAAAAAAACTATCGGATATTCGCGTATTTTGCATATATGAACCTTCATTCATTGATTATTACTACCACTATGCCAATAATATTTTATGTATTTTGGGTAAACTACATATATCGGTTATATAAACTACATTTCGTTTCTCTAGTATTCAATTACGTACGTAAATAAATCTTTCTTTATTAATTCTTTCCTTTATTTTCCTCCGAATTTTGGTATAACAATAAATTTCGTTTGTTTACTGATAGGTTCTCCTACCGCTTTGTCTTAATCTTTGCTAGAGCTTCACAGATAAAACTTTATTTCCCTCAGACATTTAATTTGTATTTATAGTAATCGAAATCGACCGGAAGCGAAAGTAAGGGAAAGAAATATGGGGCTGCATCCAAATCCAAAATTTTAGTACTGATCTTCTAAATAAAATGTTGCCATCCTAATAATAACATTAAACGCGGCTCAAAGCAATGATTCCTCAAATAAATGAAAGTACAGTCTGTAAAACTATAAAACTGCCTATAAAACTGTCAGTTTCTTTTCATTACCTTGTTTTTTTTTCTTTTTAAACTTTATAGTATTATTTATCGATACAATAAATGCTATTTATTGTTTCGCATTCAAGCAAAAGAGGAAATTGTAATCGTTATAATCAACTTTTAGTGACTGACTTCAAAATAATGTCAGACCATTTGTGTGGACACCCGACTTTAATGCTGAGAAAAAATTAGTCAAATTATAAAAATTATGGTGACTGCTTATGTTGAAAATGTAATTTTTTGACTATTTTGGTCAATTTCATTTTTCTCTTTGTAATTCAATCTTTTCTCTTTTAAAAACTATTTTCATTCTACATGAATTAGAAGCAGAGTTATAGCTATTTAAAAAAACATCTTCTGCTACAAAACTGAAGCGACAAACAACTTTAAATGCCTTTTTTCTCAGAATTATGTTTTTTAGCCCAAATCTTTACGGTTGTCATGATATCTCACATAATAATATATATAATTTGATAAAATTTTCAGGAAATGTTTTAGATGCTATTGTTAATGAAATGGTGCACAATAATTGGCGTATAATAAATAGTTTTTTTTTTATTTGGGGCTGTTTTTATAAGGATAGGAATAACGAATCGGGGAAAATTTTCAAATTGGAACATAAAATTGAGTGTATTATTTTTGCATTTTAAAATTTCTCTTAGATTGTGGGTCATTTTGAAGATAACTGTCATACGTATCATGTGTGAGAGGGAAATTAAAATAGTAACATTAGAATTTTGTGCAGAGTGATAGGTGTTTTAGCTAAATTTCACTAAAAATTACTTCAAATTGACCAATTTATAAAAAAGTATAGTATTTACAGATAAGTTTTTGTTCATATTTTAATTTTTAAGTGCTATTTTCTCATAAAAGACCAAAAAATCCTTAAAATATTGATTATTTTTTAAATTGGCTTCGAACCTAGGCAGTCACCTTAACTCCCCACCCCACCCCCACCCTTCACCCACAAACCATTGGTAAAAAGTGCACGATTTCTTTTTACAGTCGTTACTTTGCGTATATTTTATAAATGTTTATATTTATTAAGTATACAATACAGTATACGTTTAGCTACATTAAGTATACATTTTAGCTAAATTTCATTAAAAATTACTTCAGATTGACCAATTTATAAAAAAGTATGCTATTTACAGAAAAGTTTTTTGTTCCTTTTTTTAATTTTTAAGTGCTATTTTACCATAAAAGTAAAAAAAATCCTTTAAAAATTGATTTTTTTAAAAATTGGCTCTGAACGTAGGCAGTCAACTAGCAGTAGTTTTCAATTATTTGTAAAAGCACTATATACTATTCTTAAAATAATTCAAAGAAATGTTTTGTCGTATTATGATCGCCTCTTATTCCTATTTTGAGGAATGCAGAAAGAGATTTTTGAAGCATTATCACTTCTTAATTTTTATACCCAGAGCACTTTGATTTTGTCGGAGAATTTTGTTGTTGTTATTGTGACTAATGCCTGCCCCCCCCCCCCAACCTGGCTAAGACATGCCAGACCAGGTCTCAGGCAAAGGAATGCGGCTGCTGTTTACAATCGCACCACAATGTTCGGAGTCTTATTTAAGAAATCCACTAAAAGCCTGGCCTCTCCACTATTCCAAATTTCATTTAAAAATTAACTATAAACTTCCATAACCCTATCGACGTTGTTCTTCTTAAAAATCTTGCCAACTATGACCCAACCGATGCTGCGAAACAGAAAACAGCCTAGAGCCGTTCTCTGTTATTGATTTGTTGTTTTTGTGCTTTTTCTCCTGTGTGAGAATTGGTTTATTTTTTTTAAAAATTAAATTCATAAAATAAAATAAAAATTATAAAACTTATAAAATTCTTTACAGAACTATAATCGTAGTTTTATTTATTATTTTTTTAAAATGTTTTTCTTTTTAATTTATTGAGCTCCATCTGAGCATTTTTAATTTTCTTTCCTATACTTAAACTTTCTACTCACTAGTTGTTTCCTACTGCCAGCAAAAATGTGAAGTGAACCCTTCTTGGATCAACTAAGCAGTTTTGAGAGAATTCTCGGATCCAAAAACCAACGTATCAGCTTTCACCTTTCTCTCTAATGGTCAATTACTATGCAAACCTACGTTGGACGACCCGGCCCATAGAATTTAAATACTCCAATGTTTCCTATTGGTCCTATTAGTCTTATTTTAGCCAGATGCCCCCTCAGTTTTGATCGAGCACTGCCATGGGCGACATCTGGGGGGCACGTACCTTCACCCATTCACTGACCTCATACAATGACTTTCCGGTCTACAGATTTAACGTGTCCCTATCCTGCCCCTGGTACGAAAGTTTTTAACCTTTTTCTTTACGGGATGGGATAGCATGTATCCCAAGAGGACGTCCCTAAAGGAGACGTGGAAACTCTTCACAATTTTGGACTGCATTAATCTAATAAACTCATCCATCAGAGAAATAAAACCGACGACATCAAAGGGTTGTTGGAAAATGTGTGGCCGGAGTCAATTGAAAGTGAAAATGTGATTGAGACAGCAGAAAACAGAATGGATGCAGTAGTAGAAACTGTTAAGTTTCTAGGAGGGGAAGGTTTTGACGATATGACTGCACAAGATATCCGAGAATTACTGTCGGAAGAAGAAATTGATGAAGCAGGTTTGGTAGATATGATATCTGGAATGCACGATAACTCAGATGATGATAGCATAGATAAAGGCAAAGAAGTTAAAAAGTTTACTCTAAAAAGCATAAAGAAAGGCCTAGGCTTAGCCGAACAGTTAGAGCCATATTTCTTAAAAATAAAGATCCTTCAAATGAAAGGATCACAAAGTTTAAAAGAGAATTTCATAAGTACTTAGCACCATATAAGGGAATTTATAAAGATCTTTTAACTAAAAGCAAGCAATCTAAAATAACAGATTTTCCGCAAAAGGTAGAGCATGGATCTGAAGATAATGCAGAAAAATGCTCAGAACATAAGGATATCTTGCCAAAAAGAAAACGCCCTCGGTTAATAGTGCTTAGTGATGACGAAGAAAACATTGTTTAATTCATACTATCATGTATCACTTGTTAAGAAAATTTTAATAAAGATATTTATCTTAATTATGAAAATATAATAGCATGTTTCTTAATTTTTGGAACCTAACTCCTCTTTTCTTACAAGTTCTATAATACGGATATATATATATATATATATATATATATATATATATATATATATATATATATATATATATATATATATATATACATACATATACATATATACACACACATATATATACAAGTATATATATATAACCCCCCATAATGGCCGTTCTTACAAAGGGGGTATGAAATTTCCCGTTCTAAAGAGGGAATCGGAAAAATGGGCCCCGTAAGCTAAAGGTTAATGGCATTCGTAGGGATTCGAACTAAGCAACCCCAGTCAACCCAACACGCCACTACTAGGCTTCTCCGAATTTTAGAATCTATTAATATTTTATTTTATTTCAATTCCACTATCTGACCTAAAGCATTAATTCAAAATTTTCAGTTTTCAATCGTTTGGAATATAAATTCTACTTAGAAAAATAAAATGAAGGATTCCGTAATTCCAAAGCCATATTTAGCAGAAATATTACATTTTTGTGGAGTTTAATATGTTAAATTATGCCAGGTTTTCTAAAATTTTATTGTTAGTCCAATTTATGATGCAATTTTTTTGGTAGTTAAAACCAGAGTTAAATAATCATGTGGCAAAAGTACGATATTTTTATGCCCCTGTGAAACCTTCAGAAAGAAATAAAATTTCTGTAATACGTAAGTAATGCATGCTCTTTACTAATATAGATGGATTATTCTTCATTGGTTGTTAGCTTGCAAAACATTGGTATTTCTTAGAAGCGTATTATTTGTACAAAACTTAAACCCGTTAGCCATTGTATCAGGAACGATATCGCCTTGATTTTTGAAATTCTAGATAATTTTACAATATCGTACATTACATTTGCACTTCAGTGAAGAACCTGAATCTGATCTAGAACCGCAAAGCTCTTTGCCTCTTACCAGAGCTCACAGAAAATTGATTCGACTAGCAAAGTTGGATTAGCCATCTGAAAATTCTTAAGTTAACCTTCTCATATAAATTCACCTTCCAGACGAAGAGAACTTTCGGTTTAGAAATGTTAGTTCTTCAGTCTTCTTAAAGTCGTTCAGATATTTTAGCTCTAATTTTGGGTTTTTCTAAAACGGGAATACAAATACCTCTAAAGCTTCTTCCAAAACAACTTTATACGCATCTTTTAAACACGGTAAACAAGTAAAGGACGCTAGAGCAATTTCCCAATTTGCATCAAAAGAGAGAATTTAGTCAAACCAGCAGAGCTACTAGAAAGCGTTCTGACAAATAACAGCATTTGAAATATATGAATGCAATTTTCTTTAGGGATGGCGTTGGGAAATTTTTAAGTCGAAATATATGTATTTATAGGAATATTGTCAACATTATGAAATGCTGGAGTCATCGATCCTAAGATGTGGAAGGTAAAAGATTGAAAAATTCAGTACTAAATTGCAATTATTTTTTCAAGAAATAACATTAGGTGTTCAAAAGAATACGTCAGTAAATATTATGAAAGACTATAGCTTCGTGTATGTGTTTATGCTCAAAGAATTTATGACATTTAAATCTTTAATGAATGTTTTCTCACAACAAATCCCGTCCTTTAAACAAACAGACCAACGAATCAAGACACAAAAAATCTGCTATATATATACATAGCACAATACCCGAAACGCTTAATACTCTTCTTCTGAAAGAGATTCCAGAGAATTTTTTCGAATCCTTTAGAATTCGATCTCTAATGGCTACAATTTAATTCGATCAAAAATAAAAATTCATCTTTTAATTAACGCGGAGCAAATGTATTTCTTATAAAAGCACCATATAAAGCTTCTTTGACAATACTTGAAATCCTCCCATAAGAACCTTAGCAGATCCTTTATTTTGCACCAAATATTTTTGATAAATTTTTAGCCAGAAAAAAGAATTCTTCCCAACAAACAAAGAGCGAAAAATAAAACCGACTTTTCCAGCTCTTTCAGAAAATTTGCGGAGGATGGCTTTTTTCTCCTCCTGCTTTTTAGCAGTCGTGTTTTTTTAAAAAAGGGCCTGCTCTACTTTTAATTTCCACCTTTATTGCGGGTCCCCGCAGCTGTTACTGATTGTTTTGACTTCGCTTTGGGATGTCTTTTCGGCGAAAAACTGTTCCGGAGCGCGATTTTCTAAAATAAGAACCACGCGGAAACGGAAGCGAAAATAGCCCAGCACCAGGTTTTTTGAAGGAAACAATGAAGTGTAGAGATGTGTTTAAGGGGGACAAACAAAAACCATTGAGCGGTTTGGTTAAGAGAAAGAAACAAGTGGCTCTCTACCTTTGTTTAGCGGCTTCTTTTATCGTGAGACATCCCTAATTGGAAGCTAATAATACCGGCGGCTGTTTACATGCAGGTAAAAAGTGCGGCGAGCGGGATTTTTTCCTCCAGCTTTTATTCTTTGTACTAGAAGGTAACCCGTCATTTTGACGTCATAATACTAATAATGACGTCATAATGGAAAAAGTATATGAAAGTTAAAAAATATCCCGAATTATCTAACAATATTGCATTTAATCCACACCTTGTAAAAGCAAACCCTTTCATTATTTTTTATTTATTTAGTTTTTCATGCGATTGGAGTAGTAGACTGCCATCCAACCCGTCATTTTGACGTCATAATACTAAAAATGACGTCATAATGGAAAAGATATATGAAAGTTAAAAAATATCCCGAATTATCTAACAATATTGCATTTAATCCACACCTTGTAAAAGCAAACCCTTTCATTATTTTTTATTTATTTAGTTTTTCATACGATTGGACTAGTAGACTGCCATCCAGTTTTTTACAGCTCACTACGCGATATGAATACTTGAGCTACTTGATTCATTCACATTCAAGTTTGTTTACTTTCAGAATTCATCGCAAAAGTAAACAGATTTTTAAAAACTGTTAAATATACAGCTAAAGGCATCCATTTTTTTTTTAGTTCTGAATGTTTTATAGAAAAATAGGCTGAACAAACGTGATTTGATGGAGAAGATATTAGTTTTTAGGTAAGAAAAAATTCTGATCCACATCTGAAATTGAAATTAAGCCTAACCGGCTGTTTGTTTACTGAGGGCTTCAATCGAAAGATGAGTACAGCCCGGAAGTGTTATACAGAGACAACGGCTATTATATATATAATATGTAGACTAATTAATTCCCCCTAAAGCTTACCAGAAGGATGATATAACACCTAAATTTCAATCGAATAACAGGTATTATAGTTCGAGTTACAAGAACTATTTAACAATTTGTTTTCGTTTGTTTGACGGAAAAAAATTCCCATTGGGCGTACTTTACAAAAACAAATGTTATTATCACATCGCACCGGGGCAAGAAAATCGACACAATCAAAAAATGGCAATTTTGAGGTTATGTCATTGAAAAATATGTATGAAGTGGCCCATCGTACACAAAAAGCGATACGTCTCTATCTCGCAGTCTGTCCACCTGGAGACAGTTGTATCAGTTTTATTGTAATGCTAGTTCAAGCTGTATACTATTATTTAAGTTGATTTTTCTCAAATGCTGGATTTTTTTTGTTGTGTCACTTTCCGGGATACCACATGTCTTTGGATACGATGTCTATCAGAACTTTATTTTATTAAAATAATTAATCGTTGAGAAATTATCCTGGACCTCCCCCATATGTAAACATAGCAGAATGTCGTGCTCCGATTGTAACAGAATTTGCAAGTAATTGTGATATATTTAAGCAGTAATAGAAATTCAACAGAAATTCCAATGATAAATTTCAAACTTACCGAAATCAATTATTTAAATCAGCCGAAATGCATCAAAAGATATATCAAGTCAAAAAGTCCAAGTTCCTAGATACTTTTCAGATAAATAACAAGTGCATTTGAAAACTGTTAATGAACTATAGAGAAAGAGCTTTTTTTACTTACAGATGAATGGTTTGGCGGGCTCATGATTAGCTCACTTTCACATCAACAAATGTGTCAATGTCATTAAAAAAAACTATTGGTTCGAACGAGACATGTAATTTTTTTTATTTAGCTCAAAACAAATAAAATTAACCAGCAGGTTTTAACTATAAACAAATTGGTCACCAAAACACAATATGTAAAAATCAAAATTTAAAATTTGTATAATCATACAGTACATTGAAACTTTTTGTAGGTGAATAAAATCGTTTTAACTACATCGGATCTAATTGCGCATATTTTTCTCAAATTAGAAAAATATGCGCAATTAGATCCGATGATTAATCATATCTAAACATTGAATTCTTAAAAGATCTTTTCCTAACTCACAATAAAATCAATTTTGCAATTTGAGTAGTTTACAGAACTTACCCATTTACTTTTGGAACTAGGCCATCAAACCCTTTCAGGAAAATGATGATAATAATATCCGTAACAGTTCCTCTTTCTTGTTCAATAGAGAATTAAAGTATATAAGGTTTACAAATAGCAAAACAAGCTTTTAAAAGACTAACACAATAACTTAGGGATACACAAAACGAAGTTTCATGTTCTTGCTCTACCGAGCTGATTAACCTGACGCTGTAGCTTTCGAACAATGATATAGACCACACTTCTAAAGCCTTATGATTAAATTCAGGGAGGAGCTCTAGTGGTCAGGGGCATCTTTTTAATTATCTGAAAGAATTTAATAAACTTTTGTATTTTAAAAGGGTTCCCAGACGGATTGCCACTTTCATTGCTAAAGCTAGAACTGGCCATGTTGTCACGGAATCTTACTTGCATCGCTTCAACCTTGCAGCTACTGATATTTGTCCAGTATGCTCTAATCGGGAGACTCTGGAACTCTGCTTTTCTGTACCGGAAAGAACTGTTTTAATAATTTTCTGATTGGTCTCAGGACTTTAAAGTTATTTTTATATGTTTGTTGCTTTTAATGTTTATAAAAGAGATAGTGACTCGTGATTTAAGTTCTTTTGTATATGGACCACATTTAGCTTAAAAATTACAAGATAAAAAGAACTTTTTATACACCATGTTTTCAAATTTTCTGTTGAATCATATAAACTTGACAATTCTATGTATTAATGAATACTTTATTAAATTTTTTTTGATGAATTACCCCATCAACTTGAAAAAAAATGAAGTTAATTGGAAGTTAACTTGCGTTTAAATTTTCATTCCCATCCCGACTGATAGATGGCTGCACCAGTCTAGAAGACAAAATTAACTGAAAATTAATTTAATTCTGCTTAAAGATGGCTAAAAGTATTAAAATAATGCATTCTCATCGTGTTCTGAGCTATTCTAAAAGTTTCAAATGTCTAGCTAGTCGGGAAGTTAGTTAAAAATCGATTGCAAAATTTGAACTGGGCAAACACACAAACACACAAACAAACAAGAAAGCGAGTTAATAAAAACATGTAAAAAAGGTCACCACTGCACTTCAAATATTTATCGTGTATACAATACTAGAGTTTCACACTGGTGTAACACTTCTGCAAGAGCCCAACGCTTCAAACACCCTTGAATGTGGACGGCTGACTGTAAAGTGGATATTCTATAGTTCTCATATAAGTATTGATTCATACAATATAAGAATGAAATTACTTTGAAAATGATACAAGACTTGAAGTGTGGAGACTCAGTAACAATCTGATCCGTCTGTATTCAGTTTTTACAGGAAACACAGACATGAATTCTGTTAAAGAATTTTTATCTGTATCAGAACAACATTTTTAAAAATCACAACTGGCTTATCACATCCAATATTCGGTCGCAACAAACCGCCAAGCCAAGTCTTATATGAAATTTCTCCGAAACACACTGACTTTATAGACAATATCCAGTAGAATAAAGTTTTAAAGCCGAGTAAAAATATCGGAAAGGAATTTTTTCTGATCACCACTTCTTGTATAGTTAGAATAAATCTACAGGTGTGTAGTTGTTTTTTTTCCTGTTATTAATTCAGCGGGCACATTGTCTTTCGATATTCACCCGAGAAGAAGCATCGAGAAACTTTGGTTGCTTATAATGGGGACGCCGTATAGGTGAACTAACACCACCCCCTGGTGCCACCGCAATTTATACCAAGCATCCTAAGGGATGACTTTGGAGGGTTGTTACCTTCCACCTCCCTCTGACATCATGAAACGACTTTCCGTCCTACGGATTTAACGTGCATGTATCCGGCCTAGACACGAAAGCAATTAGTGGCGCTCGTCGGGACTCGAACTGAGCACTCTCCGAAGCTCAACGCGCTACCACTAGGCTACCTCAGGCCAACTACCTACAGTTGTTAGATGCTACGATTTAGAATTTATTTCTAACTCATAAGATCTGAAGATAGTCTTGTTAGATCTAAAGATCTTAGATATCTAAGATTATCTAAGACATGCAATGTATGATTTCATGTCAGGGAAGGCTTACCTTCCCTTAGAGGTTGCAGCATAGATAGGGACAAGTTAGCATGACTCTTAGAAATATTGGTCAAGTCAAAAATCATGTCAAAAATTATGCCATCAACTTCTTCCTTAGCAATATTTCGATTTTTAGAAAGAAATAATGTGAGTGTGTTGGGAAAGACCCTCCAAGAATTTTTTTTTCTACCGGAGGCACTTGTCGCGTAGACATTCGCCTATAATTCACCGCAGTTTGCTGGCCATTTTATTATGGGGGCACCATACAGGCGGGCCAGCATTACCCAATATGAAGGAAAGACATAAACAGAGGTATTTTAATGGCTCAACGCCGGGATTCGATCCGAGCACCCTCAGCACCGAAAGCCAGCGCGCTGTAGCACAGGGCCACCACACCCAGTGTTGGGAAATAAGAGCTCATCCCAGTGGTTCTCAATGGAAACTGGATGATATTTTTTATTAAGAAATGGAGATCTCGATGTGAAGTTTGTCTATAGCATTGCAAATTCGGACAGATTATAGAATTTCAACCCGATTAATTGTAGAAGGTGTGTTTCATTGCCTAAATTCATCAAAAGGGATGTCCCCACCTCCCAAAATAAACAGGCAAAACATTGGGAACATCTTCAATGGGTTGAATGGTGTAAAGAGAATCGAAACCCTTAAGGGGACAGTGGACTTGTTATGAAATTGTGAAATTTGTCCAAAAATTCGATTTTTTTTAATTTTATTGAATTGTGAGACTACGGACGAGTAGGAATGTGTTGCAAAAAGAATTTTTAATTTCTGTGATTACTTTCCTAGTTATAGGCATTTGTATTTAATTTAGATATTATGAAGTTACTAATAGCAATAACTTTAAATGTGTTTTTCTCAAAATAAAAATCTTCATGTCATACGAATATTCAAACTGCTCCAGGCGCATTTCTAATTATCGTATTGCTTTGAAATTTAAGTTTTATTTTCTTAACTGCATATTAAATAAATCTTATTGAAAATAATTATGCTTCGTAGCTCAGAATTTCTAAATTTTGTGCTTGAAAAGATGATTTATAGGTATTTTGCGTAATAAAAAAGGTGTTTTCACTATTATTATTTTTTCTCTTTATATTTTTAATGAATGCTTAAAATAAGCAATAAATTTCATTGTTAGTTCTATAAGGTATCCTGTAAATAAAAATTACCATATTATATGCAAAAGAAATGCGCCTAAAACATTTTTAATTAGTCCAATTTTTGATATAATTAATAATTCATAATTCATAAATTATTGATATTTCATCTTTAAAGTTTAACCACTTTTACATATCTATGGTACTAATCACATATTCAAATTTCAAGCAAATCCATTCAAAAGAAAAAAAAAGTTAGGTTTGAAGGTCCACTGTCCGCTTAAAAAATCAGATGTTTGTGAAAATTATTATATGGGGTTAGCAGAAATGAATGACCGGATTTTAAAATTTATATCTTCGAAACTATTACACATATTACAATAAGTGATACGCGAATTTAAAGTAAAATATACCATTTTTTTTTTCACCGTCAATCAATAGATGGCAACACATCCATAGAACGCTGTGATTGAAATCAAAAAATTGCGACAATGACAGAGAAGAGCTTTTGCGTATTAGAATATGCAACAGGATGGAGCCCCAGGCCATTCATCTTTGCATGTACGTCCTTACTTAGGGGACTCATCACCTTTGCACCTTCAAAAAATCGAATTTTACTTTTTTGCATTTTTAGAATTTTTGAATATTTCTGAATCATTTAAAACAAACCGAGTTAAAATATTCCAAATAGAACATTAAAAACTATGACATGAAGGAAGCGTTGCTAGTGTGGGAACTTTAGAAGCCTTTTTCTCAAAATGATCATTTTCATGATTGCGCGCACTGTAGTAAAGGAAACTACTGCAGATATTGCGTTCATATTTTCAGGATAGGTGTAATAATGATGCTACCAAAAATATGCACCTAAATATTTTCTTAAAAAAAATTATTTTACTATGAATTTATAGCGTTTGACTTGTAATTTTCATGGGCTTTTTCAGTTTTTTTAAATCTGATTGCCCTGGAGTAAATATTTTAGGATGTTTTAAATTGCAAATAGGTGTGAAAATATTCCAAATTTTTTAACATCACAAAAATTCAAAAATTATTATTTAAAATTAGTGAGTGTGGTCGTAAGTCTGCGCGCAGTGTATCAGTATTAAATTTTAAAATTTTCTAAAAATTCACTCACTTCTTACTTCATAAATACTTCATAATTCTTATCTTCATAAATCTTCATAAATACTTCTTACTTCATAATTCTTATTTACTTGTAATAAGATTAATTCACGGAACATAATTTATAAAGTTTAGAGAATTAATACTGAAAATTTCATATATATTGGACAATAACAAAAAAAATTATAGAAGTTCGAACGAACAGCAAAAATTATGTCTTTTCAACTTGTGCAAAGGGGATGAGTCCCCTTACGAGGAGCTTCCAAACTGAGGGATGGGGCGTGCGGGTGACAGGGATTTATCCTTAATCACATGGCCACCAAGATCCCCGGACCTTCCGCCATATGATTACTTTATATGGGGTTACATCAAAGACGATGTTTATGCGCCACCAATGCCGAAACACTGCAAAAACTTAAAAAACATATTTGTGCAGCATTAGGAACATTTGACAGTGGGAAACTACAAAATTTGTGGAACGAATTTGATTACAGATTAGAGGTTTGTCGTGTAACAAAATAGTCATACATCGAACATTTGTAACTGAAAATAAAACTTTTTCTTTAATTTCGTGTATTACTTATTGCAATATATGTGATAGTTTCGAAAATATAAATATTTAAAATCCGGTCATTCATTTGTGCTAACCCTGTATAGCGAAAATTCTTTAAGGTATTTATTGTAGAGAATAAAATGTGTTCGTTTCGAATTCCTCGGGCGGCTATATCCCTCAACATGTTTTGAAAAATATTCTTACCATATACCCAATATTGTTTCCAATATGGTGCAATGTTACTCTTGATAGTGAATTTTTAGGATATTTTATGTAGAATAGCGAATGAAAGTGGTAGATGAATTTTCGTTTCCGTATCACGAACATTTTTCTGAAAAAGGAAATTTTGCATCGATATGAGAAGGGCGTTGTTTTATCATACATGAAAATATTATATTTTATAGGTTTCGAAAGGATGAAGCTATATCAATTGATTCCTGAATAGAAACACTATAAAATTATTAATTATTAATTTTAGAAAGAAATAATAACGCACGTTATAATGTTAAGTTGAATAGATAATTCCAGTTTCTAGTTTTGTTTTTGTTTTTTAAGAATGAAATCGCTACATTTTTAAACTAAATCATTTCAAACATTATTATTTACACAAATAAATTTTCTTAAAGCCATATGCAGAAAACAACATAAACAATCTATATAAATGTTAAGTATGGAATTTAACACAATGGATGTAAAATTTCACATAGGGTTTGTGAATATATAAGCCCGTAATGGTGAAAGAAATCCGCTACTATTCCCTGATTTTTCTAAACTAAAACAATCCTAAAAAAAGTAAAATTCCGAATTTATCCATAAATATTCAAAAGAAAAAATATCTTGCACACCAAAACTACAAATTTTTTATTTAAAAATAATAATTTCAAAGTCAGGCTAGTGTTTATTCTCTAATAGTATTAAAAAACATTCAATGTCCTTAAAGTAAGCGAGGGGCTATTTCTTGCCTGCTATTTTTAAAAAAAAAGTAATTTCTCTGAAAAATGCACTGCTTTAGTCAAAAAAAAACTACGTGACACCTTACAAAGATTGACTATCTTGAGTTTCCTTAAGATTTATCTTTCAAGATCAATAGCACGGCTTGAATTTTGGAAGCATCGTATCCTGCTGTATCTAATAAACGGTCAGTAAAGTACATAATGCCTCACAACTACATACTTAATATCTGTGCTCAGATGGCTAAATGTTATACCAAATTTTTTCTTTTCAAAATTGAGTTTTTCCCATTCCGTATTCTCGTTCGCCGATATTTTCTATTGACTGTAACTAATAAGCTGTAACGAATAAATAATAGCAAAATAATTTTCTGAAACATTGATACCACGTTTGCTCGTGTAAAACAAATTACTGATTTTTCATGACATCTTGAATCTTAAAATTCCTGTCCCGTAAATTCCTTATAACATTTTGCCCTCTGAGCACAGATATGTATCTACGTTTTCTTCTCTCGCCCACATAACGAAAATAAACAAATGCAGTAATAGAACCAACGGATGACAGCAATAACAGCTCCACAGCATTCCTCAGCCGTTCCTCTTAACTAGTTATTACAACATTTTGAACATTAGTGAACATCAAAAACTGCTTTTTTTTCATTCGGAAATTTGGATTCTAATGGCTGTATTGTATATTTAATAAATATAAACATTTATAAAATGTACGCGACTGTAAAGTAACGACTGTAAAAAGAAATCGTGCATTTTTTACCAATGGTTTGTGGGTGAAGGGGGGGGGGGGTTCTTTCAGGTGACTGCCTAGGTTCGAAGCCAATTTTTTTTTAAATCAATTTTTTAAGGATTTTTTGGTCTTTTATGGCAAAATAGCACTTAAAAATTAAAATATGAACAAAAACTTATCTGTAAATACTATACTTTTTTATAAATTGGTCATTTTAGTGAAATTTAGCTAAAACACCTATCACTCTGCACAAAATTATAATGTTACTATTTTAATTTCCTTCGCACACATGATACATATGACAGTTAACTTCAAAATGGCCTATAATCTAAGAGAACTTTTAAGATTCAAAAATAATACAGACAATTTCATGTTCCAGTAGGAAATTTTTCCCCTATTCGCCATTCCTTTCCTTATAAAAACAACCCCAAAGGAAAAACTATTTATTATACATCAATTATTGTGCGTCGTTTCATTAACAATAGCATCTAAAACATTTCCTGAAAATTTTATCAAATTATATGCATTATTATGTGAGATATCATGATAACGGTAGATATTTGTGCTAGAAAACATAATTCTGAGAAAAACGCATTTAAAGTTGTTTGTCACTTCAATTTTGTAGCAGACGATGTTTTTTAAATAGCTATAACTCTGCTTCTAATTGATGTACGAATGAAAATCAAACGGTTTTGAAAAGAGAAAAAAGATTGAATTACATGATTCTTGCAAAAAACAAAATTGACCATAATAGTCAAAAAATGACATTTCCAACGTAGGCAATCACCTTAAGTATATTTCGTGTTTAAGGAACTCGCGTCAAAAGAACTTAAAATTATCGCTGTTTTAATTCACTTCCTTTATGTAATTATGAAACTATTCCTCCGTGTTTTTCAAAAATCTTAGAGAATATATAAGACGCTTTTTAACCCTTCGCAATCCACATAAATTAGTTCCATTAACGCTGCTGTGTACTAACCCTATTGGATTCGCTCACCTCAATGTTAACCTATGAAGAAAATGCGTCCAAGGATTGCCGACTTGGATTTAAAGATTTTTTTTAATTGTACTCCGTAATGGGGAAAGAAATTTTACACCTAGGGGCATTTTTCATTTAAAAAAAAATAATAAAATATTTCAGATAACCTTCTCTAACGAACCTACCGCGGGTTATTAGCGTAGGATTACTTGTTTGTTTACCTCTTTTTTTAACGCATTTTGGTACTTCTGTTTAACTGTTTACTGTTACTGAGTTTGGCGCACTGCAAAACTCATAGCTCGCGAAGCAAGACAATTTTTTTCTCTCCGAAGGAGTTTTTTGAGAAACGTAATCCTACGTTAAAATGCAAATATTTTTTAATTTAAATTATTCGGGGGAAAATCTGGTATAGTGTATTATAAACACTCATAAATTCCTTTGGTGGACGAAATTAAAATGATTCTGTTGCAAGGTCAAGAAAAGTTCAGGTTATCTGAAAATACCATCTTTATTGGATTATCAGCCTTTATGTAGCTGTAAATAGTAGACAAATTGTCTCCATAGGTTCACATTGAGCTAAGCGAATCCAATAGAGTTAGTACACAGAAGCCTTAAGCGTTATTTAGAGGATATTGGTGTTTATCGTTCATGTATAGTTATATATCATTATCTGTACTAAATATATTTTTTAATAAGTAAAATGGTTATTAATAGGATTACTATATAGGATTTTAACGTAGGATTTGAGAGAGACCAAACGCCAGAAGGCTCGAGATGATTAACTGCATGTATCGGGCTGGAGTATAATAAGTGACTGGAATGCCAATACACTAAGTTAAGGTAGATGCAATCAAGCTATAGACAAGAGGAAGATGGGTGTGATATTAACCGCTGTAGTATGTCGTACACTTTATGGTAGTTAAGCAGATCTTCCCTTCGTATTGACGCTGAGATAACTATAATATCTGATTATCAGTACTAATAACTAAAACCCATTTGAAAGCCTAAGAAAGTGAAGTTACCCGCTTTAGTATGTCTTTAAATTCAATGTAATTGATCAGATTTCTGTCTCGTTTCGCCACTAAGATAACTGTAACATCTGTTTATCAGTTGTTAATAACTAAAACCCATTTGAAAGCCAAAGAAAGTGAAGTTACTTATGAAATTTATATTAATTGTTATGAAAATAATTTATCTATATAATTCTGTATTCAGATATTAATTGGCGTTATCAGTTACAAGAAACTTGTGTAACCACAAACAGTAAAAAGAAGGTTTCTCAGACCGACGAGCATTGGTATGATTATCACAATGACTAGCATTTGTGAATTATTCATTATGTAGCTGTAAATAGTAGACAAATTTTCTCCATAGATTAACATTGAGGTGAGGGAATCCAATAGGGTTAATACAAAGCAGCCTTTAAACTAAAAATTCGGACCTCTTTAAATCATAAATGCGTCTATATTCATCAACCTGAATTTTTAAAAAAGCATGAAATTTTGTACAACAAATAAAATATAAATACTGCATATACGGAATTATGCACAATATACGCGTTGTTATAACGCGTCCCAGATGGCCACTATTCTTCCGGCAGCAGATAAAGTGGGTGATTCTAAGATCTCAATTACAACTCGTGAGTCGACCGTAACTTTCTGGAACGTGGAGTTCATGTAAGTCTCATCACGTTTTGGACAAAATGACGGACCATTTCTTAGTTTCGTCATAAAATTACTTTTCTCCCTCGATGTAATACTTTTCTTGAAAAGTGTTGCAGAATCGCATAAGCTCGGGAAGTTTTATACCTTATAACAGAACACACTCTGGTAGACTTTTTGGTGACTTTATTGTTGGAAAATTCACAAATTAGAAATTTCGCAGATGTAGTTGCATTTCTGTAAATTGTTTTAGAGATTCTTTACAAAGTAGAATCGTATAGCATAGTATAGTATAGTATAGTATAGTAATGTATACTAGCATACCATAGTATAATATACTATGCTATGCTATGCTATACAATGCTATGCTATGCTATACTATACTATACTATACTATGCTATGCTATACTATGCTATACTATACTATTCTATACTATGCTATACTATACTATACTATGATATACTATGCTATACTATACTATGCTATACTATGCTATGCTATGCTTTGCTATACTATACTATACTATACTATGCTATACTATACTATGCTACACATAGTATAGTATAGCATAGCATAGTATACTATACTATACTATAGTATGCTATAGTATACTATTGCTATACTATGCTATACTATAGTATGTTATACTATACTATGCTATACATAGTATAGTATAGCATAGCATAGCATAGTATACTATACTATAGTATGCTAAAGTATACAATAGTATGCGATACTACACTATACTATACTACACTATACTATACTATACTATACTATACTACACTATACTATACTATACAATACTATACTATACTATACTATACTATACTATACTAAAGTTTGTGCGAAATATGTCTGGCATTACAAATAGGATAAGAATTCTAAAATAGAAAACTTCATTATTGATATGAATCGTTGCTGAAATAATTTTAATTATGGCAATGCTTACACTTGTGCGCGTTCGTGTTTTATATCACACTAAAAAGACTATAATTAGGTTTAAAATGGTCCAAAACTTCTCTAGGATATGCTGCGTGTAAATGTGCACCATCCTGAAGACACAGCCAGGAGGGTCTTAGAAACGATGCTCCTCCCCCCCCCCCCGCGCACACACACACTTACAAAGCTCAAAGTATTATATGCATAAAAAGAATAACTCAAAGTTCTTAAATTCTTATTTTTCCTTTTCTTATAGAAACATTTTTAATAAATAAGCACTAATCATTTGCTTCTAAAATTTCCTATTTAATGAGTCGCAATTATTTGTTTAATGAAAGTCATTAAAACAATGTTTAAATTTTTTTAAATTAAATAATTCTTTAAAAATCCAAAACGAGATCTTTGATTCATTTGTATGATGGGCATTACATAATACTTTTATATCTCAATAATTATATTTATAAAGAGCAATTGTTTTTTTTTAACTCAACCACTTCCATTTGTATGTTCATTTATCATGCCACGTTTAAGATTAAAAAGTACCCTTTAGACGTCTTTGGCTTGTTATTTCCAACTTTAGCGTCCATCACAGCAC